>CM057000.1:91319581-91619581 GCA_029891345.1 Dryococelus australis | reverse complement strand
AAAGACCCACCCAGCATCTTGATAACTATAAAGGGAAGGGAAATCTTGGCCACATTAGACACCTCTGATAATGCCGATTTTGTTCGAAAGTGCCACGTGACTGTAAGAATTTTAAGTTCCAACACCAGGCACGGAAGCTATATACATGGTCCAGCAAGGGATTCGGGGTTCACCTCAAAACCATGGGGACCATTACGCTCGAGCTCCAATTCTCAGATGCGGCTGTGGTGGTGTAGTGGTCAGACTGCTCACCTCCCACTTAGGTGAACCAAGTTTGATTCCCGACTTGGTCGCTTCCAAATTTTTGTACATGGGAATAGTGCCAGATGATAATGCTGGTAGGCGGGTTTTCTCAGATATCTCCCATTTCCCCTGCTCTTGCATTCTAGCACTTCTCCATACTCACCTAAAGTCACCCTCATCGGCTTTCAAGACCTCAATAAAAAGTCACTTTAATTTCTCCTTTACACTCTAATTCTCAGATGAAGTTATAACTACCAAATGTTACATTGCAAAATGGCTGAAGAAGGAAGTGATTTGGGGACAACCATAGTTCTGAGAGCAAGAGGCCACAAGAGACTACAGCCTGGTATGTATTTGAATAGGGATCACAAAGAAAGAGATAGGTGACCTGGAAGAATTTTATTGAACTAGGACCAATACAGGATTCAGTTGGGCCAATTTGAACCACCTGCTATAAGGGAAAGCGGTAGTGCAATTGATTCAGATTATGCAATCACATTGGGGTGGGTGTTTGATTAAGAAGCACCCTACAACAGGCAGTGATGATTGCCCATGAGATCCATTTAGTCAGCCCTCAAATAGTACATAAGCAGGGAGAACCATCAGCCAAGAAGCATGCATTTATTGAATGTCAAATAGTGGAAATGAAGCAATTAGACATTACTGAACTGTCAGATTCTGCATGTAATGCTTGAGTTGTCCTCGTCTCGAAGAAAGATGGCATCCTGCAGTTCTGTCTCAGACTTGAACCAGTTAACCCAGCTGGTAGCTCCCCCAATCGCCAATTTGGGGAATGTGATCAAGACTCTAGGGGAAGCCAAATGCACAATGATTACTGGCACATCCCCATGCACCTCTATTCTAGGCCTTGCACGTCATTCATAACCCCCAAAGGAGAAGCTTATCAATTAAAGGTGATGCCTTAAATATGCTCCAACCACTCTTTAACAACTTATTGTGGTTGCCATTCTAACTGGCTATTTGGGTGAATTTTACTATGCCTACTTTTATGATATCATCTTTTCAAAGGGCTGGCAAGAATGTCAGAGGCATCTGCAGCTAGTCCTGGAAAGGGTCAAAATTCACTGCCTCACGTGTCGCCTCTGCAAATGCAATTTTGGAAATATGGGGTAATTTTTGGGGGTAAGAGGTCACTCCAGGAAACTGCCAACAAACAGGAGATTTGGGCCTTTGCTGAAGCCAAAGTACAACACAACAGGAATCAGCATTACTTCAGTCTTGCAAAATGATGCCAGCAGAATATGCTGGGAAACCATGTCATACCAGGGAACCCCAGAGAGATAGAACAGGGTGATAGCATATTACAAAACCTTGTTGACAGCAACCAAAAGTCAGTACCACTTGAACAACAAGTAGGATTGCTTGGCAATGATATAGTACTGAAGAAATTCTGCTACCACTTCAAAGATGCACCTGTAATCCTAAGTACTTACAATGATGTGCTCATATGGTTACATACAGCCAGTGCCACCAAGTCTAAACTGAGCCGTAGTGCTCTACTCCTGCAGTAATTTACCTCACCATCCAGCACTGCCCAGGAAATTTGAAAGAGTTACCCAAAACCTTATCCCATACACCAAATAGATTACAAGATACCTGCGGAATGGAGGACTGGTAGAGAGCACTTCTGCCGAAGCTCCTACTTTTGGTGAAGCTGGGGTTAATACTTACGTGCAACTGATTGAGGTACAACCCAGCTGAACAGTATTCGCAGCACAACAGGCAGACCCAGAAATCCATTGCCTGATTGCCCAACAACCACATTGGTTTAAAGAAAAAAAAAGCCCCACCCATACGTGGTCTCACGAGACTTGAAGCTGTGGGTACATTATAACCTACAAGCCAACCTTTGCCACTACTGTCATAAACAGCCACGTACAGGTCACCCAGGGGTAAAGGAAACTCTGTGAAATCATTGAGGTACACCTGGCAAAGATATGCTGTGATGTGGAAGCATATGTCCAGCAGTGCAAAGTCTGTGCCACCACAAAAGCTCATGGAGCCATATAGATGTCCACCATTTCCAAATGACCATCCCGTCTGTTGACATAGGTAACAATTTATTTAATGGGGCCACATCTCTATGCTTGCAGAAGGGAAAACAGTACCTTCTCATGATCACTGCCCTATTTTCATATTGGATTGAGGCATTTCTTCTCACAAGAGCAGACTCCAAAATACATTATTAGTGCTCTGGAAAAAAAGTTCTCTCTTCACAGGGGCTACCTTCGCTGCATCCTAATTGATAATGGCATGCAATTCACTGGGGGTAGCTTTGAAAGTCACATGTGACTGCTGGGGCATTCCTATTGGTTACCTCAAATTACTATCCATAAGGGAATCCGACGAATAGTCGGGATCAGGGAATTAAGAAGAGCCTTCAGATTTGGATGAAAGGAGATAACCAATGATGGGGCATTACCTACTATACATTCTGTTCACCATTCACTGACGTAGCATAGAAGCCACAGGAGTCTCAGAGAGCAAGCTGCTGTTTGGCCATACCCTCCAGAGGCCCAAGGAATCGTATTGGGAAGGTAAAGCAAGCAAGTTCCCACAAGTAGAGGAGGTGAAGAGGGAAAGCCTTCAATGAATAGAAAAAGCTCTTCAAAATTTGGCTGATACTTGAGAGCAGAAAGTATCCAGTGCCTCCAATACACCCACAATGCAAGTAGAGGAAGAGGAGAGTGTTTATGTAAAGATGTGGCCGCTCAGCAGTAAGACAGCACATTTTTACGCTGGTTCTAACCTAAGTGGGAAGGCCTCCATTTGGTCAGCGAGAGACAAGGAAACATTTTGTAGGTAAAGGATGACATCAGGAACATCCGCAAAGTACCCACATCGAGAAAGCAGCCTGGTCAGTGGTTGCGTAGGATTCCATGTTACACCAGGTGTTGCCTCAACCACGAGCCCACTCACCCCTGAGCATGGATAGGAGAGCGACTTAACAGATGACACTGTGCCTCCATCACACCCCTGCCATCCATGCTGGGAGGACCCGTCATAGCTCCTGCCATACCACCACCGCCTTCACCCTCATCTTCACCAGAACCAACGTCAAGGGTGTGGGGGGGGGGGGGAAGAAGAGAGGTAGTTTAGAGCCTTAGTTTGTCCGGTCACCATGGGACAGACTCCATGCCCCTAATGTAGTTTCCTACCTAGCTGCCTGTTGAGAGCATACGCCCTTTAGATAGACAGTGTGATGAGTTGCCCCTTCTACTTCCCACCTACTGTGAGTATGACACCTCAGCAGTTCTGGCCCCGTCTGCAGTACATGTATTCTGTATATAGTTTAGGATATCCTAACCATAAGTGTTTGTGGTGTCTACATTGTCATTTGTAACTAGCTAGACAGTTCAAAGTGCATGTGCTTCAAGAAAGCCTTAGTGTACAAAGCAGGGTACACCCTCAAAACAAGTGTCAGTGTGATCCAGTGAATCCAGCATCAGTTAATTGTGCCAAATTGTATAAATGTGTAGTTCCCCAATCCTTTGTCTTCCGATATTGTTGCCTAATGACCTTGTACAGCTTCGCTTTTCATATATGCACATGACCCATTATGCGAAACTCTGTGTAAATACTCCATCATTATGTGTATAAGTGTTCTGCCTTACATGCATAGTATTTTGAAGCCTAACTACCTAAATGTTGGTGTACTTTAGTGGCCTATGAGCCATAGTAAAACCATTTAGTGTGTAAGCCTTCTTACCCCAGACCAAGAATTACCTATTTACTTGTTTTGCCTGAGTGCCAAAGTTGTTACTTGTTGCCGGTACTACCCAAACATATTATCTAATATGATTTTGTCTAAGTGCTATCTGAGTAATGTACTCTTTGTTTTAGCCATTTACAGTCAACTCTCAATTCTATCACCCTTCATGTTGCCTGGGAAAAAAGTTTTTATTTGAAAGGGTTGTTATTAGAATTTTGACTGATTTTGATCGACCCCTATTCTCAAAAATTCCATTTAAGTCGTACTTACGCTGCATTTGAATAGCTCTCGCTGCAAAATTACACATTCAAATTTTGATCCTATGAGTTCTCAAGTTACTCAATGTGCTCATATGTTCTATGCGCTTGTAAGATTCACTGTGTTTAAACTTTAATTGTTTAAAGGCCCCGAAATACAAAAACTGTGTTTTTTCATGTTAGGTCAATGTTCAGTCATCTCTAGCGCAAAAACAACTAATTGTTTTAAAAAAATTATTTATTAATTTGAATAGATAAACATCTTGCAACAAAAATAGTACCCTTGAAAAGCATTTAGGACCTTCACGTGTCGGCAAAATTAAGTCTAAACACAGCATACCAATCATATAACTTTTGCAATTGCAAAGTCAATTTTCAATGGCTTCTTAACAAATAAGCCAATGCTATATTAACAAAGCATTAATATATATTTATAGGCAGATGTTTTCGTATTAAATTGGTATACCAGACACTTACACAAGACCTACCGTGAGGACAAAAATTATGTAAACTTTGTACACTGCGTAGCTTTTAACAAGTTCACATTCCTATTTTAATGGGTTTTTTTTCTGGAAATTCAGAGGATTTATTGTACAAAACTATTACTGATTATTAACAAAATATAACATTTTATTATAGTTACATCACATATTTCCTGTGACGTTGGGGTGGAAGAGGGTGGATGATGTGACTGGGACGGCGGCCAACTGACTGGGCTTAGACAGCAACAACAAACACTTCATACGCTTACAGGCTCCATGACACTTTCATATCTCAAATCCGATTCCTGACAATAAAGAAAAGCTGTAAATCATAGCTTTATTAAAAGTAAATAGTTTTCAGCACTTATTCTACCGATAACCAATGACCAAAAAAGACATAAGTCTAATATTACTAACTACATCCAACAAAATGTTTTCTGTTTTCACGAAAAACAAGAATTTAAATCTCTGCATTATGATATGATGAATCAAATTTAGTCGAGAAAATTTATTTTTCCACGTATTCATAGACTGATTTCAAAGTTTGTCATACAAGCAAAAAATAATTGAACATCATATATTATGTAACTTGAGCCATTTTGCTTCCCAGCAAAGTACTTCCTCTTTGCAGCCATTAATCGCATTAGCCCTTAACCTGCAAACTCTATTTTTAGACCATTCCATCAACATATCATTCTACTGCTGCTGCTGCTGCCACCACCGCCACTGACCTAAATGTACACTGTTTTAGAACAAAATTAATGAACATGAAACCATAATATTGGTCGAAACAGGGATTCTCCACATATAAAAGCTTTGTAAACCTATAAAGGGAATCTTCCTTAACAATGTGTGTATGCCCGAATTTCTGTTGTTGCCATCAATTTCTACAGACATTCTCTGTATATGGTCGAACTCTTTAATATACGTTATATTTCATATGATCACATACATATATAATATAACAAATACATATCAAGGATATATATCTATCAAATACATATCTACATAACCTAATATTCTCATATTACCACAAGTACCTGTTAACTTTCGGTGCATATAAATTTGATCCCCAACATTAATTTTGATTTTTTTCTTGAATACATAACAGGGTTTCCAAATGAACTTGTCTACTCATCTATGTCCACAACTCTTACATTCCGCTCCGTTTCATCTTTGTTAACGTCCTTTTCAATGGCATGTATATTGCGAAACACCTTCCTTGGAAAATATGAATTTCGACATCTCCGAAACCTGTTAACTTACATCTTGACCAGGAAAGACAAAATTGTTGAATTCTCTGAAAATACGAAACATACTAAATTACAACTACAATACACCGCAAGGGTGTATTGCCCCTAAAATCTCCCTAAAAGGGGATAGATGTTCACTGTTAACAGTCACAGAACTATGTATTTAGTAACATTGGAATGCAAGAGCTTGAAGAGGTGAGGTGGAATGATAGATCATGGGGGAAAAAGGTAAGTTTATACAGCATTGGCGAGGAATGACAGAGCAGGATGTTTCGACATGATGTCATCCAAGATGACCCTCAGCTCGTTCCCTCCTCCCCAGCCAGCAGCATGATGATGGGGAGTCCCCATTTTATAACTACTAATATACATGTAGTCACAATGGCTTCAATTGGAATAAGATGTGAGTATCTGGGCTGTAGAATGAGTATTGAGTTCTCTTTTAAAAAAAAATTAATCATTTTATTTATAGAGATTGGCATAGTTAAGGGTGCACTCTAGCTACACACAAGAAAATACCAGACCAGGTTACATAACTTTGTTTTAGACAAAAAAAATTGCTTGATAATAATATGGTTTTTGTATCTAAATTTAATTTTCATGCAAAGTCCTTAATTTATATTTTATTTATGAAGTGATGATCCCAACACACCAAAAGAATTAGATTGAGCATTCCATCATGTGGTGTGCAATAAAAGGCTTATATAAGCGCTGGAAGAAGATAGGTTGCTGTACTGAAGTGCTGGAGCAGATTTCCTACAAGGAGTTTACATGCTTAATTGCAGCATCTCACAGAGCGGGCATGATGTGAAACAATTAGAGAGGATTAATAAAAGATTTTGTTCTTTATGCCATGTTAAAGGTTGAAGAAGGAAATAGTTCGCATTCTAAACTAGTGTGATGGAACACACCACACTACTGATATTTATAAATAGTTCTGATATGACAAAAGATACACACTAACTACAATTTTATTCTGTAGCTAGTCACACTTACTGTTTGCTATAACATGAATTTAATGAAACAAAAATAAAAATATATTATTTGAAAATATGATCCACAAAAGAATATAAATATTGCTCAACAAATTCAGATTACATATTCAAGATGACACTGTTAAAACAAAAGAAATTTACACAGGTTTAACAAGGGTAACATATTTTTTTCTTTTGCTGCTATAAACAATAATAAAAAAAAAGGACGAAGGAGTTCAGGAAAACAAAGCTGTGCCATTAAATGTCCAAAGGATACAAAAGGATATAGACAGAGTGCCACACTAATGGCACGGAATGATCTGCTTGTACGTTAACTTTGAGTTCCTTGCCTGCTTGCTGGGGCTGCAGGTCTCTCCTTTCTCGCTGCATTGGCATTTCCCTGAGCTGGGATATCTGGCTTCTTGATTTGCTACTTGCGATGTGTGGCGTGGTTTTGGCCTTGTTCTCATTCTTAGCAGAATCCTGTTTCCATTTGTGTACTGGGCAATCTCTATGCAAGTGCCTTACGGGGTAATGGGAGTCTTGAAATTTTTAGGCAGAAGCAGAGTTGTAAGCAGAGTTGTTACTTTCATTTTGGTTTCACAGCTTGCTGGAGTCATGTTTCTATACACAAGCTAGCGATTTCGCCTTCAAGGTTACCTCTCGCTCATGCACCACGGCATGTCAAAAGAGTTCTTTGATTGTGCACAGCTTAAGTTTCCGCAAATGGGACTGGATTTCTGGAAGCAGAAGTTGTGTTGTCAGTTCCATATCTTCAACCTTTTTGGCCCCAGGTTATACATTCTATAGCATTAAATTGTTTTGGCATATGAAAATCTACGCATCTTCTCCTGCTCTGTGTACAATTGTGTAAAACTCCTTGTGGAGTCTGTTGACAACTGCTTTTCCTGAGAAATACTGTATGAGGTGCTCTTCTAACGGTTTGCATGTTCTGATAAAATCACAATATCTTTGCCACTATTTCATGGCATCACTGTGTTAGTTGTGCCTTGGTACGTGATAGCCAGAGGTCTTTTGGAATTTGCTTAGGATCATATTGCTAATGTTCTGCATATTCCAATTGGAGGCTTTGGTCTAGGAACATGTACCTGGTTTCGACTGGATCTTGGGCTTTCTCTGGTGTGACCAGCTATTTAAATTTGCAAATCTGGCAGATAAGTTTGAGTTCACGTAGGTTTCCAATTTGATTGGCTCAACCAAGGCATACATAGTAGAATGTCCGTGAACATTGTTCACATTACATGTGGACATGGCCTGCTCCCTCACAACCTTGGTTGTCTCAACAGAGCTGATGCTTGTGGTAGTTCTCTAATTCCCAATCTTTCTCACTTAACCAAAGTATGTGAACTGGAACTCATGTACTCTACTCGGCATTCACTATTATCCTGAGCAGTCTGGGTGGCACACTGGTTAACCTCGCTTGAGGCTGGGCTGTTGTCTGCCAGGCTGGGCTGTTGTCTGCCATGTTGATGTGGACACCACTGGGTGTTTCTACGGCTCTCTGGTACCTATCTGGGGCGGCTTACCCCAGGGGCTCCTAAGGTCTCATAACTCCTTTTCAGTTTGCTGAGAGACCTCATGTTGGGTGCCAAGAAACGAAAAGCTTGATGCACAACCTGGGTTGGTAAGGATACCAAGCCTCTTAGAGTCTGGAAGCAGTTGCTCCCTCCAGTGAATAATTTAATAGCTGGGGCCCTTTCCTGGTTATTCTTCAAATTGTATTTCAGCAGGTTTTCCCTCTGGTGCTGGTGCCCGAGGATTGGTTCACTCCCCATTGGAGGGTGTCTCTCCACCTGGCTGGTGGTAGCAAGCCCCACTTCCTAACTCAGTCATGCTCAGAGGAGCAACATTTTCGCTGGTTGCGAAACACTCGGGTGTGTCGGTGACATTTCTTTCTATGGAGTGCACATACCTCTAGAGGTGTTGGGATGCCTTGCTACACCTGCTCCCCATAGAGCCCAGAGAAGCTGTGTTATTGCTGGTAACCAAGTCTCTTTCAGATAGGTTTTATAACGAGGGTTGTTCCCAATCCCAGTGGTGCTGAGGGAAGTGACGTTATCGCTGGTAATTAGACCCTCAGACTGAGGTAGAGAGCACTTTCCAATGTGGCTAGTATAAGCCCGAAGCACTTTGGTGCTCAAATCTGGTCTGAGCCTGAAGGGTGGAAGATTTTCTGGGAAGCAACACAAGGTGAACAGAGCAGTACTTCATAGACTGGGGTATGATTCAAATGGGTTTAATCAGAATGAACTTAATATAACATTACCCAGCCTTGACCAGGATGCCTGTGGGGTGGGAATGACTTCACTGCTATGAAATTCTATGATTCATGCAGGAATGTTGGGGTGAGGGAAACTGCTGACATTAAAGTTGTACCAGCACAGCAGTATAGAGACTGTATCTTTAGACTGAGAGGAGCATCTTAAGAGAGATGGGTTAGAGTGTGAAGCGTGCAGCTAGTCTTGCAGGTGAGTCTTGAAGCAATGTGTTCACTGGCTGAACAGCATGGTGAGCAGGTAAATCTGCTAGGCAAATGAAAATGAACTCCCTCAAGGGGCCTGTCCTATTTATTCTTGTCCTTCTGTGGACGAATGAGGGAGACATAACAATGAAAGAGAGAGATCCTTGGAGAGAGCTCATTTCGCTGCTGTGTGAGTATGATGCACATTTGGTACCATGGGCTGGAAGGTTGCTGCAAGAGGTACAATGCAATCTGGCTACTAAGTCAGGCTGCACACATTGCGGGTCGCCTGCTGTCAGGCAGCAGCATACCTTACGTATCCAGTGAAAGGTGATCGTGCTGATGTTGTTGGAATCTTGTAATAGCATGTGTTAGAGGGTGGGGGGGGGGGCACAGGTGAGGCAGAGTCTTGAGAGGGAATACATGTTATTATGGGCAGGAATGTTTTTGGAAATTATATATTTAGAGTTTTGTGTGTCAGCTGACAACATTGTCTGGTGTGAAGTGTAGAGGTAATTAGAGCTCCAAGAATCTCAGTTTTGGATTCTACATGCAACATTATGCAAAGTTCATTTAACCAATCATTTCATCTTGCTGTTTTAAGCAGGTCATAGCGTGTGTCCTTATGATGACTATACCTGAACATACAGTATCTTACCACTCTTTTTGAGCTATAGTCTGTGATATATCTCTTTTGCCATGTCTTACGAAGGTCTAGCTGCAGTGTTGGCTGTGTTCTGTAATCCACTATGTGTCTGCTGATTTAGATTTTCTTCATTGTTGCAGAGTGCTTTCAATTGCATCTTAAGTTAATCTAGTAAATTATCAATGATACATTGTATGCATTTCTTATTATAATTTTATTTAGTTATTTTAAAATAAAGATCCTAGTCTTGTAACACATGTTTTGGAGGAGGACCTCATTATTTTTGAGCATCACAAGATGGCAGCACTGATTCCATGGCTGATTTCAACAGTTGTATTATGATTTCCTTAAACATTAACTGTTATATACAATACTGTAACCCAGCATACGCAATATTAAATGTTCTCAATATTCCTTATTGTTTGTTCAAGTGTAATATAAGCTAAATAATAAACCACCTTTGTTGTAGTTTTTAGTTTATTTTGCCTATAAGTCGTTTGAAGTGTATATGGATGCTATTTTCTGTGTTCTTTTTATGAAGATATCCGTATCCCTTGCCTTTATAGAAATATTGTTACACGTTGTCGGAGATAGTCATGGTAATCCATAGAGTAGTAATACAATTTGGTTTTGTGGGTTGGTTAAATAATAAATGTGTTAGTGTAAATGAGAGTAGGGAAGCAGATGAGATGGAATATGTTAATGCAGGGACACGCTGCCAGAGATCCGAGCCATCTGCATGGCGGAAATTGGCGTGTGGATGAAGAAGTTCCACCAGAACTTCCTGGACGATTCCTACCTCAAGTATATAGGCTGGACGCTGCACGACAAGGTCGGGGAGGTGCGGCTCAAGTGTCTCCAGGTAAGTCTCTACACACTTCTGGGCATTTTGGTCATGCTTATACTGTATTTACTAGACTTCAGTGTATCTGATCATGTCCAAGTGGCTGCTGTTTCTCTAAGGATATTTCCAGGAAAATATCTTTGTAGACATGGGAAGCTGCAGGCTGAGCATTCCATGCATTTATGAATATTTACTCCATTACATGTCAAGACCCACAGCTAGCTCAGTGATTGATTATTCATTAGCTGGGTACCTTGGTTCAGCTCCAGGCTCCAGAGGACTGGAAGCTTTCTGAGAAATATAGGAGTGCCGCAGCTGCATCTCATCTTATTTTTCTTTATCCATTCTGGCTAGCCAAAGCGACAGGTAGAACATCTAGCTCCAGTTAGTGCCAGTCTCCTCCTTGACCGTGCGCCGACCACAGCAGTCTCCCCACTCCTCAGCTCCTGCTTGCCTGCCTATTAGTGTTGCCATGGTGATACGCCTGCACGTTTGCAAAGCACGCGCTTGCACACCGCTACCAACTGCAGCTGGGCTGCGAGAGCAGCTTGTAGCCTCTGCCAGTGTGACGCAATGCTCGGGCAGGGGTTTGGCGGCCCTGGATTCCTGCTTTACATTACTGTTGCTCTGTAGTTGCCCAGCAGTGTGGTGGCAGCAAGGTAGTGCAGACTGATGCCTCGCACTGCCTGAATTCTGCTAATGCAGCCACATGCTGTATTTGGAGTGGAGTCAGCGTGCTCCAGTTGTAGCATCTACAGACGGCACAGGCATCCTCTCGTACGGCTGTGACTGCTGCGTTCAACGTACCCTTGTAATGCTCAAGTCACACACACACTAACACTTTTTAGGCACATGCTAAACACTGACCATTTTATACAAATACACCCCACTAAATGCATCGAGGGAGGGAGGGAGAGCTATTTAACGCATGCAGGTTTCGTTTGACGGGTGCAGACAGTGTCAAACTTACGATGACCGGTTTTATTTACCTGAGTACAAATGGTAGTGTCTCCTAAAATGTCTGTCATCCTATAAGGATCCCGGTAGCGAGGTGTAAGTGCCTTCTGTTATCCGCAGTTACACACCCAGACATAATTATTGATGCGCAATGTGTTTTGTTGGTGTGTTCTATCAAATTGGTTTTTCTTTCTGTCTTTGAGCCTGAAGTAGATTAATCTTGGCATTATCACGATCCTGCAGTAATTTTTGGCACCAGTCGTTAGCACGGTCAGCGTATTTGTCTGCTATTACCTGTGCTGGGTGCGCTGCTTCTACGCCGTGTAGGAGATAGAAGGTTGTACATTTGGTAGTCGTGTTGACAGAGGTGTTATAATTGAAAATAATTAAGTCAACATACGAATCCCAATTCTGTTGATCGGCATTGGCACGTACTGTTAACTGATCTCCTACTATGTGATTCGTGGCCTTAACCAGACCATTACATCTTGGGTTGTAAGCGGTGGTGGTTAACTTTTTTATGCCTACAGTTTTTGATAGCTGGCTGACTAATTCATTTTGAAAACTCGTGTTACGATCCGTCAAAATGTGGTTTGGGGCATCCAAATTGTAAAATGACTTGTTTGATGAACTGAGCGCACATAGCAGCGTCTATGGAAGGTACTGCTTTTGCGATAACATACCTGCTTAAATATTCTATCATCACGAGAATATACTTATTCCCATGTGCAGTGGAGCGGAGAGGTCCTTTTTCATCAAGGGCCCAAGTTTTAAATAGAGGCTGGGGTGGAATTGAATTCATATGTCCCATAGGTTTACTATTGAATGCCTTAATCTTCTGACAGACCGGACACCCGCATACATAGTTTTTGACATTTGTGTCTCAGTAATAGGCTTGTTAAATTTTTTGAAGCTTATTAAAAATCACCAAATTGACTGCCCCCAAAGATGGCATCATGATGGGCCTGTATTATTTCATTGACGTAAACCCGAAACACTAATGTTAACTTCTTTAGGCCTTGTGGCGTGTTTACCTTAAATTAAATTTCCCTGTTCATAGTTATTTCGTATCTACGACTAAGTCTGTTGTATTTGGAATCTTCTTGTTGTAGGCTTAGTAATGGAAGTTTCAACTGTCAAATGTGAGGATCGCGTTCATACTCTCCTGTGAAGGGTGATGTGTTGACAGCTACAGGACGTAAGTGTAAAATCGAATCATCGCCAAGTTTAATATATTCCTGTTCGTGGTGGTATGTTGTCAAGAAGTTTGGTTTTCCATTTTTTTTCTCCAATAATAATTATGAAATTCAGAAAATGGTCAATACAATGTGTTTCAACTTTGTTTGTGTTGCTTTCCATTATAATTTGCATATTTACCTGATATAGGGTGGTTATTATTTTGGAAGTACCGTACGTGGGGAAAATTTCCTCATTGACTTTAGCTTTTGCTCTCCTGGTTTTATCTTTTGACTAATTCATTTTGCAAGAAATTTTTCATTTCCACCCAGTTGTTTGTTATGTTTTTAACTATAGTTTCCTTTATTTCTTAGTGATTGTCAGGTATCTGTAACACACATTCTGCTGATGCCTTATAAAATGACATGCAATTTAGCATGTTGTATTTGCCCTTGTAGGTGGTATTGTTAACTGTAATATTTTGTGTTTATACCCCTGTATTGGTGGTAATGCGGCTTAATGTGTCTGGAAGTGTATTTAATTTCCCTTTTTTTATGCGGGGTTCAAAATTGTATTTGCCGAGTGCAATAGCCATCTTCTGTATATGGATATTGTGTTCTGCCATTGTTTGTAAATACCTGAGGCTGGAATGATCAGTCTCAGTTAAAAAATGATGTCCGTATATATACTGCCTGAAATGGTTGCATAAGTAGCGAATGCCGCCAAGCTCACGTTCAGTCGCATTCCAACGAGATTCATTAAGGCATAGTTTTTGGAAGTGAAAGCAATTATGCTTTGCTGCTTGGTTTGGGGGTCTTCTTTTATAATACCGCCTATTGCATCATTACTCACATCACAAGCGAGAATAATATTCGTGTGTTCGTCAAATTTCTGTAAAATAGGCGGTGCTGTAATTGCTTGTTTAAGTTGTATAAAGTCTTTTTGATGCTGTTCTTCCCATTTGTAAGGTATGTTGTGCTTAGTGAGCTCAATGAGAGGTTGAGCTATTTTTTGCATAATGCAATATATATTGCTGGACGTATGAGGTCATGCCCAAAAACGTACGAAGGTGCTTAATGTTAGCTGATGGTGCCATCTGTTCAATAGCATGCACCTTGTCTGGGTCGGTAGTGATACCCTCTGGTATGATAATGTGACCTAACACTTTAACTTTTTGTTCCGCAAATGTACACTTTTTAGTGTTCACCTTGACATTAAACATGCACAATCTTTGAACAACTTTCTTGATATTGGCGACATGCTCTTCAAATGTATTTCCTAATGTAAATATGTCGTCAATATAGGCTATAGCTGCTGACTAGCAAAGAGGCCCGAAGAGTGCATTAATAAACATTTGGAAATCTTGCGGTGATGTGGATAAGCCCATTTGCATATCCTTGTACTGGAATAGCCCAACGACATCTATTGTAAATGCTATATAACGATCCTGTTTCCTGACTGGGATGCTGTAGAACCCGGAAAATAAATCTAAACTGGTGGTATATCGTGAATTTTGCAATGTGTTCAAAGTATCTTCAGTACGTGGTAAGGGTTACTGCACCCTAGTTAAATGTTGGTTGAGCTTCCTGAAGTATGATAAAAATCTCAGTCCACTGGACTATTTGGAAACAACTAGGCTCGGCACGGAATAATGTGAGTCAGTTTCTTCAATTATACCTGCTTGTGGCATATCTGTAATTTGAGTCAATAATTCATCACTAATTTTTCTGGCTTATGCGATAAGGTTTGGTAGCTATAGGTTTGTTAGTGGTAATTTCAAGTTTAATTTCAAAGTTTTTAGCCTCTGTCAATTCTAAAATGATATTAACAAACCTATCTTTATACCTATTGATAATCTTAGTAAGAGCTGCTGTTTGTTGGCTATCTAAATTTTGGTTAATCTTGGGTAGTTTGTTTTGCTCATTTTTGATAATATCTAATTGATTAATACAATGTTCAGTGGAAACAGCGTTCAATGTTAGAATTGTTTTTTTCATTTAACCCTTAAGGTGGTGAAAAGTTGTAAAATGTGTTTTCAAGGACTCCTCAATACCTCACTAACCTGATGAGATATCGTTATGCTCTTAGTTTTAAAAGGTTTCTTTATATTTCAATGGAAACTAATTTAGTTAATTTAAGGATTTTTGAAATTACAACCCCCAAAGGGGTAAAAATGGGTAAAATGTGTTTTTGACGACTCATCAGTAGCTCATTGACCCAATAAGATCTCTTGATATCGTTCCTCCTTTACTTTAAATGTTGGTTACATAAATACCTAAGATTTAATGCAAGCAGTTTTTGGAATTGCCCCTTAATATGGTGGAAAAAGTTTAAAAATATATTAGATGAATCCTAAAGTAGCGCATTGACAAAATATGGGTAAGTTATTTGCTTTCAAACGATGGTATCATAAAACCCGAAAAACAAATTTTCTGATTTTTAGAAATTAAAATCCTTAAGAAGGTGAAAAGGGGTAAATGAGTTTTCTGTATGTTACCCAGATTGTATCATTTCCATGTCTGTAATTTTCAAACAAGCTTATTTAATAAAATTTTTCAAATGATAAAATAATGAACACTAAAGAAACCCGTTCTCCCATTGAGAAATTAAATGTTTCATTTCCTGTACAGTTGTAGACAAAATTCTTAGAACTGAGCAGGATCAGTAATTAAATATCACATTTTCATTAATTGTGCAGTTAGTGAGAATCATTGCATTTTTTTTTTTTTCCACATTATATATACTTGTATAAATCACGTTTTATTCCATGGTTAACATATTCATGTGCCATTTTGTATGAAGAGTGAAATTGTAACCAAACTGTGTTGCTGCATTTAATTGATTTCCAGCAAACCGCACTGCAAGGACCAATAACTTGCAAATTGTCTAGAGAATTGTCAGAATCACATATTATAACAAGGGCCAGGATGACTGTTTATAATTGTTTTTCCTACAAATGGGAACTTTTATTCACGAAAATAATATCTAATATAACTTGAATATATTCCTGTAACGTTAGTACTAGAAATTATCAAAAGACGAAAATCAGTTTTTCCCACCTTTAGTCTGTAGTTTAAGTGAGTCAACAAATGGCTTAATATTATACTGCAATAGAAGATATTTCTAAGTGTGAGTAATATTGACTATATAATTGGCATTGTTTGCTTAAGTTGTTTGAAAGGGTAGAAATTGAATGCAAATCTTCGGAGAAAGTTTTTAAAATAGATGATGCAGTCCATTATCCTCTGGAGTTCATCAACAGTTTCTACCCACACACAAGCTTCCCCTCAAGTTTGGTGCTCTATTAACATTCCCGCCAAAACACTGCAATAGCATCAGACTTCAAGTGATGGTTGGGCCCATAAAGATATAATCGATGCTACAGTCTGCACTGGATGTGTCGGGGGAGGGATAAGATTTGATACCGCATGTACCATGCATACCATCAGAGTACCATTTTGAATTTAAGAGACTGCAATTCCCCATCAAGTTCTATTCCTTTATGACTGCGAGGTCCAAGGACAGTTGCTTAAGGTGCCAGGGAGAGATTTGAGGCAGGACTGCTTCTTACAGGACAAGTGACATGCACTTAAGGAATGTGCTGTAGAAGAAGGTATTTCCTTAACTGAAATTAATAACTGTTTGATATAGATCATGCGGGCGAAACCACGAACAAAAAGCTACCAGTTCTATAAATACACCAATAGGTATATCATTCTATAAACATTGAGACCCTTTCTGTGAATAAAATTTTCATTCTTGAATCAGTATTACCTCCCAAAATAACAGACAAAAACATTTTTGCATGTGCTTCAAAACACTGTAATAAATAATGTAAGTAATGTAATAAATTTTCAATGATTCGCAGTTAATATAACAACTGCTTTGTTTTTCACGCATCTCTATTTCTCAAGACAATGAATAAGGAAGGCTAAGCACATCAACTTTGTTTATAAAAGTTGTAAGGTTTATAAAATCTGACACACTCAAAATTTAGGTCTTTAAAACCGAGAAACGGATACAGTTAAGATGTGTTGACGATTCCACACTGTTGATAAAACAGAGCAATGGATACAATCATAATGTTTCGAAAATGTCACATTGTTTATATAATATTGGAAGTACATAGAGACTGCTTATTTACTGAAATCATATTCCAGACACATCGAATGCAGCTAATTGAAGGCATCTTGAGCAGATACCTATATCAAGTTCAACATGATACTTACGTTAAAATCCATATTTATGTATGTGTAATCCATAAAGTATATAAACAAATATGAAATCCATATATATATATATAAGTAGAAAGGCTATGTAGGTCCTGCGACAATGGCTGCAGGCAATGGAGGAATAGAGGTGCCGCCAGCCAGCTCTTCACAGGTGGTTTAGCCTGTGCAACCTTAACCTTGACCCCAGTTACCTTAACCCAGTGACTTTTAACTGCAAAAATTAGCAGAACATTAAAAATTGGAAAAAGTTATATTAATGACCCCGACCACCATCTTGTATGTGGGTGACCTTGACCCTAGTGATCTTGAACCTCAAGGGTGATGATGGAAGAATCTCCATCATTAGCTTCGTCTTTGATGAAGCTGAGGCCTTGTGGATTTTTCTGTCGCAAAGTTATTTAAGTTGGTCTACGGGAGTCAGTCTGCAGGAGTCAGTTGGCAGGTATGTATAGGAAATTTTAAATAATATTTCATATATTGTTATGTATAGGTAACAATAGCTGCATATTTTCCAGTTATATATAGTTCCTTCTCGAGTGAACATATATGTGGATTTTCTCGGACTGTTCCCATACTTTAAAATTAAAAACAAAAATGTTTTTGTTGGGGGGGTACGAGCTGCGATCTTGATTGAAAAATGAATAGTGATCATATGGAAACAATGACAGTCATTGGTAGATCAGTTGTTATGATAACGTGATGTGAGTGTCGATTCGGAAAATATCACTCTCCTTGTACTGAAGATTATTCATGCGTATGTAGACTTAAGATTGACTAGGATGAAAATGGAGCCAAAGTCAATTCTTTCATCGTTGAATCACCAATGGTGCCGATACTGCAACAAAGGTTATGCTTTTGAGTACTGTGCACTGCAACATGGGAAGAGTGAATGTCCGAAGACACCATCTCATGTAATTGTAAGTTGCATAAACTGCCCTAGGCAGTTCGCTGGGAGTGTTCCTTCTCCTACCGAAAAACAGCATGTGCCGATATTGCTGCTTTCATGTTAATACGATCTATAAGACGTTCGCAGGAGACAAGGGACATCTGGTTGAAACAGACGACGAACAGCATGCCATAGAGTAGGTTCGTATGAAATATTCACTTGCTAAACTTGTATATGAGTAGATGTGGAACGCGAGAGCTGGAGCAGCGGATAAAATCATCAAGAAATCAAGCAAATTTAAGCTAAAATCAAGTATTTTTTCTCGTTTTCAAGCAACTTGCTCATCTTTGTAGAATCCTTATTTTAGTATTTTACAAATTTAAGCTAAAATCAAGTAAATTCACCATTTTATAAAAATAGCCATCATTTTTTGTGCTACTTTTTAAAAACAGCATAATTTATCCAAAATCAAGGAAATTTATAATTTTCAAGCAATTTTTTCATGTTTTCTAGAAACGTCAATTTAGCAAGCAGAGCAAGCAATGTCGAAATAAAATCAAGCTAAGTTAAGTAAAAATCAAACCAATTTAATCTAAAACCAAACAAATTTAAGCTATAATCTCATTTAGATTTATGAAAATAATTTTTTATTATATAAAACAACTTAACTATACATTTTAAATTTTCTAAAAATTTTAAAAGATTAAACAATTTAACTATACGTTTTAATCTTTGCTTTAAAATATCTGAACTCTTTCATCACTCCAGTTATTATTTTTAAAAAAATTTATATTTCTTTAGTAATTCGTTCTTTCAAATAATCGTAAGTTAGATTCCTTTGGCTAATTAGGACAACACAACAAATTGTTTTTGCTTCAGTAGCTTTATTAAAATCCACACAAATCATATATATATAATAATTAAAATCACCATGAATGATAATTAAAATCACCAACATATTTATAGTTGGCTTTATAATTAAGTTCATTATTTCTATATATAGTATCTATTTTTGATTTTTACTTTCTATAATTATACAAGCAAGAAATTGTTTATGACAAAAGATAATTTTCAATAACTAGATTCCAATTTTCTTTTGGGAAAATTTCATTTCTCTCATTTTTAACATAAATATTTCTTACATTACAGTGATCAAAAATAGAAGTGTGTTTATATTGTTCAGCTTGATTTTTTTCTTTAAGTTTAAAAACCTACAATTACAAAATCAGGCATATCAAATTCTAAATTATTAAACTGATCTTTTATATAAAAGTTAAAAGCACTTGATCCATCAGAAACTTCTTTTTATAAAAATTGCCAATAATTAATATTAATAGACAATTTAAGATTTTTGTGTGCATGTGTGCGTGTGTGTGTGCGCGTGCGTGTGTGTGTGTGTGTGAGTGAGAGAGAGTGTGAGTGAGTGTGAGAGAGAGAGAGTGTGAGAGAGAGTGTGTGAGAGAGAGAGAGTGTGTGAGAGAGAGAGTGTGTGACAGAGAGAGAGTGTGAGAGAGAGAGAGTGTGAGAGAGAGTGTGAGAGAGAGAGAGTGTGTGAGAGAGTGTGAGAGAGAGTGAGAGAGAGAGTGAGAGAGAGAGTGTGAGAGAGTGTGAGAGAGAGTGAGAGAGTGAGAGAGAGAGTGAGAGCGAGAGAGAGTGAGAGAGCGAAAATTGCAATGACTGTATTAAATTTGTATTTAATAATAGGCCACAAAATTTCTAATTTTTAAATAACAATTTTACCTCGATCAGGACAAAATTTCTGAACTTGATCTTCTGCATCCATAGTTTCATAAAGATAAAAAAAAATTATCGGAGAATTTTGCAAATAAAAGTAATTTTATAACCATCTTTCCAGTAAATTGTAACATTATCTCTAATAAAACCAATATCTCCGGGGATATATTATTTGTTTTAACACTATGAATATATTTAACTCAATATTTATTATCAACACAAACAGTTTCAAAATAATTTTGTTCATTTGGTGATCTTAATAAAATATTCATAATTTTTTTTTTTATTCCTGGATTATCAGCAGCTTCAATAATAATTTCATGATTTTAAATATCTACTCTAGAAAAGTAAAAAGAAAAAAATTTTGAACAATCATCAATACTATTTAACATAAGCATCATTTGGGAAAAAAGCCATCACCTGTAGGAACATCAAATTCAATTCTATTATCGTAAACATTTAAATACCATCTAGTTTGATCTGTTGCAGGAAAAGTTTGTCTTTCAAAACTCTCGATATATTTATAACTCATTTATAAGAAAAATATATATAAAGGAAAGATTTATCAAAAGGTGTTTCTCGAGTTTAATTACAAATTGAAAAATACGGAAATTATAAAAATAATCATGAAGCAGAATATGAAAAAATAAGAAGAGAAAGCTATCTTTAATTGACTAATGACGAAATACTGATTAAAAAAAGTATATGTAAGTGAAGAAAATAAAATTTAACTACGATGCTAGTTCTAGTAGCAGCAAAAAATTTAGATTATCCACCAACACCAGAATAAATATAATTTAAAAGAGAATTATTTTCAGAACATAAATCTCCTAATTTGAAAGAACAAATGGGAACTATACCATTGAAAGATTCTAAAATAAAACTCGCAAAAGAAATAACTGAAAAAATTAATGTTATTAATACATTGTTTGGTATACAGGGAGATGGAAATAATATTTACATTGGAGATAGAAAAGTAATGATAGATGATGATAAAATATTTGTTAATTATAAAGAATATAAATTAACAGAAGGACTTTCTAATTTATTAACAAAAGGAAAAGATCATCATCTTGATGATAAATGCTCTGATATCGACCATAAAAATTACACAGAAATTATTTTATCAACCAATACTGCATCCCAAAAATATAATCCAAAAAAGAAAATAAACTCAAAAGTTTGAAATACGTAAATATAATTAAACCTATTTATGGTCAATATATAAAATATCACATTCAAAATCAGTGTCTCACACACCAGAAAGAATGATTTCTCCAAAAAATTGTAGATATAGAGAAGGTATAAAGATATACAATATTGTACCAAAAGAATACGTTTGGATGGGCAATGATAGAAAATTGATCGATCAATTGTTAATTATTCATGGCGAAGACAATGTTGGAAATTACAGTTATTACAACCAAAAAGTAAGTATAAAGAGTACGTTAAACAATAAATTTTCTGAATTTGTTATTAATAATCCAAAAGGAATTCCATTTTGTATAAGAGTAGTAAATATAATTCTACATTATTTTTGAAATTCAGAACATCATAATCGAGGAATAATAAATTGGGTTTTAAATAACGTAAATTTACCTGAAATGCATTTACTAGTTTATAATTATTGTGGACCATTTACAAAATTAAACGAAAGATTGGAAAAAGGAGACATTGGAATAAATAATTTAGATGAAGCATGTAAATATCATGATATTGCGTATAGAGATAATAAACATTTAGAATCTAGACATGGAGCTGACAAAATTTTACAAACAGAAGCAAAAGAAAATATATTGGATTAAAATACAATTGGTGAAAAAATTGCATCTGCAGTTGTTGCTTCAACAATGTTTACAAAAAGAGAATTTACAAGGTGTATTAAAATGTATTAAATTACTAAAAAAAATTTCTTTATAAATGATGTTAATTATAACTTTTGATATACCCATTTATCAATTAAGAGATTTGGGTATTGATAAATTTATAACAAAAGATCAATTTGAGAAAAAATTAAAAGAAGGAACAGGTTTCAAATTAACTTTGCCACTTCTAATAATCAAAAAAATACCATTTTACCATATGTAATTGCAGTTTTAGCTGTACGTAGTGCTTTAGCTGGAGGAGCTAGTGCAATTTATAATTCTATTGAATAAACAAAAAAAAAAAGAATTAGAAGAACAATGCAGACATGATTTAGCAATGGAAAATAAAATGTAAAATAGTTGCAAAAAAAAAAAGGGGAAGACCAAAAAAAAATTTGAATATATCACCATTATACAGTTTTGTTATTGAAAAATATGTAAAAATACTAAATACTAAAAATTTCAGAATTTTTTATATGATTGATGAATTACCAAAAAATATTAATAAAAATGAATGTGCTGTGGTTAATTTTGACATTTCACCAAAGCCATGTACTCATTGGGTTTTTTTTAAAAGAAAATACTGATATTTACTCTTTTGATTCATTTGGAGTCAATATTCTTAATAATTTAATTAATTACTTCTAAAAACAGAAATGTTTATTAAAATGAAATTTGAATTCAGAATTTGAATTCTGTTATATGTGTACATCTATGATTAATTGTATTATATCTTTTTTTTTTTTTAGAGAGAACTTAAGTTTAATGACATAATTTCGTTATTATGTCAATGACGGATATATTTGGTGAACCATTTATCAAATCATTATATGAAAACTTTGACACTTTTGCTGAAAATTTAAATTAAAAGTTTAACACTTCTGATGAAAACTTAATAACATAAGTAGATTCAAAATATGTTATTATTGTTTCTGCTTTACTGGATCAAATAAGTAAAGTTTTTTTTTTGTACAAAATATTATGTTTGTATTCAAAATCATAGAATTAATAATACGGCTGATCCTATAAATGGAAAAGATGCAGACCATAAACAATTTTTTGATAAAGAAATGGCTTGTAAATTACCAAATTTAAACAAATCAACTTTGAATTATTGGGATTCACTTGGAAATTGAAAATTGCAATGAAGAAAAACTCATATAGTTTATTAGTCTGCAAAGTGGATTATTAAAAATAATATTTTTCATTTGGATTATATTCTAATTTTCTTTTTCGATGGATTGTACTGTTTATAAAATAATTACTGTTATTAAGGGATCTAATAAAATATATTACAGTAAACCTTTTTATGTTAAGAAAGATGATATTTATCTTTTAATAGAAGAAAAAATAAAATATCTGAACATGATGATAGATCTATAATAGGAATATTCATAAAATATATAGAATACTTTAAAAAATAAATACAAATTTTTTACTATTAAATTCAGAATACTTGGTGCTTGAAGTGTAAGAAAGTTACTAAAAATGATAATATAAGAAATGAAAATACTAAAAGTGGTCGATTAGTTCAGAAAAGTAAATGTTTGATGTGTAATATTAATAAATCAACATTGAAAACTGAATTTGTCAAATATAAGAGAGAGAGTTATATAAACCAGCAAGAATAAATTTTCCAAGAAGAAAAGTAATAATGTATGGGATTGATGATTTGTGGCAAAGTGATCTTGTTGAGATGGTAATTTAAAAGGTATATCCATATATATATATATAATGGTTCTAAATATATTATGACAATTAGTGATGTTTTTTTTTCAAAATACGCATTCGCTATACCTGAATAAGATAAAACAGCTAAAAATTTAGTAAATGGTTTAGAAAAAAAAAAAAAGGAAACCACTTGGTATAAAATTGATAATGGTTCTGAATTTTTTAATTATTCACTTAAGAACTTATGCAAAAATATAATATCAACTATTATTCTACATTTTGTGAACTAAAAGCATGTATGGTAAAAAGGTTTAATCGTACAATTAAAAAATTAAATGTGGAACATTTAGAAGATTTAGCAAAATAATACAACAATACAAAACACAGAACTATTGGTGTGAAACCAATTGATGTTAATAAGAAAAATGAAAAAATTCTATGGTTCTAGATTTTGTGATTATGATTACTTAACCAAAATATAAAGTTGGCGATGTCCATTTTAGCAAAATGAAAAAAAAAAAAATTTTAAATTGTTATACTCCTAATTGTACAACTAGTTTTAAATTATGATGTAACTACTTCCAAATTAAAAGATACCAATGGAGAAGAAATAAAAGGTAGTTTTTATGAACACAAAATAATGAAACTGACTATCCCGATTAATATTTGATTGAAAAAATCTTAAAAACTTAAGATAATAAAATTTATTTAAAATGGTTAGGTATTGATAATTCTTTCAACTCATGGATTAATAAAAGATATGTTTTGTAAATTTTAAATACTTTTATGTAATTATTTATTTCAAATTGCAACATCTTTTAATGTTAATAAAACACGTTTAACATTTATAAAACACATTTAACATCCCTAAAACATGTTCAATGTCATGTTCATCATACATTTCTATGCTCATATAACATGAGTTTATGTTCATAAAACATAATTAAAATAGTTCGATCATTTAGCTTGCATATTTGCAAAATGTCCTAAAATAAAATAAAAAGTCTGTAATTCTATTTCTGTACTTTCTTTCTTTTATTTTCTACTCAAATCTGATGTTATAAAACCACATTCTTCATCTGAACAGTATGCACAAATGTCTTTAAATTTTTCACAAGTCATGTCTACACCAACAAAATCATTATAAATATGCTGTAAATTAGTGTCATCTTGTTTAAATATAAATATGAAATTCGTATTATCTCTAACAAATTGTTTAGGAATTTTCGAAAAAGTTTGTGATAAATACAATTAATTCATCTATGTTTTTATCTTCCTCAATCAACTTTTTTCATTTAATAACATAATTTTTTATTAAATGGAAAATAAAGTATTTAACTTAACAAATAATAGTTCCATACTAGAGAAGAAATTTCATTATGATTATCATTCATAAAGATAAATCAATTGATTTAATTTGTTTTAAAACAGAATATGTAGGGCAATATGATATTAAAACAGTATTCGAAACTATAAATTCAATTGAACCATTTTCAACTAATAACATTGAACTAACAAATGATTATGTGAAAAATAGAATATCGTTTAATTATAATTTTAATATAAAATTTGACGATCGATCATCTGATATTCTTGGTTTTGAGAGAAATACGATTGTTAAAAAAAATTATTATAGGTGCTAGATCACCTAATTTTGAACCATTAAAAAAGATAAATGTTTATTGTAACTTGTCATATGTTATGTTAAAAAAATAGGATGAATCTAATCATTTAGGAACAAATATAATCATCAATTTTCCAGTGAAGACTATGTTTGAATTTAGAGATTGTATTATTTATGAGTATTTATGCCCAATTTTTTATAAAATTATTAATGAAGGTTTTAATCGTATTGTTTTAGAAATAGAGATGAAAATGGAAAGCTAATTGATTTTGATGCGACTAATATTGACATTGTGTTGTAAATTAAAGAAGTTTAAAATTTTTGTTTAAATAATAGAGATAATTGAATCCATAAAATGTAGATGTAAAAATTACTAATATATTAGAAAATGAATTTAAATTATATGTTTTGATACCCATATGGTTTTGTATCTATTTTATTTTCTAGTATAATCCTTTTGTTGTCGAAGGACTCAATGCTATTTTATTAACTTCGACTGTATACGTTTTATGTTTTTCACTCCTTATTAAATTCATTGTTCTATATTGTACTTTCTCTTCAAACACACATTTTTATAATCACTACACTTTTTTTTATACCATTAGATCTTTTATTTTCTTTGTCATCAACTTTATATCCATGCATTTTAGCTCTTAAACCAACAAATTAATTCATTATTTTGCCATCACATCCATCTTTCATTTTACCTAATACTTCCGTATTTATTTCAGGCATATTATAGATATTATCATTTGGATTATCATTTGTTTCAAATTTATCTATCATTGTCTTCATATCTTCATAAAAATCGTCTGTTTTTATGTTATAAATATATGAATCAGTGACTTGATAGTATAATTCAATTTTATCTCCATATTTTGGTTTCAACATTTTTTGATAAATCTAAAATTGACATACCAACATAAATAGGTTTGGTTTATTAAAATATACATTTGTTTTATTCATATGTATAGCTCCAAGATTTGCATTAAGTACAGTTTTTTTTTTTTTTTTTCTCCAACCTTATATACACCCTGTTCCCAATATTTTCCTTTGTTTTACCAAACACAGAATTATTCGTGGATTTATCTTTTTCGAAGTGGTTTTAGCATTAGTTCTCATCGCCATATTTAAATGCATACATTTTTTCAACCAATTAGCTTTATTGAACTTCAATATTCTATATATTTTAGTAAATTTTTATCCATTATTTACACACTGTTTCTAATTATGATAGTGTGTTACGTACTTTTGTTTTTTATGTAAAGTTGTTCATAATTTAGATTGATTTGTTATTGGAACTGGCTTATTTTCTGGACAAAATGGAGGATCTTTGTGTGAATTATGCAGTTCTTCAGGATATTCTAAATCAACTTCTCATATGTATCCTTGTTGTGAATCATCCTTCAAATTTAATATATATTTTCGCCATAAATCTAATTTAAATACTGAATAATTATTCCATTCGAAACCTCCGTATGGTAAATATCGAAACATTGCCCAACCATAAAGATTATATGCATCGAGATAAGCTAAATAATTAGACTCTTGATTTGAATTAAAATCTTCTAAATATGTATTATTTGATTTAACATATTGTTTGCAACATTGCGTATTCCATCTATAATTCCTTTTTCCATCATTAAAATCATTTCATAATTATGAAATAAATCTAAACATAATTTTGATATTTTTAACCTTTCATCTCATGATGAACCTGGTGCTGTAAAATACCACATTGGATTTAAACCATATGCATTTAAACATTTATTTGTAAAGTTTTAAAATTCATCTGTCAACAATAATTTATCATTTTAAAAAAAATAAAAGTAATGATACAGATTTTTCATATTAAATTAGTTCTATATACATTTTGTATTTTCATGCTCATCATTGGTTATATCTGACTCATTTAATTTATTGTAAAGTTTGCTTTTTGGAGGAAGTTCAGTTTCGTGAAATTTTTTCCAACTGTCCATATAATCATATGGATAAACACCTTTCCTAAAAACTAAATCTATTTTGTCATCTGGAAAAAGTTTTTTTCATTAGTTACTTAGTTAAATTATATGCTAATTTATCTAAAGTACTAGCCATAAATTTAAATGTCCATAAAAACCACATTAAAAATTTTTTTTTTTTTTTGGTTTCCCAAAATTAATAAACTTTTCTTCAATATCTGCAAGTCAATCTGTAACTTTTTTCTATCATATCTTAGCTCTTTTATAAATAATTGAGCATAATACCCAGCTAAATCATGAAAATAAATTGGAACAAAATTAGGTAATTTTAATTGAAGGTTACAATTGTTATATACTTTGTTAATGATTTTTCAAGTTATATTATCATGATGATGTACTTTTTTATTTTCTTTTGTATATTCACATTTGCATACAGAACATAAATTTTTTAGATTCATTATATTATGTTATTTCTTCTTTTGCTAGTGGTTGCATTGCTTCAATTTGTGAATGTATTTCACCAATTTCTTCTACTTCTTTTTTCATTGCTTGTATAAAATATTTATGTCCAAATGCACCTTATATGCATCTGGAGGTTTATAATCATCATAACTAGATACACTATAATAACAAAAACCAGAAGCTTCATGTAATGGATATTTCATTGTAAGTGGTTCGTCATTCAACTATAAATCAATTGTATTTATTTGTGCAATAGTAAGTTTATATCTTTCTTTAAGAATTTCTTTATAAAAACCATTATCAATACCATCCTTTGTTAGAATAGGATATTTTTTGATTAATTGAAATAATTTTAAAAGGAGCTTTCATTGTATGTTGGTAGTTTTTGAAAAAAAAATATTTTTTCACTTTTCAAAGGCTAAGTGATTTTTACTGGTTCATTTTTAGAATGATCGACTGCATGTTATTTAACCTTTCTTGAGAGTAAAAATATTGTAGGCACATATCACATATATAAGTTTTACCATCATGTTTACTTTTTTGTGCTGAAAGCAACTTTGATATCTTTTATCCAACAATAATGTGAGTTTCTATAATTTTTGATATGAAGTAAATTTATGTTTTCCTTTTTATGTTTTGTAAGTTTTAGTGGACATGCTATGGACTCACCTTCAATAGAGTATACATTTATAGATGTATCAATTTGATTTTCTATTTTTGGTATATTGTCAATTTTAATTGGATATTCATATTTATCTGTTATTTTATCAATATTAAGTCCCACAATCATAAGCATAACAAAGTAGATGTAAATGTGCTTTTGGTATCAGAGGCAACAGAACAGTCCAGAAAATGACACAAACAGTTAACAAAAAAAATACACAAGTATGCATAAGTTAGTAAATAGTATGTGTTAGTACACAGATAAGTTGATTGAATAGTGATGCGTTAATGAGAAAGTCACAACAGAGGTTACTGGAAAAGACTAGACAACGCTTATTACACAACAGTACACACAGCTAATGCTACTAATGGGCTGAATAGTTGGACAAGGATATGTGAGAACAGTGCTACAATGTACACAAACCAGCTCCCAGAAGTAGAAATGTTCGTAATTTACCATATCCTGAAATAAGTCCAAGTGAAATTCATAAGTTAACACATAGGGACATCACACAGATATGACTACTAGGTGAAACACATGAAATTGAGGCTGGGATCTACACGATACAAAAATACCTCTCGGAGGTGACCACATGATAAGCACAAAACAAGGTCACCTACCCGAAAAGGATTATGTATGCAACCTGTATTATATTTTGCTCTGCTCTTGAAATGTGCATGCTTCAAATTTTTGAGGGCAGATGCCCATTCCTCATGAATATCCTTAGGATCGTTCAGCAACAAGTAATTAAGATGCCACAAGTTTGCTAAAGTATTATTTCGTCATGAGATTAAATGGAGTATTTTTATGACATTCATGTTTGGCAAAATTGAAAACTATTTGAAGCCAAGAGAGATTTTTTATGTGCAGGATTATCAAAATTTAGAAAAAAGTGTTTTTGAAGAATACAAATGGTGGGTATAGCATCAACTTTTCTAAGTGGAATCAACCACACAAATTTAGTGAAAGCATCAACACACAATAACAATGTATTATTTCCTAATTTACTTCTAGGAAAAGGACCAATATAATCAATGAACATTTTCTGCATAGGTTTTTCAGCTACCTCAGAAAAGAGAAAACCTAAATGTGTATTCTGTGCTGGTTTGCTGAGGGCACAAATTTTACATTACTTTACTCTTTCAGAAATTTCAACATCCATTCCCTTATAAATGAAATGCTGTCGAATGGCCTGGATAGTTTTAGAGTTCCTAGATGATCAGGCAACACAATGTGATTTCCTTTGTCACGAGATCTACAACAAAGGAGCCCTTTTGAAAGAAAGTAAGGTTTATTTGCAACAGCTGATTTTAAATCCATTATTATTTGACTCAACTTGCTATCCTTTTATTGTTGTTCTTTAATGTCAGTAAAAGCTAATGGAAAACTATACAAAACATTTCAATTTGGAAGGGTTTCAGGTTCAATGTTAGTACTGTCAAACATACGAGACAATGCATCAGCAAGAACATTTTGAGTACTTTTAATCTGTGTAGTCTGAATTTCAAAGAAGAAATTTTTACAACCCATCTACCAATTTTTCCTAGCTAATGTCGATGTGCCAAAAGCCACAACAGAGCCTGGTTATCTGTTTCCAGAAGAAATTCATCATGTTCAAGATATTGTCTAAACTTGTCTATAGCAAAAACAACATGTAAGCATTCAAGCTCATATATGGTAGATAATTTATTTTCTTGAGTAGTGAGTGTACGAGAGGCAAATGCAATGTGCTGATGACAGCTATCAAACTCTTGAACCAGGGTGGCTCCTATAGCTTGACTAGAAGCGTCTGTTTATAGGAAAAACTCGTTACTAAAATCTGGCATGCTCAAGACAGGAGGATGTATGATGTCATTTTTAATAGTGTAAAAGGCCTTTTGTTGTTCCTCGCCCCATTAAAATTTGACAGATTTCTTTTGAAGATGTTTAAGAGGTGCTGCCTTCTCAGCTAAATTGGGAATAAATTTACCAAAAAATTGTATCATACCAATGAATCAGGCAATGCCTTTTACATCACGTGGTGAGGAAAATCTCTAATGGACTTAGTCTTATCAGGGTCAATGGAAATTCCACTAGAGGAAATTCTGTGTCCTAAATATGAAATCTCTCGGACAGCAAACCTAACCTTAGAAGGGTTAACGGTGGGACTATCTTTTTCTAAACGAGAGAGGACATCCTTTAAATGTTCTAAATGTTGCTCAAAACTGTCTGAGTAAATGTCATCTAGCCATTTTAGCATATTATGCTATGTCTTCAAAATGACTACTAGATCAAAATTGCAAGGGCTAATAATATTATTAAATATTTAGTTTTTATGATTGATGAATTACCAATGCCTTGAGTGCAGCGATAATTCTATGTATTTTGAATTAATTTTATTCATAACACGAACTTCGTCATTTCTTGCATAAGTGTAACATATTATTTATAGCTTGTAAGTTATTTTGAAGACGAGTGCTCCACCCTTTTTCTTTTTCATTCCTATATCTGCAGATATTAAATATATATACTGTGTTGTATGTGTGATGATGAATTAAAACATTTTGTCAAACCACCCACTAGCTTGTAAGATAATTGTAACCATATTGTGGTATTATGTTTTGAATATGCTAGTAACAGCATAAAATATTTCTTTACAAATTCTTTCGTCACTGATAAACTATGTATAAGAGTTGTATTATTTTTAATAATGCCTCAGGGCATCTTTGGATTTTATTGCCAATGGGCAAATATCAATTCAATTTATAAAACGTGTAATGTGCTCTAACTTTCACTGTGAACAAGCAAACGTGAAACACACTCCTCAAACCAGTGACAGTGATAATGACTTTGTGGCAAAGACCAGTGCTCCTTCAAATACAGTGCTTTCACAGTTTCTATATGCTTAAAAAAACACTTTAGGCTCCTGTGTGAGTGCTACACGTCAGTGTAATTGTAGTGATTCATGAGTGTTTATAAACTTTCGCCGAAAGGCGCAGGCTTACCATCTACAATGCATAAACTTTCGTTCACTATCCACCACAGGCATTTGTCTCCATAAGTATTAAATTTTTATATAATTGCATTTGTTTAATATTAAAATCAAGGTTTCATGGCATATTATAAGAATTGTGTAAATGTATATGAGAGTTCTATCGAACATTCTAGGCGTAAGTAAACACCACCATTAGGTGACTTGTATAAACGTAACTTTAAAAAAAAAATGTGTTTAATCAGTGTAAGCTGCCAGTCAGTATTTAGCTGTAATCAGTAACGAAGGTTTAGTCCAAATATTAAATGTACGCTCTAGAAAATAACCACTGTGCAAATCCACAATTTGCGCTGCTCACATCACAACCTATTATTGACAGTTGAGTGTGCGTCTCTCTGGCGCTGCTAACTCCTATTTCTTAATTCTCCGTTGCACTGCCTTGTGGGTTACCAACTGCTGTATCATAATTTCGTTGCACTTACACGTGCGTTACCAACTATTGTACTTGCTGTCCCATTACGAACAAAATATTCATGTTACTATGGCTATTTGCAACAAATATGGCACATAGTATTATGTTAATTACTTGTATATTTCAGCCAGCCAGCCAGCCTGCCTGCCTGCCTTTATAACTTCATTCAGTTTAAAGAGTAATCTTTCTGGCATGTTGTCAAGTGTTCACTCAATGTGGACAGAATCCAACCTCCCTTCTACCCATACCCACGGCCTAGTTATTGGGGGTTTCTTTCTAAATACTTATTAAATATGACCGTCTGTACCTCCCCCCCCCCCCCCCGGTGTCGCTTACAACATGTTCAGAACTTGCATTTTAATATCTTTGCTAGCCAATTACCTTCGTATATTTGTCATGTTTTTTAACCTACCCTGCGTTGCCTTTTGCCGCATAACATAACTTATCTTAATTTAATTGTTCCTCTCAACAAACATAGGTATACTGAAATTTTAATTTTGTTTTTGCGACGGTGGCTCCTACCTATAATTACGCCCATTTAAGCTTTTACCTGTCAACACCTCGCGAGGCGGCACATCTGTAGTTGTTAGTACGAGATGTGTTCTATCTTCACTTTATTTTTGTACCGTCGAAATATTATTTTGAAATTTATTTTCACTGTACTGCATGCTATCGGCTTCTTCAGGTGTTCCCTCGGTACGAGCTTCGGTTAACGTCGGGAGATGTTCTACCTCAATCTGTTTCAGAGCGTATGACATAGCCTCTGCATGGGGGAAACTGTGGAGAACACAGGTTCAAGCCCTCATTTTGTTGAAAATATTTCATTCCAACAGAAATACTGTTACTCATGGGATTCTAATCTTGAGTATGTTTGCGGCAGTTGCAAATTTTGTGTTATTGTATTTGGTCAAAATGATAGGTTACCTAAGCCCACAGAATTTATAGTGTTTATACCAGTTGCTGACATGAAGTTAGTCTGCATTCTACTTATAGGAATATCGGACCATTTTTACTGGCCTCATTAGCACTCCTGTCACGAGAAGATGAGTTAGACCGCCCTTGAACGCTGGCTTGTCTGTTCGATAACCATGCATATACAGTGCCATCAGAATATATATATGCGTTGAACTGTGGTGGACTATCTGGAGTTGCGCTCCTAACTTTTCTCTCTCGCTGCCTCTGTTGATAACCCAGCTAGTATCTCTTGCCATGCCAGTAATCAGTCGACTGAAACTGTCTTTGGTCTGTCTCAGGCTATGTCCCGTGTTATTAAGCTGGGTCAGTATTCTCGTTAAACCCAAGGAAATTAACCCTAGGATTTACTCCTCCAGACGGATTTTGTGCATTGCCAGTATTATTTTGGTAATTCTGTCTGGTATACAAAGGAGGTTTTCAGGGTATAGGTGGCCATTCATATCCACGTGTAATAATAATTGATCTGTGCATTTCAGTTTGTTCTAACTTCAGCACTTGATGATGAAAGTCATTAAACTTAGTGAACGGACGGTCTGCCCATCTGTCTTGGTATCTAGGTGGAAGTTGCGCTGGGATGACCTACAATTCGTCATCCTTCATGGGTGCGTTCAGGTGACGGGTCCCTCGAAAATTTCACTTATATGCTGTTCAAGCATTTTATCCTTTTAAGGATTGTACTTTACTAGAGGGAGCTTGGCCTGTAAATTCCTCTGAAATACGGGAATTCCAAAACTGCTCTAAAAATGAACATTTGAATTGTTCGAAACTGTTAATGCTCTCTGTTTCGAACTTCACCATGAAAAGGTGGTTGACTTTAGGCTTTGATTTAGCACAATGACATTTCTTGGTCTGTCAACCCAAACAGTTTACCATACTCTTCTAATTTCTGTATGTATTATATTACCGGGTTTTTGGTACTGCATCCAGAAAAGCGAGGTACTTCCTCAGCCTAATGTTTTGCAGAATGGTGTAGGATGGTGGCAGTAGGATTTAAAAAATTAACATTATTCAGTAGTTTACCCGCAGAGTTGTAATGTCTGGTATTACTGGTTGGTAAAATAGGGTGTGGCGATTTGGATTGTTCAGACACAGGGTGGTTGTATTCCCGTGCCTTATTTAACTTCAACTGTTGGTGTAGTTCTTTTATTTTGCCCTGAATTTCAGTGTTCTTTGTCTCAAATTATCTTTTAGCTGTAAGGTATTCTGTTAATGAACATCACAATCATTTAAGTGTTTCTTAAAAAGTCATCAATTGTATATCAACTTGTGCTTTTAGTTAGGGTCAGAATTTTGAGCTAGGAAATCGGACCCATTTTCTACTTCTGTAACCCTGTGTTCAAGACTTGCTATTTGCCCACTGAAGCATTCTTAAGTTTGCTCTAAATTACGTGTTATTTTCTTTTCAACTGAGTCGATTTGTACCTGTACTTCTCGTACATTAACTTTATTACTAGCAATATTTTCCTCCGTAACTTCTTGTGAATGTGAGATCCTCTCGTCCACTCTAACCTCCAATCTTTCAAAACTTTCGCGAAGTTCTTTGCTTTTAAACGCGTGACTACTCTGAAAAGTGATTAATGCTTCTACTTTACTACGCAATTCAGTCACGGAAATTTGTGTATCAGTTAACTCACAAGTTAGGTTTTGCGCAGAAAACATAACCTCTGATCGCAAGTTTTCTATTATCTGTTGCAAGATTTCATGTAAATTCTGATATTGTTCTGTTAACTTCCCCTCCATTTTGATAAAATCAGCTACTTGCTCTGAGTATTTGTTAACTAATTCACTATTTAATTGTGAGAATTTATTAGCTAATTCACCATTTTGTTTTTAGAATTTTCTAGCTTTGTAAAATCAGCTATTAATTCTTTAAATAACGAGTTCATGGTTTCCATTATGTTATTCTCCTTAGTAGATGAGTGCTGGGGACTGTATTTAGGATATAAGAACCTACATTCACAATATTCTGCTCGATTGGTATTTAATCGGTATCATTTTCTAATTCACTTTCTTGCTTATTATTAACAGTTTTGTGAGGGCGTATTGATGAGGAAAGATGGGGTGGGTTGAAAATGTATTCACGGGCGAACATTGAAACTTGCATTGTGAGAAAAGTCCTGGTCAAATAGGAGAATGGTTTGTTTAATGCAATGCGCATTCTCGGAAGTAAGGGATTGCTTCGGGATGGCTAAAAAATCTGGCGTGATATCAGATAACAGCATTAACGCCTTAACAATGCCCATGCCAGGGTCAATGGCAACAAGATTGGGCGGGATTTCAATGGAACATGTATGATTTTGAAAGCAGTATGGCACGGGAGGGAATGATGTCATAGATTTTCCTGTTAGTTTTAGCACGCAAAACTGGTATCTCTTTTACAATCACTAATTGGGACGTGGAAAAACTGCACTTTGATAATTTTTTTGTGAAATATTTGAGTACATTTTTGATGGGAATGGCAAGTGTAAGACCTAATTTATTTAATTCAGATTTCCAATTGAGCAAGTCATTTGTCAGCTGGGTCTTATTGACTGCACTAAGGAGCAGTTGATTTAATTGGCAAGACTGCACATACATTTGTATTACTTGTTCGCTGACTATGTTGTTTAATACTTGTAATATGGCAGTGGAAAAGAATGTAAACTGGTTTTCAAGATAGGTGTTAATGTGATTTGTGCCTGTTGTTGGCAGAAGATGTCAGAAATGTTATTAATTGTTTGTGACAAGGTGTTTACACTGTTGGTGATTTGGAGTTCCACCTGGTTAATTACTTTAACAGTGACATTGAGGGCCTGGTTAGTGACCCTGACATCTGTTAGTTAACTGATCTGGGTGTTTAGACCAGAGTCGTCGATGTGTGCTCTCAGGTGACTATTGGTGGGCATATTGTAACACCAATCTGCTGCGTCACCAAGCAGCTGGAAGCCCCGTGTCCTGTGGGTATAGGTAGAAACTTTGTCCAGGAACTCTTGTACTATGCCATTCTCGATCGCCTGTAAGCAAGCAGACAACAACTTTACATTTTCACAGGACGTGGACATCCTGTGTGTAGGTATTGTGATGCGGTGTCAGGTGGTTGAGGCATTGTGAGTGGTATCGTGTAAATTATGGGTAAACTGTCTTCATAATAGAAGTTGACCAGTTTGGGTCGCCAGTAAACGCCGGCGTGGACTCTGTATGTGGCTGGCTGTGTGAACAAAACTGGCGTGAAGATCACGCACATGGCCGCCACAGCCATGACTGCCAGGGGAATGGCGAGTCCTCCCCTCTCCATCCTGCATTGGCTGGCTCCGCTTACCGTTGCTATGATGAACAGTGCGCTTGTGCGCAAGGCGGTGCGCTATGAGCTTGGCATGCTGCCAACTGTAGTGGGTCGCTCCAGCATGTGCACGTCATGTTAAGTGGCAGTGCGTGCACGTTGTGGGATTGGCAATGGCGCTGTCGCACTCACGTTGATTCCCTGTCGCCTGCATGGAGTAACGTGCGGTGGCGTGAAGGCTGGCTGCGACTCGCATTGATCACTGACACACTTGTTGCTAAACACAGTGGGCTCAGCAAATTCCATTCAGAGCCTATGTGTCATTTACAAATTCACTCAGTGTTGTGGGGTTCCTGGAACACACTTTCAATGAACATTAATAAACAGAAATAAAATCTTAAAACTAACATATGTAACACTTAGTGATTCGAGCGAACGTACGCCAGCTTTGTATGGCGTGTACAAATAATATCGGTCTTCAGCAGGCCTGTTTTATTGATTTGTATTCTTATCGTGGATTCACCCAGAACTTCAACCATTCTGTAGGGGCTACGGTACCGACATGTCAATGCCTTTTGACGTCCCCTGTTCCTTACCCAGATAAGATCATTGACTTTTATGGCGCTCTTCTTATGGGTTTTATTAAACAACTTGGTTTGATATTTTTGTGCATGTATTAAATTTAAACGGGCGGTTTCACGATTATGTTGAGTTTCGCACCAATTGTGTGCTTTGGGGGAAACCTGTTTGCTAACCACCTGAGCCGGAAGGGTCTCTACTCTGTGCATAAGATAAAAAGGGGTGAATTTTGTGGTAGTATTTATACTGGTATTAAAATTTAAACAAACGAATTGGACGTAGAGGTCCCAGTTTTTCTGATCTGCATTGGCACAGGCGGTCAGCTGGTCACCAAAAATTTTATTTGAAGATTCCACAAGGCCATTGCATTGTGGTGCACCAAATCAGGTGCAGTTAGCAAACACACACTATAGTAATTAATATTGTCACAATCTCAAAGCTAGCAATTAAAAAACAGTGCACTCAAAATATCAGTGAAACACATTTTATTTTGTAAAATATTCTTCAAATAGTAATACTAACAATAAATGCTTTAAAAAAACAGCACAGCCTTTAGTAATATCTGTTCTCTAAAATGAACATGTAAAAAATTACGACTTATACTCTTAAATATTTCAGGTACAAAACAGACTGATTCTTACCAATGAATCAATTAAAATCACAATTGCTTTGATACTACACGGAACAGGTAATCATTGACTATATTACAATTCAATAACACCCAAAACTGTGCTTAAAGCAAGTAAACCTCAATTTATACTTGACCGCAATATCAAGGAAAGTGCTAAGGCAGGTTCACGTCTGAATGAATGGCAGCTTTAAATTGTGCAATGCTAGCCTAAAACCATAATCTCAAGTGCTGTAAATGCTTTTGAACACACAAGTATCAAATGCGCTTCTACAAAAAAGCCCTAACAAAGTTATTGTAATACAAATTCCAATCAAAAGTTGAGGGTTTAGTGTTGTGAACCCTGCTGTTCAGTTTTAATTAACGAGTTGCACGAACGGACGGGGCACGCCACCGGTTTTCACGCCGTGTCAAACGGCCGAGAAACAATTGCTCAATTCAGGAGCACAAGCACCAAGTATGTGACTAGAATTTACATTGACTAAGCTCACTAAAATTGCCAAAATGCAATATAAAAAATCATCCAAAAGGATGGTGAAAAATTACAGCAAGTATTAAGTGCTCAAACCTCAAATACCGCAAAATTCTACAAGTGACACTAAAATGCATATGCATTAATATTTCAACTAGTATTGAGCTATTGAAATCCTTAAAAGGCAATATGATCATTATAATAAGCGGAAAAGGCGGCGGTGTGCAGACCTACCAAAGCACCTTATCCGCATGACACGTTAAAATTTAACATAGAAAGTTGTAGCTGATACAACCTCGCTAGTGGCGCCTGACTAAAATGAAAATATACTAGCAGGCCAAACAAAGCCCATGAAAGTAACTTAGGTACACCAAACAAAATATTAAATGCCTTCTGTCCAGTCGAGCAGTAAGCTGACTATGCAGAGCAAATAAGCAGTAGGTTCATGGCAAATGGTGCTAAATGTTAAACGGGCCATTTAATTTCTCATAAGTTAACAAATGCACATTTTAAACACATTAAGAAATATTAAAACGTATTTACAAAGCCCCAAAAGCAGCAACCTACCCAAAATATTTAGTACAAACTAATAGTCTTTAAAAAATGACTACATTGCAAAATCACTAAGGGCCACACTAAGCACTACTCCCTCAACTCACTACAATTATTTATGCCTCTCACCCGGCATTACAAGAATATTACCTACACTAAATATCAAATACAAAACAGATATTACTTTAGTATTAGTTGTACTGTTGGAGATGTGTCACAGAAGCTCTATCTCTCGTGGAATTGCACACTAGATCGGCCTATCAGAGTAGCATTATGAATATTAGCTGATTGCTGCTTGCACGGACAAGACACAGACAAGAAGTGCCCGCTGAATATTCACTACGCTTGAACATGTGACGCAAGCAGGGAGGAGAGTGGTAGATGGAGAAGGGAAGGGGAACGAGAGAGTTACAAGGAATGAGAGAGTTACAAAGAGGTCTGTTCGGATGCTGTCCACGTGCAGCAAACAACGAAACTATGTATAGGGCGCTAATATCTGTCCAATAATGAAATGTTGCGGAAAAGTACATCGTTTTTTGGCGGCGCCGAGCAAACTACAGCCAAACATAGTTCCAATTAACGCATCCAAACGCTCAAGCGTTGCAGTGGATTGTATGCTGTAGTGATGAGTTTTTTGATGTTAAACAATTGACCAATCAATTTTGCAAGCTCGTTCCCCTATCCGTAAGTATTTGCTGCGGACAACCAAATTGCAAAATTACTTCTTTGATAAAATTGGTGCACATAGCCACATCTAAGAAGTGTACAGGTTTCACGACAACATAACGCGTTGCATCCTTGGTGATGACAAGAATGCATTTGTTCTTATTAAGGGAAGAGGGTAGGGGACCTTTTGCATCCAGAGCCCAAGTCTAGAGGAACGGCTGGGGGGGATCGACTTCAAATGCCCAGGGGGTTGGGAATTACTGGCCTTAGTTTTCTGACACGTGGAACAAAATATGACATAATTTTTGACGTCGTTGGCCATATTATCCTTGTAATGTCATTGTTTAATTTTGGCAAAAATTTTGAGTATGCCGAAATGACCGCCTCCAAAAATGGCGTCGTTGGCGTGGATAATTTAATTTACATAATTATGTAGGACAAGAGTTAATTTGGATGAACCTTTGCCATTGGCTGTCAGCTCACAACGGCGAGTGAGGCGGCTGTACTTGGTGTCGGCTTGGGTGGGGTTTTGTAGGGCATGTTTGATTTTAGCAATGTGGGGGGCCGCGATTGTACTCGCCGGTGAAAGGGGAGGTATTGACAGTAATGGGGCATAACAAAAAATATGGCATCATCGTCTATTTTTATGTACTCTTGTGCATGAGTGTAAACTGGGAGGTAATGTAATGTGTCAGAACGTAAAACAATAAAGATGGTACGTTTTAAGACAGAATCAGTACAAGTACTTTCTAAGGGGGTGTCACATTGTTGTTTAACAATTTGAACATTAACTTTATAGAGGGAGGTAATAATTTTTGAAATGACGGGCATAGGAAAAATGTGTTCATGAGTTATTTCAGAGGCGATTCTACCCCTTTCATTTGTGTCTTGTTTACTAAAATTAGCCTTGATTTCATCCAAATGGGTTTTTACATACTCTGCTGTGTTTTGGATTTCTTGTGTTTTTTCGGGATTTTGCAAGATGACTTCAGCATATTCCTTAATTCATGAAGTGCAGGTGAGCATTGTTTCTTTAACTTGGTATACTTTGTCGTTAAAATCGTTGGGGGGTGCTGTGGGCATATGACAAAAGGCATCTGAAAGGGTGTTTAATTTACCTTCTATAATCTGAGCCTTGGAAGTCATATTCACTGAGAACAATGGCCATGTTTTGCTGCCATGGATCAGAGGTACCGTAAACTAACCTGGTCAGTCTCTTTAGTGAAGTGGCGTCCCTACAAATATTGCCGGAAGTGGGTATGTAAATAATGAATCGCTCCAAGTTCTCGTTCGGTGGTACTTCAATTTCTTTCCTGAGGGGAAAATTTCTTGGACGTGAACGCAATGATGTGTCGCTCCTAGGTTTGGGGATCTATTTGTAGGATGGCTCCGCCTGCCGCCTCATTACTAGCATCGCATGCTACTATAATTTCACAGTCCTTATGAAATTTGTGGTGAATAGGGGCTTGAGAAATCACTGTTTTCAAGTAAGTGAACACGGTGTCATGGTTATTTGTCCATTTAAATATTGTGTTGTGTTGTAAGTTCTATGATGAGTTGTGCTATGGAGGCGTAATTGGAATGTATCGACATAAATACGACGTCATACCTAAGAAGGTTCGTAATTGGTTGTTGTCGGGGGGGGGGTGACATTTTGAGAATGGCTTCAACTTTCTCGGGGTCAGTAGTTATACCTTCAGGCGTGATGATATGTCCGAGGACCTTAACTGTCTGTTCTGCAAATGTACTCTTCTTGGTGTTCAGCTTCACATTAAATAAGCTGAGTCTCTCGAAAACTTTAGCTATATTTTCAACATGCTCTTCAAAGGTATTGCCAAGAATGAAAATTTCCTTGATGTATGCAATTGCCGCGGTCCATCGGAGGTGGCCCAGGAGTTTGTTGATAAACATTTGAAAATATTGTGGACTTGTGCTTAACCCCATTGGCATTCTTTGATACTGGAGAAGTCCCACGCCATTGATTGTTAAATCTAATTTGTGCCTATCCTCAGGTCTAACAGGAATACTATAAAATCTAGGCTAGTTACGAAAGTTGAATTTAGGAGACCATTTAAAATATCTTCTGTACGTGGCATTGGGTATTGTACTCTAGTCAGGTATTGGTTGAGCTTCCTGAAGTTCGTTAAAAACCGCAATCCGCCGGACATTTCAGCAATAATGAGAGAGGGTGCTGAATAAGGTGAATCTGCTTCTTCTATAATGCCCGCATCTATCATGTCCTTAACTAGTTTTATGAGATTGTTTCTTACCTTGGAACTGATTCTGTATGGGCGTGTTATGATAGATCTGTAGTAAAGTCCAATTTTATTTCAAAATTGTTTTCTTCTGTGAGCTCCAAAATTGAATTGGCAAATCTATCTTGGTACTCGTGTATTATATTATGAAGTGTTGATGTTTGTTCTTGTGTAAGTTAGTATTGATGTGGGGAGATATGTTATCACCATTATCAAAGGATTCCAGTGTGTTTATGTGATGTTCAAGGGGTGTAATTACTTCAGTGTTGAGCAGGTGGAGGTTTAGTGGGACTTGTATAGTTTTGAGAGGGTTGACCGTGTACGAGCATGTTGTCATATTTCAAAATTGGGATAACATCATATTGTTTAATAAAATCCACCCCTAAGATGTCTTTTTCCAGATTATCTACTATTAAAAAGCGTTGAGTGTAGGTATGCCCCGAAATATTTAAACACAAATGGGATTCAAATTTAGGGGCCGCAAGTACACTGGTCGTCCCGACTAAAGTAATTTACTCCCTCAGGGGGAAAAGGTTTCGGTCAGGCACTAGAGTGCTTGCGATGCTACTATGGGAGCACCTTGTATCAAGGAGAGCGTAGTAATCCATACCATTTACTTTGACCAGGACTCTGGGCATTGTGGCTGAATTACCTGCTTGTTGGTGTGTGTGTGTGACGTATGGCGACAGTTTGCTCAGCGTGTTATGCTTCTGCGAATGCTGTAACACATTTTCATCATTGCAGACTGAACGCTTTCTCTCATGAAGTGAGTGATTTATGGGGTTGTATAGTGCTGGTTTTGGTAGGGCAATTTCACATTCGGAGGCATAAGGCCAAGTTTACTCTTAAATTTGTTGAAACGCTCCCCAATATTAGTATGAAACTGGAAGTTTTAATGAGGGAAGATAGGATAGCAGTTGACTTTGTGCCCGACGTAGGAGCAGAGGGCACACGTAGCTTGCTCAAGGCTGCGTGGCCTGACAACTCTGTGTGTGTGTGTGTGTGTGTGTGCATGCATGCACGTGCACGTGCATTTGTTCACGTGTGCGCATGTGTGTTGCAACCATGTCGTGAAAGTCGCCCTGGTGCTGCAGTTTGGCGACATCTGTGGTTTGCGCCCGAGGAAAAAAGAGGCAGGGATGTCGCGTCAGCAATTGTCACGCGGGGCCAGCTGCGCTAGCGTGGCGTGATTTGTAGGAACATTAATCTTATTGGGGCGACAGAGTGGCCGTGCCGGTGGCTTTTATATGGTCGAAGGTTGCAGAATGTTATGTGTTGTTGTAAACTGCGGTAGTTTTTGTGCTTTGTGTTTTGGTATCCACTCGTGTGGCCTATTTTTGGACCACGATTGCACAGACAATGCAGAATTGTTTTTTGGGAATGCTGCATGGTGGTGATTGTTTGTGTAGTGCAGTGTTTGATATGGGTTACTTACGCCTGTCAGCTGTTTCGTGTTATTGCCAAATTACATGTGTGGGTGTTGTAATTTTTTTGCAGTTTCTCGTGGTGTTGACTTTTGGGGCGGAATGTTACTGAAGGAATTGAACTTTGCAATTTCTGCATATGTCCTGTTGGGTGTAACTTTATTAAAAATATTGTTACAAGATCTACAAATTTTTTTGTTTGACGCCATCAAAGGCGGTGGTGTGGTGCACCCCCTCGTTTAGAAGTTTTTTGATGAATAGAATTTCTGGCCCTGGGTGTGGAAATGAGAGTTTTGTATGTTGTATACTTGGTGTGTGGAAAATGGGGGTCTGGTGTTGAATTTATCTCTGAAATTCAGCGTTCCTGTGGTCTGAAAATAGGTGTTTTGGGGTGAAGAATGGCCAGTGTTGGAAGGTGTTGGTTGGGGTATACGACTGCCGGGGGTTGTAGGTCGGGACGTAAGCCCGTGGGTGTGATGGAAATTTGTGTCGTGGTTGGGATTGAAATGAGTTTTTTGGAAGGGTTTTGGGTGTGTGTAAGAGGCGTTTGCTGTTGTTGAAGAGTTAATTACGCCATTTCCTTATTAAACTTTTTCATTTCGGCCTCTAATTTGGCGTTTTGGTGTGTGTGTGTCCCTGCGTTAAGTCTCTGAATATTTGTATATTCCGACTTCTATACGTGGGAGGGTCGCAATCATGTCCTGAGGTGTGTGTGTTAGGTGGCAGATAAGTTTGTCTGTGATAGCTGGGAGGAGGGAATGCCAAAGGATACTGAGGAATTTGTGATCTGTCATGTGAGGGTGTTATTTGAAATGGTAGAACTTTATGGTTTGAATGTGGGTAGAAGTATCTTCATCGGGTGCTTGTTTCTTTTTATGAAGGAGGTATTTTACGTGCTCTTTGTCTGCCGGGGACATGGAAGTGTCAGTGAGCGTACACTTAAGTTTGTCCCACATAGTAGCCTCTCTTGTCGATTATGGTTGAGGTTAACGAATGTGTGTTTTGCTGTGCCTGATAGACAATACCTGAGCCTGTGACATTTTTTGGCGTGTTCCACTGGTTCGTTTCTGCCACGGATTCGAAATGCTCTGAAAAGTCTGTTATGTCATCATGACGTTCTCTGGAGAAGGTGAGTGGTTATTGATGTTGGGAAATGATTAGTTGCACTGGTAATGGGTCGCCCATGATGGTGATAATAGGGAGGGGTGTTTCTGAGTGGGTGGAGGGAGGGGGTGTACGGAGGTAGTTGTGGAAATTTGCTCGTAGTTGGAGAAGCCTAAAAATTCCAATGGAATTGAATTAGAGGGTGAGTGAGAGTGTTCAGTGTCTTTTTTTGGTGGGGGTGTGTAGGCGACAGTGGACGTGCTGATACTCTGTGTTTGTGTGTTCTTTATATTACATATGTCTAAGCGATTTTCAATGACGGTGGTGTCAAAAGAAACAATTTTTAGAATTTTGGTATTAGAGTTTAGAGTTTTGCATGTAGGTGTTTCCATGTACTGTGAAGCTGTGACCCTTTAATTACAGGGTCTCGATACAGGGATTGCCACCCTGCTGCCTAGCCGGACTTATGCTCACCAGTACGATGTATCTTGTAGATGGCCCAGCGCTTCCTGGACCTCAGCGTTCTTCTGTATCTCACTGACACTGTTGCCTTACATGTCGTCTGCCAGTGGGGGAGGGGGAGCGTGGCTCTCGCTTTTATACACACTCATTACTAGGTCACTCAGAGGTGTTATTAAAACAGGGGGCCGCTGTTGAAATCCATAGTACATGCAAGGTTAACTTCTAAGTTCTGGTGTTCGGGCCCCCTGTAGCCCGCTACAATTCCACTGCTCTCGTAAGTAAACACCTGTGAATAAATAATAGATATTTATTCACGATTATTCGGAATCAGAGTGCTTAAGTGCTCACTTTACTGTGAATAGCCTATAACCTACAATACTGCACAAATTTTGTATCATTTTCTTGCAAGTGATACTTTACTAACAATTTTAAATGACGATTGGAAAATAGTGCAAGCGTTTTATGTCCTTTTGCTGGTCTTCAGCTATGGTTTCAATAATTGTTACTTCATCCACCAAAATGTAATCAATATATCCTCTTCTACCTCAATTTCTGCACTGTCATGCAACCTCCTCAACCTCTGTTCCGCCATTTTGGCACATACACTTTTCATTTATGTTCAGTTTTCAGTTTTGTAGGAAACCAGACTTACCTTAACTGAACTGATAACTCAATGCAACTTAACTTAAAATGTCTCTTCAGTTTCAAGTTCTTGTTCAGTTTTCAGATTGGAGGAAACCGAGCCTTAAGACAGGCCTCTGGGAGTTATCATATGCCCTATAACTGTGATGATCTGAAAGTTTAAATGCAAAATGTAATACTCTTCCACATTTTTTTTTTAAGTATCACAATTTTTTAGTAATTAACTATTTACTAAATGTTCATAAAACTGTTAATCAGTCATAAATGATTACCAGACTGAAGAAGCTGACTTATTTCGTCGTTGATCGTAATTTTTTTTTTACAAGTGCTGAGTCCAAATGGTGTACTTCCCACCCGCAGTTAGTCTGGTTTCATACTTCAGGGCACCAATAAACTAAATTGGCATACACTCAAACATCTTCTTCAAATGTTTGAGGTAGCACAATCACTGAGTAAACGCTATGGGGTACTTAATATCCTAAATTAGGACAGTAGACCAGAAAATTACTGTGAAATGCATTTTGGAAATTACGACAATCTGTACTCTGGCATGGTTCCCAAACGAGAAGCTTCTTTATCATTAAGAAAAAAAGCAATTCTCTCACATCAAATTATTCAATTGTGATGTAATTTTCGTGTGAAAAACACACTGGAAAATCTAGAGAAGTTAACAGTCTGCTTTTGTCTGTTTTTTTAAACATGTAAATTGTATTTGTACTAGGAGCTAGTGCAATAGTTCATAAATCCATAAAATAGTCTTCAAAACACATTTTCCATTCAATCAAAAAATAATAATTTTCTTACTAATGTTAATAATGAGATGATATGGTTTAAACTTATAAGAGTTAACTAAATTACTGAAAGGCTATTATGTATGTGTTTAGTATGAAAATAAATAAAATAATATTATCAACAAACAAAAAAATTTTTCATTATAATGTAAACAGAAAAAATATCAACAAACTAACTTTCAAATTAATTATGTGGTAGGATATCTTCACACTACCGTATTTATTTTCTTTCTGATTACATTTATAGTATTTTCATTTAAATTCCCTGACATCTCATTTCCCTCAATTTTCCAGATTTTCCTTGATGCTAGTCATGTTGTAATTAAATAATATGACTTCCGACATGATCTGGGACATACCCTCCTCCACGCCTGCTGGTTGTCAGCTTAAATGTAGATATTAATAGGGGTATATGATCCTGGTATATAATCAAACACAAAATTTACCATGGTTGAACTATATTTTTTATACACAAATTAGTTCATTTATCTTTTAATGGCACTCTATGTCCTTAATATATTAGTAATATCCCCAACCAAATATTTTAACACATACAAGTTATACATAGTGTAACTTGTAAATGTGTCTGTAGAGATATTCCTTATTTTAGTTTGGAGATAGTAAAGTTAAAAACATACATACTATGTAAAGGAAACATATACTCTGACATCTAACTTGTCCTCTGAGCTAGCCTCCTCATAAAAGATGACACCCTCAATCACCTAGGCACAGCATGTCACCTTAATTTTCCAGATATTGTTAGCTATTTATGTATTATGTATGCTCATTGGTAAGTTTTGAGCACATTCATCTTTCATTATCATCATCTCTGTCCAATTTGTATAAGTCTGCTTTACCACACCATTTTGCTGTCTTCCGTTTCACATTCATTGTGAAATTAAGGTTTGCGTCCAGCAAGTTGTTGGGAATTCCTTTCGGGAGATGAGGTGGATCACACTGCAGCATAGCATCAACTCGCTACGCCACAAACAAGCTACAATCTCTGCATCAAAAAAAGTTAGTTTCTGGCTAGTATTAGTCACTAAAGGCACACTGTCAATAGTCAATACTTGGTTGAATTCTAAATAAAAAAAAAGAACAATCCGTGTAGGATTCGAGACTATTTATTCGCGGACGGTCGAACACACTACATATATGTCAGTAGGACATAAATCAACATGTCTCTTTTCTCATCTGCATCCACACAGGTACGAAGTCACAGCAGCAGTCACATAAAATTCAATATTACATCCTGTCTCATGAGAAAAAATTATGAAGACGACGGGGAGGACAAAGAACTTTCCCCCTTGGCACCTAGCGACCTCTCGCACCCACGGAAATGAATTCTGACAGAAAGAATTTTTGTAGTTCAAAAAGTAGTTGTTGCACGAAGATAGATTTAAGTTGAAAAATAAAATTTCCGGTCGGCGGCGCTTGTGGGTGTGGGCAGAATTGGTTCACGAGTTTTCTCTTCAAAGGTGGTTTGAATAATGCGGCAGAGTACAGGGCTAGTTAGGCTCACATTGGCATGCGCAGCTACCCCCTACTCTTCCAACAGAAGTTAAAAATAAATATTTGGCCGGGGCTCGCGACATCCCATTGGTTGTTCATTACCTCACGCTACTGCGTGGAAACAAAAATGCTGATGGCATGGGAATCATTGAAAAAACTTAATCTCAAAAGTTGCATCACCTTGCCCTGAAGCCTGGGAAACCAAAAGTGCCACAATTACAGATAATACTTGTATTACAACCTCACATTTAAACTGATAAAGCCCTTACTTCTAAACCGTGACACGAAAGGAAAAATTTATATCATTACACTCAGTGGCAAATGAAACTGTCAATTTTACAAAAAGTGAACCTGAAAAACTATTAAAAAAAGCTATAAAAACGTTTATAAACGCAATGCTACAGCCCCCCCCCCCCCCCCCCCCCCCCCTCTCCAACTTCATTTGGGAAAAATTTTGAAGAAATCTTTACCAAATCAAAACTTAACCTTAAAGTGTCGAAGCAGTCAACTACTGTGACCTTGTTCCTACAAACACAAGACATAAATACCCTTGCAAAACATCATCGCCCTCTCACAACTATACAAAATTCAAAGTTGCCTTTCATCTGGAAACAGCACACTCTTAATAGAGCAGCTACAAAACAACAATATAAAAGTCACTAAAACACAAGACATTATTAGTTGCACATCTCCACAGAATACAAAAGTCAATCATGAATACTCACCACAAAAACCTCAACTATCATATCAAGGTATGTTAACATGGATAAGGTACATTCAATGTGTTATAACAAAACATTTGTGTAAAAAAAATATATCACCAGTATATTACATCCATCATACAATAAAAAATTCAAGTTATCAACATTAAAAGTCAAAGGTTAAGTCATGTGTAACAATAATTAATGTAAAAACAATTATGTAGACAATTGTAATTCATCCTCTTGTTCATAGACATGACCCTCATAAACATTTTGAAACTTTCAATACAGGAACACAAATAGTAAACGCACACAGACACTGAAATATTTTGGTCACTCAACTAAAAAACATATATTGTAGACAAACATCAACTTCATAACACCATTACACAAGAAAAATAACTGCGATCATTTTTATGAATATGAACACATTTAAAAAAACAACACACAATAAAATTAATCTGCCCTGTATTGATCCTCCTAACCTCCCAAACTTTGGTTAGCTCAAATTAAATTTCAACAAAAACCATTTAAAAATCCCTGTAAAATTTTCATCCATCTAAGTCAGTGTTACATTTCTTTCTAGGTTAGATGTTTTAGTATAATTGCCCATATTTACTTTACAAAGTTATGGAGTCCATCTCATATTTAACCAGCGCATGGCTCCAGGTCTGTCCCAAACACATCATATATAACCACGGCGACATTAAAATTTAATACAAAAACCTAGTTCAGTGCACCCTTAAAAAATGACACAGGCCTACACCACCCTACCACACGTCAGAGTGAAGACCCAATAACATACACACTGGAGCAATTCCTAAATCCTAAACCTCTAACCTCATCACCACTTACCAGAACACCTCAACTTACAACCATGACAAAATAGCACACAATCTTAAAAAATAAAAAAAAATTGAAATAATAAAACCTCCCATTATCAGTTTCAGCTAACCTCCAAATTGTTTTGCATAAAATTTTAAAACACTTTTGAAAATTACATTTTCAAAATATTTTCATAATTGTCCACACGACATAGGTTTTGAAAGCTATGTGGCAACTCAAATATATAAGTTTTCAGAATACATTTCATTAACACTGTGTATATTTAAAGTTCAACAAATTCAGAGTGTAATAATGCCCTATTTGTGACACTGATGTCACTAGCTGTTTGTAGCCACTTCAAAAATACATCCCGACTCCCGAGAAAAAATTACTTAGACAAGGGGGAGGACAAAGAACTTTCCTCCATGGCAGCATGGCAATGAATTTCAAGAGAAAGAGTTGTAGTCCAAAAAGTAGTTGTTACACAAACATAGATTTAAGTTGAAAAAGAAAAGTTCTGGTCAGCAGCGCTTGTGGGTGCAGGTAAAATTGGTCCATGAGTTTCCTCTTCAAAGGTGGCTTGAATAATTTGGCAGAGTACAGGGATAGCTGCGCTCACCTCGGCACGCGTAGCTACCCTCTCTCTTCCTACAAAAGCTAAAAATAAACATTTCGCCAGGGCTCGCGGCCTCCTACTGGCTGTTCATTACCTCACGCTACTGCGTGGAAATACAAAAATGCTGATGGCATGGGAATCATGAAAAAAATTTAATTTCAAAAGTGGTGTTACCTTGCCCTAAAGCCTGCGAAACCAAAAGTGCCATGCATTATAGATTACATTTGCATTATAACCTCACATTTAAACTGATAAAGCTCTTACTTCTAAACCGTGACATGAAAGGAAAAATTAGTACAACTACACTCGGTGACAAATGAAACTGTGAATTTAACAAAAAGTGAATCTGAAAAACAATTAAAACAATGATACAAAATGTGTATAAATGCAATGCTACAACACAAAGGAATAATGATTCGTTCATCAGTCAGAAAACTTCCCTTCTGGAAGTTAGGGAAAGAAGACACACAATCTTCTTTCCCTAACTTCAGGTACTGTGCCCATTTTTCTTTGCCTAGCCAGTTTTGTAACAGAAGCATTTGTGACACACTGGTCAAGGATGGTTGCAATTACATTTGAACCCATTTTTAATTTCTCTATTTGTTTCTTTCGGAGATATAATGGAGATCACTAGGTTTAGTTGTGCTTTGGAGAAACATATTTGAAATGGGTTGTTTCCATTTGTAATGAAGACTTCTCAACAAGGATACTATTGCATGATGTGCAAATGTTGGCTGCCTTTTTTTCGTCATCCAGTTCTTTAAAACTTTCAAAATTTTTCTGTAGATGGTTTGTACAAAAGACCAGGTGATAATGAAAGTTCGTCAAAAATGTGAAAACAGTTTTTATCTAGGGTGTTCATTCAATGGACTGTGACATTTAGATTACTAAATGTACTTTCATTCAAACTGGGATGAAATTGAATTTTTGCAATAACCAAGCATTTTTTTTAAGACAGAGCAAATATTTTGAAAAACTTAAGGAAAACCTTTCCCACCATACTGCTTAAACAGAGCCTTTATCAGTTGTTGTTGTTCTACAGTCCTTATATTGCATATTTGGGTTCTGTGTTTGCGCACGTTTGTGCATGACTATTTACAGATAAAAGAAGCAATTTAATGATATTGTAGTTGCAAATTTTTCAGCTTTTGTTACCTTGCCTTAAAAATACTGCTGCTTTCAGAGTAAGGAATTTTACTTGTGTAACATTGACTTCTTGCAATAACCTTCTGCATTTTCCATCTGTTATACATGAGGCTATAGAAATAAGAACTATAGTTGATCATATAACAAATAATGCAAAAAATCTAAATTTAAATTCTATAATAATACGAAAAATATATTTTCCATTTTGTACTTTGTTTTTGTCAGCTTCCTTCTCTTGACGATAAAATGTATGGCTGTGCAAATATTTACTATGCCAGAATGATACCAAAATTGAAGTTTTCATTTTCAGTTTTGGTTAAAAAAAATGGGTTACTGACCATATAATCAAATAGAAATTGCTATTAATATTCTACTACTTATCAAATATTCATTTAAGTGACTAGCAATGAAAATTTGTGTGTGTGTAACTATTTGTCCATTTTAAAACTACTAAAATAATGACAAAAATAAATTGGAAATGTTGGTAAAAATAATTTAATTTAGAAAAAAAAAATTTACAGCATTCATTTGTTCCTTGTCTAATCCACCTGTCACTTTTTTGCACATAAATAGTATTGCTGTACTGTGAAACCATCAATAGTACTATAAATGTTAGATTTCACAATTTAAATTGAATTTGACAATTCAGAGTGAAAAACGTGATGAAATGTTAACATTTTCATGTTTGCTAGGGCGTGAGCACATGTTAAATATTTTTTTTCATTTTTGAGTTTCATTTCCATTTTGTGAAATAAAAAATCAAATTCACTCAACCCTAATAGTGTAGTGTACTAAAGAACTACAAAATAACGTATTTTATGTTTAGATATGAGCAAGTGCCTAGATGAGCAGAAAGAACCAAAAATAAAACATGTGTATATTATGAAGTAAAGTTATTATACTTAAAAATGTTCGTTTAAAGTGAGCATAAAACATTTAAAGATTTTTTTCTAAATGTATATTCAAAAGGGGATGTTTGTAATGCCACAGAACCAGACTGTGAGAAACGGACAGCATGAGGACAAATTCATAAACAGTCAAAATTATGAATTTGCAGGAAATAATATAACACAGAAAAATGTTTTTTACAGTACAAAAAATTTAAATTACACAAAGGAATAGTGGAAATTATTTACAAATAATGAATTTATTATAATTGTTATATGTTTTGTACAACTTGTATGTATGGCTTTATTTTTGCTGGTAATACTATTTCATGCACCTATATATGGCATAGTGATATATAGATTACTTTCGGTGACTTAAAAAATTACAAGAAATTACTGTAATAACTATTGACCCTACTTTCTTCTACATGTATTCAAATAGTATTTATGAATATCTTAAAAGTGAAGATTGTAGGTAGTCTTTCATGTTTTGTTGACAGAGATATCACTAGAGATGGAAACAGAAACATACACATTATAAGTGATAGATTTGCATTTATGCATGTGCCTTAATCAGGACTCTTAACCAGAACCCTTCCTTCGTATTGTAAGCTGGCATTGAACCGACTACATTACTAATGTAGTATTAGGATACGATCACCAACTCTAGATGTAATCATTGTAACATTGTGGAAGATGGGATTTACTAACCTGATATATTTAGAGGCCAGTTATTTTTAAATCAAGTATGTAAGACACGTAAATCCTTTAAGTTTACATGACCCTCTGGTGTGTGCAATATTTGTAGATAAATGGTTGATTGGTCCCTGATATGGCGTAACAGCCCCATTTTCTTATGTAGGGCTATCTTCATAAAGGTGGACAAATAATACTGATGTTAGTCTTAGTTACTACTAGCATATAAAGTTTGTATGAAATTATTTGGAACATATGGCATACTAACCTAAAATGTTTGCGCAGCTGTTTACTCGTAGTGTGCCTAGCCCCTTAAGTCACAGAAATTTAGTTGGACTGTAAAGAATAACTTGTGACTTGAAATTGGTTGGGGTCACATGATTGTTTCCCGAGATATGACATAAAAATTTAAATTTTTCATGTGGTGCTATTTTACGAAATGGTGGAGAAAAAAGAGGCTCTGTATAGACAAATATGAATGAATGTCTCAATAGATAATGCCAGCATACAAAGTTAATTTGTTACATGGTTTATTGATATAGTACAATAAGCAAAAATGTTTATATGACTGCCATTTTGAAAATAAGTGTGGGGCCCATATTAAACATAAATTTACATTGTGTACTATAGTGATTACATAAATTGGTTAATGTGGACTAAGGTAGCTCTGTGTACACACATTATTGTTGTAATTAGTACTGCTAAAATACAAATTTTAGTTGAAATTGATTGCATCGTTTTGCAGATATACCATACTAAGGCAAAATGTTGATATGTTCGCCATTTTGAATATATGTGTCTGAGTTATTTAAACATACCACTGTATACATAGCCTACCATATTTTATAGGAATTAATTGATTGTTTCCCAAAATATGACATAAACTTATTTTAATATTATGCTATGTTACAATATGGCAGATAATAGACCTTATAGACACCTTTCATTGTTTTAATAGATGCTGCCAGCGTGAAAAGTTAGTTTACATTCATTATTACATTGTTTTGTAGACATATCATAATAAATAAAAACTGTAATTTTTAAAATTAGTGTCCTTTATCCATTAAATATTCCAGTTTATTTGTCTTTCCGTAATACTATTTGGTTACTAAATTTGTTAGTAATCCGTATGTTGTTGTTCAAGATATGATTCACAAACTTAATTTTATAATGTGGTGCTATCCTACAAAATGGTGGACAAAAAATTATTTACAAACACGTTTAATTGTTGTAATAGATACCGCCAGTATACAAAGTATACAATACAGTATACAATTTTATTTGGCTGCCATTTTGAAAATAAGTGTCTTACTAACTTCAAACATATCAGCTTATGTGGCCTACCATAGTACTACTCGTCAGCCAAATTTATTTGTTAGTAATTAGTTGATATGTTCCCACGTTATTACATAAAAAATTATTTTTAATATTACGCTTTATTTCAAATGGTTTACAGAAGAAGGCTGTGTATTGGCAGATTTGTTGTTTGGTAACATATAATTGCAGCATTTCAGTTTTAGTTGAAACTGAATAAAAGGGTTTGGTAGATGTAGAAAATAACAAAGAAATTTATATGACCACAATTTTAAGAATAATTTTATCGTGTGTTCAAATTGCAAATAGTATCCACATAGGCTACTATGGTATTATATACATTCTAAATTGGGTAGAAATTGGTAGTGTTGTTTGAGATATAAGTATCTAAAATATTTATTTTGTAATGTTGAATTATCTTCTCAAATGCAAAATTCCTCACAAATTTCTATGTTTAAATAATTATTATCATTGTCTCAAATTTTGTGTAAATTGGTAAATGGTTAGAGCTTAGGCTTTCGACCAGTATTCCAGAACATTCAGTTTGTCATTATGGACTACCATCGTGGGCAATTGAAACGTGATGATTAGCACGTAAGTCATGTATGTATTTCTGAATGTAGTTTCTCTCTGCCCTGAGATGGTATCAGATAAGTCACAGTTTGTTATTCGCTGCCCCATGCGAGGCTATGAAGAAGTGGAAACAACATTGGTGTGCAATGTTTATGAACAGCAACTTTTGCGAAAAAAAAATGTATAAAAATGTTTTATTTGCAATGTCACTGGTATCTGTAATGATAATGGTTACTACATATTCGTAATATCTGTCTGTACAAAAATAGAACATATTTTTTTTTTTATTATTGTTGGACTATATATATTTATTTTGCTCTTTCTTGTATAGCAACTTTCAGATTAAATTTGTGCATGGTACCGATCGCCACTTATTAACATGTTTAAACCGTATACAGCTACTTGCATATTTTTTTTTAATGTTTTCTCACACATCTCTGTTGGAAATAATTTTGATAATTTTATAGTTGGGATATTGTTTTACATCCTTATTTGTAATGAGGAAATTAAAGACGTACATTTTAAATGGCGATCTTGTGTTTCAACAGCAGAACTGCAATTGTATGGTTGTCAATTGTTGCTGTATATTTTTGTACAAATATATAAATATACAATATTTAGCTATCCTGTAAATCTGAGCTATATTGTATTGTATGAAGCAGGGGATAAAAATGACATATTGATCAAATTCATAACTCCATTGTGAAAACACTGAACAAGACAGCCTTTCATTTGTGCAATGTGCAACATTGGAATAGACTATAGTGGAACCTCTGTATTACACTTTCCTGCATTTTACACACACTTCTTTTGGTCCCAATGTCCGTTTTTGCAGCCTAAGTTTCCCTCTTTTTACACTTTTCTGCATTTTGCAACTTTTTATTCCAGTCCCTTGTAAAGTGTTAAGGATTTCACTATACATAACCTTATTTTATATTATGGCAATAAAAGTGTGTTAGCAGCCCTTATATTTCTATAAATTTTTTTTAGTAATTATGTGTAGCCATAAGTATTCCCTGAAATACACATTTAGACCAATTTGTATTGCATACATCACAGTTTTCATTATATTGTTGTTTTATGAGTTTTACTGGCTGGACGTTAGCATTTTTTGCAACTTGTAGAGCTGCGACAAATGCCAAAATCACAGATATGAATTTGCTGTGTTTGAAACCTGCAGGGAAATGTTAAAAAGTTGTGATATATACATACATGACCGTTATAAAATAACTACAGTCATGGTTAAAACAGTTAAAACACACAAACCTTGTATATCCAGTTCCTGCTGTGACATATTAATGATAAAGACTACTCCGATGGTCAGAGCCATTTCATATGCAACAGACACGGTACTCACTGAGCTGCATACAAACCTCTATAAAAATATCAAAACATTATAAACAACTTCTTCACATCTTTGTAACTCATGCATCTAGTTCAAAACACAATGTATGCAGTATGTGTTTCAACAGGTTCAAAGGAAAGAAATTGTATTTATGTTAAAATTTGTGCAGGAAATGCTTCTTAAAGTCTTCCAAATTGTTTTGGTTTAGAAGTCAGTTTATTTATTCTGTATTTCTGAAATAAACTTGCATTTTTTAACATTTCTATTTAAGGGTAGACACGTATAAAAATGATGAATGCCAACAAAATTAACTGAATCCTGCAAAGTTAAAACTGTAATATAAGTTGTAGTGAAATTTTAGTTCATTCTCATTTCAAGCACTATAAGTAGAGTATAAAAAGTAAAATCGGAATGAAGAGAACTATGGCATTTTTAGATTTTATAATCCAATTTCTCTCTTTCACCTATGCAAAACCTGTTCACATTTGTACAGATTACAATACTCTGCAATGCTCACAATCAACTTCCCGCATAAAAACCTCAACTAATCAATTTTACCCCTTAAAAAATCTAGGAATTGCTTGTCAAAATGCTTTGTTATCCCAGTGAAGATCTTGTTTAAACATTAGTAAGTATGAAGTTTTCAGTGTTTTAGAAATGTTTGAAGAGTGTTTCAGTGTATCATTGCAGGGTTGCTGTCGAGACACTAAGAGTCACTAAAAACATCACTTTTTTTTTTTTTTCTGTTACTTAGGTCAATATTTTGGATATAAAATGGCAGATAGTAACTGAAAGTAACTAGATATTTGTAAACAGAGCGATAACCATCAAAAAGAAATTTTTAAAGTTAATTTTTATGGATTTTTACATAGCACTGAAGTCATTAGCAGCCATTATATATATCTATATATACACACATATACATACATACATAAATGCATTTGCATGGACATGCACATACACAGGAAGGGGTAAATGGTGGTGGAGGGGGTAGGAAATAATGTGAGAAAGATAGAGACTCTAATAAACTCTTACCTTGTTTTGTGTTGAAGTGATTAAAAAATTTAAACATCATTGAATTCTTACAAGCATTCAGCTGGCTGTGGACCATTCAGGGTTGCTCGAACATGTATGTGTGTATAAGAGAGGCAATAAGATTGGCATCAATACAAAGTGTTTGTATGTTGGTAGGCGCTACAGCCACTGTATGCATCGGAGGAGCTGAAAGGCAAGCTGGAGCTGTTCACCAGCAAATTCAAGGACCGCATTGTGGCCATGACGCTGGACAAGGAGTATGATGTGGCTGTCCAGGCTGTTAAACTCGTCATCAGTATCCTCAAGTGAGTTGTGCTCCACTTTCAAACTTCTCAATGATTTGCTTACTGTACCTCACTCACTGTTCAGTTGCTAAGCACTGTCACAGTATAGGGTGTGTGCCATAAACCTAGGAGCCACTTATGACCTGCTGGCCTCCGTAGTGAGAACCATTCTTAGTTTGTATATAACTGTGTAACTATAATGCTGAATGTATGGTGCATCCTGTGGGGAGGGGGAAAGTGGTCATTTAGAAGCAAAATAAAAAGATACCCACATCATACTATAGCCACCTGTTTTAAACTTAATGTAATTATGTACTTGATTCCGTACATTTAGTGAACTCTTGAAACTACTGTCATCAAAATAAAGTCTAAAAACAGCATGGCCCGTAATTTTTGTGAGCATGAACTTCATTTTCAGAGAATTTATAATTTAAATTTGAATGTATTATCACATGTTAAGAGGCCGGTGGTGTAGTGGTTAGATTACTGACCTACCACCTAGGCGAATCAAGTTTGATTCATGGCGAAGTCGCTCCTGGATTTTCGCTTGTGGGAATCATACCAGACTCACCTCACTCCACCCTCATTGGCTCTCAAGCCCTAGATGTTAAGAACTGTCCATATCTCTTCACTCACTCACTCATTATGACATGTCCACTACTTGGTCCTTTACCGGGATTAGCCATGTGCTATGTGAAAGGAAACCATGATCTTGCCAAGGTGACAAAGAGAGGTAAAGTGGCTGGCAAGTGCCCTCCCTCCAGTGGCAGAGTCTCACATGCGCCCTTTTGATTGATACTGCTGTCTGGTGCCTAGTAACTTCCTTATCATGGAGCCTAGTAACTTCCTTATCATGGAGCCTGCACTACTTTCCATGTACTTGTAGTCTGGTTGGTGATATATGTGCCCCATTGCTTATATGTGCAAGGCGCTGAAACATCATGCACCACTTTCATCATCGTGCTTTCCTGTGTAAATTACATCTGTAACAGTGGGACTTGAGGAAACATGATAAAAGCCCACAGATGTACCTACAATTGTATGTTGTTACTTTTACTCTACCTCTTAAGGAAACTGCACAGACAAGCATTTTTGTAAATTGTTTTTTATTGACTCCACTAATCACTGTTACATGCTTGCTGCTGTGTACCGTTTCCCTTGCCTCATCGCACTCGAGTGTGTAAGCGAAGCACAGTGTGTCATCAAGAGCAGAGTGGTAACCCAAGGAGAACGTAGAGATTTTGGTCATTGCCCTAGCCTCCCTCTGCAAGGCTCGGTCAGGTTGCAGCAAACCTTTTTGATCAGGCCAATGAGATTACTGCTGCAACGAACCTCCATGCAGACAGTCTAGAGTTTGGATTGTTGTACGACTTTAAGAGTCAGGTGTGTGAAGACAGCAAATTGTTGAACCAGAAACGCTATGAGTGGCAGCAAGAGTGACCAGTGGCAGTGAAATCTGTGGACTGCGAGCACAGTGGAGAGTGGGATTGAATGTATGAGTGACACACACTTGGAATGATGGCAACAGACAGATTGAATGTGTGTAAATAATAAGGGTGAATTAAGTGACCGTAACCATAAAGAGATATTGATAAGGACTTTAATTGGAATTAAGATAGACAGTAAATATTGGGCTCACTGGGAATAATAGGTAGTTTAATGTTATAAATAATTGCTGTGTGAATAAATTAAAAATTAAATTTATATTCCTTGTTTTTTACTAACATCCCCATCCCTTACGGGGCTAAAGTGGTGTAGTGGTTAGACTACTCGCCTCCTACTGGTCGAACCAGGTTCGTTTCCCGGTGTGGTCACTTCTGGATTTTTTCATCTTGGGCCTGATGATGCAGCTGGTTTGTGGGTTTTCTCTTCCCCCACTCCATTCTGGAGCTGCTCTGCACTCATCTTGATTCACCCTCATCAGCTCTCAGGATCTCAATGTTAAGAGCTGCCTACAAATCTCTTCACTCACTCTCTTCAATACTCACAATCTTTAGAATCTTGTAACACTGGTATCAGAAGCAGGATGGATGCATTCAACTGTAAATTAAGTTACAGGAGATAGTCAATTAATTAGTGATATTAAAACAAATTAATTCATTTTAATAGAAGCAGACCTAAATGTTAAGACTGTTTAGTGCAGGCATCCTAGTGAATGTTAACTAGAAAAATGTCTGCTAACATGGAAGCACTGCAAGCTGTAGGATTAGGTGGCCAAATGACGCTAGTGTTAACATCCATGATAACAAAATTAGTAGTGTGACCAAAATAACCAAATTAGCAATCTTAAAGAAATTGTAAATACCCAAATTAGTAGTATAATAGGATGTGTAAACAAGAATTTAAATTGCCAGATGGCTAATATAAGTGTTATGGAAGACAATATAATAGACGCAGTAAATCAAAATGTAGATAGGAAAGTAAAAGCCATTAGCGAGTTACTAAACATTATAATTGATTGTGTAGACAAGCAATAAAACAGTGTCAGTAAATGATTGGACAGTGTCGAGAATGACATGAAACGGGTAATTTCTTCAGCAGCGGAGTTCCACTATCGCCAAACCACAGCCAAGAGAAGTGATGAAGAAATGCAAGTCATAGCCAATAAAACAACCTCAGAGGCTCGTCAGAAGTTCTGCGGCATTGGTGTTACGCAGCCAGAAGTGGAGAAGTGTGTTGCTATTAAGCCTGCCCATTATGATGGCCAGACATTGTGGAGGGAGTACCAGCACCAATACGAAACAGTCCCTATTTAGAATGGCTGGTCAGGAAAACCAGACGTACTGCAATATCTGCCATAGCGACATCAACTGGAGAATCCCACACTGGTGTTGGCCTTGGAGCTATCTTTTGATGACAAGATACCTGCGACATGCCCACCATACCCAACTGCGAACTCACATGCAGCGACCATTGGAGCCACTGGAGGAGCTATGGCAATACATACTGTTATCCCACGTTTCTCTAGAAGGGTGCCCTGAGGAGGTGTACAACATCATCGCGGTCAACTTCTTCATCAATGACATTACAGACACAGAGGTACAGCAAGGGGAACATCTGGCTGCACTCCACACAATGCAGGACACCCTGGCTCGAGCACTGAGTTGGAGTCAGCAAGACAGAGGTCTGCACCCTGATATCTGGTATAGGCAGTCATGCTGAACGAAGATGATGACGGCAGCATATAGAAGAAATTGAGAGAGATGCATACGACCATGAGGGACATTGCTTCCAGGGTGTGCGCTACAGAGTTTTGTCACAGCCCACCCAAATAAATGGCTGGAGTGTTGGCATGTGTACAGCCTGAGAACTTGAGATCCTGTGGCCCACAACAGAAACAGAAACAAAGCAACAGTTAGAAAAGAGGCAGGTGAGAATACAACACTTTCAAAAAAGTTGTAAACACCGATCTTGGGGGACGAAGGTCAGTGACTGCTAGATAAGAGTCCTAGATGTTTTAACAGGTACGTTAGCTAAAACAGGATTTGGTTGCAATACTGTTGGAGAGGAGCGTGAATGGAGACAGCATGGAGTATGACTACTGTAACTGGTAAGGCCATACGAGCTAGCGGTAAGAGAAAGGTGAACTTGAAGTTTAATGATCAAATCTTAGCCTAGAGCACTGTAGATACATAGAAGACGTTTAGGATGAATGTCTTTAGTAGTTTCATGTAATACATAGGCTTTGGTGCTGTGTTGACACTCAACTTTGTGTGCTATGGGTAGGCAGCACAGAGTTGGTGATGTCTACCCAGTATGATTTATCCTTGCCAATGAGCTGCCCAGTTGTCTGTTCTCATTTGACTGTGCTACCCACTTCTAGTGGAATTGTCACTCCAAGCAGATATTAATGATAATTTTTCAGATGTTTGAGTATAATTGAGTGAGCATAGAAAGGTGGCAACCTACCAGACAGTGTCATTGTAGCAAGGACTTTGGTCTCTTCAAACTCTGACTGTTTGCCAGTTAGGCTATAGTGCCATTCATTTTGAGGGTTCCATAATATGGGGTTTGCAAGCAGGTTACACAGGTACTTTCAGATGTTTCAGAAGCTATTAGAGTAAAACAAAATTAATTTCCTATGCCAGTAATAGTAAAAGAACTGCTCTTAAGAGCAAGAGAAAACCTCAACTGGCTGCAGGAGATAGCTGTCTGTGAATTACTGCAGGCAAATAGTAAGTGAAGAGATTTGATCGGCTCTTAACATCCAGTTCTTAAGAGCCAATTAGGGTGATTAAGATGAGAATTAAGAAGTGCCGGAATGCAGGGGCGAGGTAAACGTGAGATCCCCAAGAAAACTTGCCAACCAACGGCATTGCCCGGCACGATTCCCACATGTGTAAATCCGGAGTGACCCGGAGAGGATTGAATCCGGATTGTCTTGGTTGGAGGCGAGTAGGCCAACTGCTCAGCCACCGTGGCCCCCTGTAGAGAAATAGAAGAATTTTTGCCCCTACACCAATGACTTTGTAAGGACTAGCATAACCTACCATTGTATTGATACTGTAGATACTAGTTCCATAAAGCAACCATCAAGAAGACTGCCACTAGCTTTGCATGAGGAAGTTGAGGCTATTTCGCAGGAAATGCAGTTAGATGTGACCATCAGTCAGTCCGTGGTCTTCTCTTATTGTGCATATTTAAAAGATAAATGATTTTTTGAGGTTTTCTGTTGATAATCATCAGCTTAATAATGTGACAAAGAAAGATTCTTATCCTCTTTAAAGGATAGATAATGCACTAAACAACCTAGCACAGGGCTGCCACCAGCCCTGTAGCTTAAATCCTTGTTCTTCTATATAAAAATCTTCTAAAATCCTGGAATTCCTGGGTCGAAATCCTGTAAAATCCTTGGATTAAAATAATAATTTGCAAAAAAAAAAAAAAAAAAAAAAGTATATGAAGGATGTTTACCTACATTTAATGTAATTGTTTTTCTTTGGAATGTACAAACCATGGTAATTATTTCTTCACTCACACTTATACTTTTGTTTATTATCTTCACATAATTTCTTCAAAATCAGAGAATAAAACCAGCACTCAAATTAAACTTTACTAATTTATTTTTAAATTTCATTCATGGCATTTTTAACTATTTATGTTTTAAACTTATCAAATAAATAATACTAAATCTACAAGGTCGTGTATCACTATTGTTAGCACAATTCAACTTTGTTCATATCCAGAAAATTAATAAATATTACTATGTATAGCTTTAAATGGAGCACTCCCTTATTTTACTGAGAGTAAAATTGAAGCACTGCTAGTTCCTGGGTTTTTAATGTCGGAATCATTGCTTTTAAAAGATTATAAATATGTATTGATATGACATGGTGTAGCTGAAGTGTGATATATATATATATATATATATATATATATATATATATAATATATATATATATATATATATATATATATATATATATATATATCCCATCTCCCCTCCCCCCCTTTATCTGTAGGTGATTATTACATAGCAGGGTAGCATCTCCCTTTGTCCCTTTTTTACCTGGAGTGATAATCTGTCTTAGTACTTGAAACAAGAATAGCAACTGCTGACTCAGAATGGCAGCAGTGAGCCTGTTTTACTCCAACATTGCCACCCTATCATCCCTTGGTTTAACGGTCACGCATTAATGAAACTATTGCGTCTCAATATTGGCCAAAAAGATCATCCGTTCTTTCACAGAGATTTTCCTAGATTTAAAAAACCTGTTAAAACCTATAAAACCCCTTTAAAATGGCAGGTCTGGCCTAGCAGGTTTACAGTGGTTTTCTACATTGGACATGTAGATTGAGTACTAGCAGTGCGACGTGACCTAAGAGGACCACAAGAAAACAGTTTGTGTCGAAGGGAAATGAACCCGCCAGTTCAAAGTTACGACTTTATTGGCTGTGTAATAATACCTACCACCTTCGAACCCCTAATGATGAGTCCTACATATACATATATATATCTGTCAGGTTTACATAGTTGACTTTGTTGTTCCAGTTAAAACATTTGAAGAGCACCTGTAGCCAACTTGAAACTAGTTCCAATGAACTGCCACTTATCTCAAAAGAAAATTAATTTTTTGGGGCATGTACTTTCAGCCCGTAGAATTGAAATACATCCTTCCTTCCCCTAAGAATACCAAAGTATCATCTGGCATATTCAAAGTGTAGAGGTTTATGCGATTATGTGCCTACTGCCATCAATTTTTATCTGAATTTGCCACAATCATAAAGCCACTGCATGAACCGAGGTAAACAGGAAATTTCATTGGACCACTGAGTGTGATAATGCTTTTAGTCAGGGTTTGAGAAAACCCAATTTTTTTTTAAAAACCTCAACCCACTTGGGTTTTATTTTAAAAAAAAATTTTTTTTAGAAAAAACCCCGACTAATTATAAACATGTATGTTCTGAAATATTAATATCTGTTTTGGGTATGTTTACCTGGACACTTATATTTTACTTTATTTAATTAAATGCCTGTACAAGGTGTTTATAAAAGAACTCTGTGTTTGGAAATGGTTATTGTAAATGAAGTAAGGAAGATAGACAAGTTACATCACATGGATCGTACGCAGGACAGTTTCAAGTTTGGTTTAGTGTGTAGTGAAATGTGTGCATCATAGGTTAGCATGCTTGCACGGCTTGACCCTTCCTAAAGGTCGCACTTTAGTCGAGTGATGGCAAGTATAATGGGTACGCTGCAGCGGAAGGCACAGTGCGTAATTTGGTTAACTGAAACGAACTTCCGTCATAACAATGCAACACAATTATCTACGTGAGTATGGAAGTAACGTGCCTACGTACAAGACTCTTCACCAATGGCTAAATCAATTCAAGGAAAATGGTTGTGTGTTAAAAGGGAAGTCGCCCGGTAGGCCGCCTACATAAGACATAAACATGGAAAGAATTCGAGCATACTGTACGTGTTGCCCAAAAGTGTTATTAGCACAGTGCAATTTGCAGTAAGGGATTCTGAAGTCAACTGCACAAAGTGGTACGTAAAAAGCTTCGCTTGTACGCCTATAAGTTACAAATCTTACATGAAGTGAAACCTACGGATAAACAAGCAAGAGTTGAGTTCTCTGTCTGCATGTTGAACAAGATTGAGGAAGAAGAGGACTTCATGAAACATGTAATTTTTACTCATGAAGCGACATTCCATACGAGTGGGGCTGTGAATCGTCATAACTGCCACATTTAGGGGGAGGAGCCACCATGCGGATTTATTGAACATCAGCAAACTCCCCTAAGGTTAAACAATTACTAGTGCTGTCTACTGTGACATATTAGAACACTTTGTGTTTCCGCAATAGGGTGACATTGGCGCGAAAAGGGTGTGGTTCTTTTCCAACAAGATGGAGCACCACCGTATGACAGCAATCGTGTTTGTTATCCGTTAGACACACAATTTCCGAACAGTTGGATAGGTAGAGGCAGACCGATTGTGCGGCCGCCGCAAAGTTCAGACATGACCCTCTTAGATTTTTTTCTGGGGTTGTGTTAAGAACATGGTGTATGCAGAGAAGATACGTGACGTTCGACACCTACGTAAATACATTACCGCAGCAGTCGAAGCTGTACCACCTGACATGATGGCACGAACATAGGAGGAAATTAAATATTGTTTGGATGTGTGCAGACCACAAATGGGGCTCACATCAAAGTGTACTGAACACCACAGAATCTTGATGGTATGACCTCTCTTATCATATTGTTGTTTCAGTATTATTGTCTGTGATTCATACTGAAAATTGCGTGTGTAACTCCGGAGTTAATTTATAAACAGCCTGTATATAGAATCTGAACCTATTACTTTGTTAATCATTATTGTAAAACATTTTAAAAATTTCTGCTAAATATTGTTTCAAGGAAAAACCAGATATTATAGTACTTAACATAATGTAAGTAGTACTATACACAAAATGTACGCTATGTTAAGTTTGATGCTTGTCGCTTAATTGTCTGAGTTCAAGTGTTATTCATTTGGTGCTATATCAGTCGTGCACTGCAATGTTCCTTGGTTACTTATTTAGACCTCTTACTGGACACTAACGCCAGCCGCATTGGCTGTCTGCTAGGTACAAAGTCTTGTTCCACAGGTCGAGCAATATTGCAAACAGGAACACTAGCCTGCTTGTGCAATGCTGACTTACCAGGATTCTGAATGATCTGCTTCTGCATTGCAACAGAGGTGCTGCAAGAAGGCTGACTGATCTCTCTCTCCTTCCTGGTCTTGTTGGTCGTGTAGCTATTTTAGTGTTTGGGCAGGTGCTGTTGATTCCACTGGGTGCCTTCCCAGCTGCCGAAGTAAAGGTTAGAGATTCTGAGCCTGGTGTCACTCCTGGTAACCAGGGCCCAAACCATCGGATGTTACCAACTGTCCGTCCAGGTGAGGTTTGAGAAATAAACAAATGTCCCAACAAGAGAAGTCATTCTCTTCCCGTGACAAACAGCTTGAGTTGGCTCCGTGAAGTTTCAATACTCGGAGCAAAAAGGTTGACGGCACACACTTGCTTCGCAATAATAAACTCCGCTGTCTTTACCTCTCTCTAAGCCCCATGTCTGGCGTTGAATGGCATAGAAGTAGAACAACATTCAAGTTCCCCTCAGTAGCGGCAAGCAGTTTACGAAAACTCTGGCTATAGTGTAAGTTGACAGTGGCTGATGGTGTGCTCCTTAACTCCAATCAGTGCGGGTAACTTGTACTCATACCTGGAGCTGTGAGTCGTAAGGCCAACTTCCTACCAGCGCTCTGGTCAGCAATACAACCTGAGGTGGCTGTCACGCCTCGGTGAGGTGTGTACTTAGTGGTTGAGTCTCTGCTGTTCTGTATACCGGGGTATACAGAATCGTTGGCTGTTGAAAGATGAGGTGTGTGTGGTGACTGGTAGGTTCCTGAAGCGGTCTGTCGTTTATCTCTTGAGTTCGCAATAATAAATAGCTCTGTACCTTGCTTGCCCTTTCTGAAGTCAGAATTCAGTGAAAGAAAATATTTACGTCTAGGACAAAAGTACTCTCGCATAAGGTAACAGAACTATTATTTACTGTGGTAATTAATACTGGGTGACTCGTACCATCCATGACCTTGTATATGGCTCAATGACAGGTGCGTGCCGGGCCGGGTTGGGACATGTGACATGCCTCTGTGACATCTGACTGGAGCGAGCGGGGTGTGTGAACTACCCTTGTTTTCTCGTTATATGGCCTCAGGTGCTCGGCCATCTTCGGCAGGTCTGATGAGACACTGTCTGCCAAGTACTTCGGGGAGGCTGGAGTGTCATGCCGCCACATTGAATACTCTTGGTTTTACGCGCAGGAATCATCCGGTTGGGTTGAAATGATTCTCCGTGCACTTGTTAAACGACGTGCTGGGTTTAACTCTTTCTGAGGTTTTATTACTACATAGTAGACAGAGAAGGTACATCAGAAACAGTCCAGAAACCAAGTAGTATCAATGTCCCTCCACAGGATCACATCTTGTAGACATCTTGGAGTCGTTTTCGTGAGTTGGCGAAGCACATTAGGATGAGTGTTAGTCGATAAGTAATAGTTTAATAAGCGGCATGTGATAATTCATCCCTCCCTCTTTGCAACAGAAGCTTATCCGTCATCGGTAAAGGTGGAGAAAGGGACAACAGAGCTCATCCTTGCTCTCTGGAAGGTCTGGAAGGTCTTAACATGGTGGAGCCGTTATTCAAAAAAATCTCTAATTTGCAGGCAGACCTTAAGTTCAAGGTGGTTGTCACCAGTATGAGCGGTCACTGTGTTTGCTGGGGGGGTTGGAAAACATATTGGGGTGTGGGAAAAGTCAACCGTATTTCTTTCACTTGGCGTTTTGGTTCTTTCCCTCTTCCCCTTGATCAACCAGTTCGTTGCGTCGTGCTTCAAATGTGTTTCCCCCCTCCCCCTCTGTATCGTGGGCTTACTGTCAAGGGTGATGTGCAGTACCGGTTGTCCCACACGACCGCCTTGATTAAAGGTGCCGATTCAGCATAGATGCTATTGATATGTTATATAAAATTTATACAATAAGAACCTGCTAAAGAAAATTACCCATTAAAAAACGGCATGCGAAAACAAAGAAGAAACGCTGTATGTACAAAGCCTTACTCACAGAAGATAGGGAGGAAAGAGAACTATTGTGTAGCTTGCGGTGTTGTATTTGGTTACAGGAAAACCTGGCTCTCTCTCTCTTTGGGGCAATCTGTGGGTCTCACTGCGAGCACAACAGTTACGTGTGACATAATAGTGTTTGCCAACCCAAGTGTTACGTCACCTGTGGCTGACCAGCCACCGATTCAAAGCGAGTACGATAGAAAGAACAATATTACTGAACAAAACATGTGTATGTTGTTCTCCCTACATGCTAAAACATTACACTCAAGACATAAAATTACACTGCAATCGTATTGCACTTACCGGGTTATTTGTACAAGAGTACATGGAAACCCTCAGGCTTAGTCTTTGGTTCGACCCCTTCGGTCAAGTTAAAAGTTTCACCGATGCAGTATGAATAAATGGAACATAATACCCTTGCATAGGAAAGTGTATGATGTGAAAAAAAAAAAAAAAAAAAAAAAAAAAAAAATCTGTTAATTTGTAGATGTTATCCCATAGGATTATCTCTTCACATAGAACACTTGAAAACACATGGTTAGTTACTGCTTTACCTAACTACATATAGGTGAGTGAATTTATAAAAGGTAAGCTATGCTCATTCTCTTCGTTGTGGAAGTCCATTTTAATTTATTAATAACTAACTGTACATCGTGAAGTCTCTATCTTCATATAATCACTGCCACTGTCGTGAGTGTCTACAGGTGATACAGTTTATTGAAGTGGGCTGTCTGCCACTTAACTTGATTATGGAGAGATGTGGTGAGAATTAAATAGGTATCACTGGTGTCTTAGAATTGCTACGTAACTGCTAATTCTGAGTATGAGTTTATCTAGTTTCACCGATTGTTTATGTACACGTATTTTCGCACCTTTGTACGTATCTAGCAACGTCAGACTGTTGCCAAATTGTCTCGTAATTTGCGTACTAGTCTTTCGGTTCATTAAGAATAGCCAAACTACTGCTAGACCTCTAAGCACTGTCTGTTCATATTGGTCTTTGAAATCCCCTCTGTATAACATGTAAACTGTTTATATTATAGAGAGCTAAATAACTGCTACTTGCACCTAACTGTTCATTCTTTCACTGGTAAAATGTTGACAATAGTTGACGGAAGTGTCTCTAAGTGTTAATGCACTCTACTAGTCTCACTGGTTATAGTCTGCTACTATTGCTAACTGAGGCTTTTCGAAATAGCGCTATAACGAGTCCTATGAGTTTTTGTTTATCACTATTTTCTCCCATTCTTCATCCTTTTTTTTTTGTTTTCTTCCAAGCTCGGGAGGCAGGAAAGCGCATCAGGTAAGTCAATCTCCTTCCTTGGACAATGCTGAACTTCGAAATCAAACTCTATCAGGAACATATCCCACTGCCTGAGTTTGTCCTTGGTGTTGTGGGACTCTTTGAGTCATTGTATTGCTTTTGAGTGAGTAGTGCTTTTGAGTAAGTTCACAAGATGAAGTGGTGTCCCTCCAAATATTAGCGGTACTTACACACTGCCTTTATCACTGCCATACGCTCTTGTTCATTGATATCATATTTCTGTTCGGTCTCATTCAACCAGGCAGACATGCATGTTATTTCTTAAGGCTGGCAGTCTTCTCCTTGTTGGTATAAGGCAGCCCCCTAGCAATTTTGGCAGGCATAAATTTGTAGAATGAGAGATTCGCCACATTGGGGTCTGTGGAGTTGTATATTTTGGAAGCTTCGCTTGAGGGCTTAGAAGGCACAGTGCTTCTCCACCTGACTTCTTTTTCTAATGGGTATTGGTTGTAGCGGTGCCATCAGATTAGCTATGTTTGGTACGTAGTCTCGCAGCCAGTTGCACAAGCCTAGGTAGCGGCGCAGCTGCCGCTTGTTGGTGGCTCCTCCGCTTTTTCTATAGCTCATATTGACTTTTGCTGTAGATGTGGATGTGGTTTAAATGCTCTGTTTTTGAATAGATGGTAATGTCGTCGAGGTATGCAAAACAAAATTCGCCGACATATCCTGTAAGCACTTCTGCGGACTTCAGACGTTGAAACGTGGCTGGCACATTTTTCAGGCCGAAGGGCATCACTCTAAACTTAAGCCCCTCTCCATCTGGTGGGGTGAATGCAGTGTATTTTTGACTATCTGGGTGTACAGCGATATCCCAGTACTCTGACTCCATGTCCATGGTACTAAATATTTTGGCCTTCCCAATATCATGCAGGGTATGTAATATGTAGGTAGTGAATGAAGAATCACGCACCATAGCTCTGCTATGGGGTGTGTTTCTTCATTCACCACCTTATGATTAACGCAGATGCTAAGTTTACTGTGTTTTTTTTTGTACTAGGACTACATGGGAGTTATAAGGGGAGTTTGAGTGTTCCACTATCCCCTGGTATTTAATTTAGTTAACTTGTTCCATGATTAGCTGGCTTCTGCGGGCTGACACTGCCGTAGACCGGTGCTTCTGTAATTGTACAAATTTCATGCTCGATCGACTGGGTGTCTTGTAGCTGGCCTTCTTGTCAGAATGCTCCGGTATACTTATTGAGGATCATTTTTAATTCTTAAAATGCTGGTTCCCCTAACTCGTGGTTAATTAATTCCAGGTGGATTGGGGGGGGTCAGGAGTTTCGGGCTGTTCTCCCAGTTCACAGTGACCCTGTATTTGTCCCCAAGGTATATGTGTTACTTGTCATGGTCTCTGACACATTGCTGTTGTCGAAGCCACGGACACCCAAGTATTACAGCTTCAGTCATAGCTGTGCTGATCACAAATTCTGCAGGGTTGGAGTGTTGATGTAGGTTTACATCTAGCATGATGTGACCATTTACTTTCAGTGCTGCGTCCTGCTGGTCCATTGTTGTCACATTATTTTGCAGGCAGAGTTGACTGTTGTTTCTATCTGAGTAAGTTATTTCTTATAAAGTTCCCCCACGCCGCCGAGTCTAGGAGTACTATAACTTGTCCATTAATTTTCACTTCGAATTTGCAGCAACAGAGAGGACAGCCTCTTTATTCAATCGTTGAATACAGGGTCTTGCTACGCCGGTTGTGTTAGCCAACTTTGCACTCAGCTTCGGCATTTCCCGCTGGACGCCCTCTCTGTGGCGGCGTATTCTGCATGGGCTGGGTTGTTATCCTTGCCATATACCTCTCTCATATCCGCTGCAGCTGGGTTCTTAATGGGACAGTCTTTATTCAGGTGATCTGTGGGGCAGAACCAAGACTTTGGCATAAACTGTGATTTCGTCGATTAGGGCGGAATTTTTTCTCTTGGTTTCAGAGGGGTTGAGTGGGTTTCGTCTGTCCTGGTAATCTTAGGCTTTCCTAAGTCGGCTAGGGCCTTTAAGTTCTGTTTGGCTTCTTTAGCGCAGTCCACTAACTCGTTGAGGGTCGTCTATTTTTGCATAAGCAGAACATTTCGGAGGTTGGGTAGCAGACTCCTTCTAATGTAGCGTACTCCTTCTGGGAAAATGCCATGATAAATTGGTTCTTTCCTTCTGATGAAGATCTCCGCGTCTTCATTGATCTCCTGGATCTTGCTGTAAAATTTGGTTGTTAATTAGTCAATACGTTTTCTGCAGTAAAATTTTCTGCCAAGCGCTTGCAAAACTGTGCCCAGTTGGTAATGGACTCTCTATATTGATTCCACCATTCTAGCGCACTCCCAGTTTATTGCGCATGGACCCAACTAACTGTCTGTTTTGCTGGTGCATTGTGTTCGCTGAGCTCCTTCTCACATTTTCTCGTGAAGGCTACGGGATCTTCCTGTAGTCAGCCGGCATAACTGGGCATTTGTAAACCTTCTGCCAGACATCCCGGGTCAAAATCACTCGGTTGCGTGTTTACTGGCTGGTGGCATGGATTAGGCGGGTGGTATTCTGTGGCCCTTTTGTACATTTCGCAGCAATATACTAAATTGGGTGCAGCGTCCCGTTCCTCTGACCAACAAATGCGAGCATGGTGAGAGGTTTCATTACATAAAATGCAGTGAACTAAGTTCACCCCCTGACCTGGGTAGGTAATCCAGCTACAAAATGTTTTTACCTGGCTAGCTCGGCACATTTCACTACAAAATTTAAAGCAGTCAATATTTCTTGCCTTGTCTTCCCACCCAAGGCATCTATAATGGAACTGTCTGTTACAATGAATGCACGAAATGCTGTGTGTTCCTAAACCCTGGGAAATAGCTAGACTGCAATTTTTGGGGACCACTTCTGCCATGTGGCTTGTGGCTCTAGCGGGTTATTCTTAGTTTCTGACATCTTGTTGGTCTTTGAGCGCCACAAGGTGTTTCACAACTCCTCAAAGTCTGGTTTCTTTAGTCCCGGCTACAGACTTAGTTATCTTAGACCGTTCTGATCTTGTCCCACTTCCTTTGATTTACAGAATTTGTGTTGATGCCCCACGTTGGGTGCCAGAAAAGTACTTAATGCATGTCAAGTGTCTTTTGGTTGGCGTTAGATAAGTCGTGCACAACGTTTCTCTGTTATTTAATTATACCTTTTACTGGACACTTACGCCAGCCGCGTTGGCTGTCTGCTAGGTATTAAGTCTGGTTCCACAGGTCGGGCAATATGGCGAACAGGAACACCAACCCGTTTGGGCAAGATTGACTTAACAGGGTTCTGAATGATCTGTTTCTGCATAGCAGCAGAGGTGCTGCAAGAGGGCTGGCTGATCTTTGTCGCCTTCCTGGTCTCGTTGGTCATGGAGCTGCTGTGGTGTTCGGGCAGGTGCTGTCGATTCCACTGGGTGCCTTCCCAGCTGCCGAAGTAAGGGTTGGCGATTCCGAGCCTGGTGTCACTCCCTGTAACCAGGGCCCGAACCACAGGATGTTACCAACTGTCCGTCCAAGTGAGGTTTGAGAAATAAACAAATGTCCCGACAGGAGAAGTCGTTCTCTTCCCGTGACAAATAGCTTGAGTTGGCCCCATGGAGTTTCAAATACTCTTGAGCGAAAAGTTGGCGGCACACACTTGCTTCACAATAATAAACTCCACTTTCTTTACCTCTCTCTGAGCACCGTGTCTGGTGTTTAATGGCATAGAAGTAGAACAACATTCAAGTTCCCCTCAGTAGTGGCAAGCAGTTTACGAAAACCCTGGCTATAGTGTAAGCTGACAGTGACTGACGGTATGCTCCCTAACTCCAATCAGTACGGGTAACTAGTACTCGTACCTGGAGCTGCGGGTCGTAAGACCACCTTCCTACCACTGCCGGATATAGTCCACAAAGGTTGGGCCTCCAGACCCAAGCAAATACTCCTGTCAGCACCTGCTAAGCGCTCTGGTCAGCAATACAACCTGAAGTGGCTGTTACACCTGGTTGAGGTGTGTATTTAGTGGTTTCTTACAGCCCTTTGTCAGGGAGAGGAAGCATGTAAAACTGAAAGGAACACCTGGTAAAAACTCCCAATATAGGCCATAAGAAAAAACAAACACGCAGATCAGGTTGCGACAAGACACATACTTACTACACAAACAATAATGAAAGCAGTAGGCAGAACCTTGACATGTTATCCCAGCATCCAAATTAATTGGCAAAAAAAAAAAACAGTTGTCGCTCCAGTATGGGTATAGGTGCATAACAATCAGTTTAAAAAAATTTTTAAGTTTTCATAACCTCCTATAGAGAAATAAGTGAAATAAGTATACTCGAAAAAAAATTATCAAATGGGTTAAAGCGAAAACTAATAAGATTCGGAAACGTGTCCTTTATTTTTATTTCTCTTAAGATTTTTCTTTTAGAAATATGAGATAGACATAACAACAGAAAGTAGAGCATATAATATTAATATCATTATTAGGGGGGGGGGGGGGGGGGGGGGGGGGGTGTGTGTGTGTGTGTGTACACACGTGCGCGCGTGCGTGTACACACGTGTGCGCGCGCACTGGATAAAATAAATTTAAAATACTATAGTGGGGATCTCATAAACAACTTATCGAGTACTTTTAATATTGATATTTGTTCATTTTAGGTTTTCAAAATGGCTGTTTCACCCGATTGACCTTGGGGCCCAGGCAGCGAATGCATGTTGCCACAAAATTTCATAATTTCAACTATAGGTTAACATTTTGTTAGTGTAAGGTTGATACATGCTTGCGATCAAACTAAAGTTCGTTCACTGAAAACTTCATGGCTTGCATGCAAAGCCATATGCTTCAAAAATAATAAAATCGCATGGCCTGAAGAAGCGACGAGAAAATCACAGCCGAGTGATGGAAGAAGTTGGAAGCACATCCGAAATAGATCTGTAAAATCAGCCAGGGAAGCCGACAGCTAAACCCACGCCAGGACCAAAGTAGTCAAGCTCGCCATCACAGGGTCAGGAATCCAGCCTAAAGCTGGTACATCGGCAAACCTCTACAAATAAACAAATACAACAGCTGCGGACTGAAACACAAATTAAAATATTACGAAGGGGAAATTACGCAAACATAGTAACTTACCCGCAGCGGTGAGACACAAAAGCTTACATGAAGAAACAGGAAAACAGCACAAGAGAAATATAAGAATGATCACGCCATGTTCTTGCAAAAGAAAGAGTATGGACGTAAGTCCTTTTCGCGATGTCGTAGCAAAGCATGTATCGACGTTTGAGTGTTACAATCAATACATACAATTTGACAATGACAGTCAAAATACTCTTAAGAATACATTTGAGAAATATCTGGGTAAACGAAATTAGAAAACAAACTTACTGATGCTTAGTATTCAATAAAAATTTATACGAAACGTTATATAATTTTGAATATAGGACTAAGCTTCAAATAATATCTTAAAATTTTGACACGTGTTAACGAACAATGGGTCCGAATAAAACCATTTGAACACTTTGATGCGATAGGTTGAACATTTCCAAAAAAACTTAAAAAATTAAGGACAACAATTTAGCAAAATAAGTTAAAAGGTTATACAAATAATAGTCATAACTAGTTTATCTTACTATTGAACCCCAAGAAAGCCAAAACTTATTTGCTGCGAACAAAGATTCAAAAGAAAAAAAAAACACAATAATTTAACTTGACAGAACATGCAGCTTATCCAAAAGAAAACGAAAGGTTGAAATTTCGGTTTTACACAAACAAGCACATACATAAAATGGAAATTAACACAGTAATACTAACTGACAGAATTATATATATTTTTAATTATGCAACAAAATTAGTCAAAATTCATTAAATGCTGGAACTAAACTGTTTTTGCAGAAATTCAGACAAGATTAGTAGCGGGAATGCTAACAATAAAACACATCCAACCAAACAGGGGTGGTGCCACGAGAGCGGCACAGGTGGATGCTCTACCATTCTGTATACCGGGGTATACAGAATGGGTGGCCGTTGAAAGATGGGGTTGTGTGTGTGGTGATGAGCAGCCTCCTGAAGGGGGTGTGTCGTTTTACTCTGAGTTCACAATAAATAGCTCTGTCCCTTGCTTGCCCCTTCCGAAGCCAGAATTCAGTGAAAAAAAGGTTTTACCTCTAGGACAAAAGTACTCTCGGATAAGGTAACAGAACTACTATTTACTGTGGTAATAAATACTGGGTGACTCGTACCAAAACCAAGCATAGCTTATACGGAAGTAATGCTACGCAAATTAATAGGTGGAGGTGACCCGCTCATAAAGCTACTTCAGATACAAGGGATAATCAAAAATGGGTACTACGCAGTTAAACCTATCAGGTTGTTTAGAAAATATACTAGCTTACAGGGCCACTACCAGCATGTAGTAGTGGTTGTCGACCCAGGAGGATCGGCAACAGAAGTGTTCAGTTATAACCAATGTCTTTTGGTAGACAAAAGCTTCTGGTCGTTGGTGATAGCAGAAGGTGTTGAAGCCTCTTGGAAGTTGGTGTCCATGGCCACTGGTGCTTGTTGAAGAACTGGAAGTTCTTGGAGAGAACCATGAGGTCCTAAGTCAGTAAGGAGCCCCAGCACACAAAGTGTTGATGGGAGCTACTGGAGACGATAACTCCCGACCTCGGCTGCGCCCTGCCTTATATATGCCTCATCGACTGCGTGCTGGGCCAGGTTGGAGGTTTGACGTGCCTCTGTGATGTCTGCTTGGAGCAAGCGGGGTGGGAGAACTACTCTGCTGTGCTCAGTATATGGCCTCGGGCGTTTGGTGGCACTCGACAGTCTTCTGCAGGTTTGGCGACACTGTCTGCTGGGAGTTTCTGGGAGGCTAACATGTCATGCGGCAGCTTGGAATACTCTTGGTTTTTAAGTGCAGGAATTGTCCGCTTGGGTTGAAATATTCTCTGTGCACTCGCAAAATGACAAGCTAGGTTTGAACCTTCCTTGTGTTTTAATACTATGTAGTAAAGAGAAAAGGTAGGTCAGGAACAGTCTGGAAACTAAGTAACATCAATGCCCCTCCATAGGATTATTGAAATAAATTTGAAATGTGTTAATTGTTTGTGTATTGGTCACATTGTTTTTGTTTGTAATATGGTTCCCGCCATCTTTGTTGTTAGTTCAGTGTGTGTATCCACATTGTAGTAATTCGAGGTTATTACATATAATTGTATGTTACTGGATAGGTTACCATTAGAATTCTAACATTATGGTCTAGAAGTGTGAAAACTTTGACACTTGGAAATTCGCTGTATAGATATACGTTGAGCACGAAGGGTTATGGGACAGTGTTACAGGTGCATATTCAGACAAGAAGAAAGATGTAAAGGCAATATCTAAGATCATTCTTTTGGTTGATCTTATAAACTATGTTCATGTACAGACGACCACGACTGCTAAACAAGCTTGGGATAACCTCACTAAGGCCTCCCAAGACACTGGATTAAGAAGACATGTAGGTCTTTGGCACATCCTTATCACTACAGGGCTGTACATTAGTCAATCAGTTGAGGACTTTGTAAAGAAAGTCATAACCACTGCTCACAAATTGTCCAGCATTGGTTTATTATTAGTCAGTGATGAATGGGTTGGCACAATCCTGTGTCGCTGGATTACCTGATACTTATGAACCCATGGTGATGGGGTTAGAAAGCTCTGGGATACCAGTAACTGATGATTAAATTAAGACACAATTACTGTAAGACATATCAGCCTTGAAAGGTGATTAACAACAAAAACGCCTTTCTATATACAGTGCATGTGATTGTAGTCGCAAGAATGGACCACCTCCAAGTCGACACTCAGGAAATTACAGTGGCCCGTGTTGTTATACCTGTGATAGGCATGGTCACATTGCCATGGGTTGTGATAGAAAAAGAGAAAATTCACAAACGAGAATGCAATGCTCACTGCTTTTTCTGTTCAAATGACACCAATGGTTTCTTGACTCGGGTTGCTCTGCTCACATGACTTTTAACAAAGAAATACTGAAAGAAGAAAGGTAATCAACTCTGTTAACCATTACTACTGCAAATAACCAAGAAATGGTTACAGACTGTATTGGTGATATTGACCTTTCAGTACTAATTTCTAAACAAGCATTAGAAGTTAAGGTAAGTAATGTATACTATGTTCCGGACTTAAAGGCTAATCTTTTGTGTATAAGCCAAATTGTAAAGAAAGGAAGCACTGTACTATTTGATTCCAAATAGCAAGAGTAGTTAATTCAAATAATGAAGTCATTGCATGTGCAACACTTACAAATAATTTGTTTAAACTGGATACACTAGCAAACAAATGTGATGGTCCACCCATGATCAGTCATTCTACGCTTAAACCTAGTGAAAACATGTGGCACATACGTCTAGGGCACATAATCTCCTCCAGTCTGAGCAAGTTAAAAAATGGTCTAGCTTATGGAGTTGAATTTCTTCTTACTAACACAGAAGACTCCGTTTGTGATGTATGTGTTCAAGGCAAGTGTCACTGTTTACCCTTTGATGAAAGTAACTCTCGGGCTACAAGATTATTTGAGCTTGTACACTCAGATCTCTGTGGTCCAATTGAAGAAAAATCATTGGCAGTATCATGTTATGTGCCAGTTGCTAGTCGACTTCAGCCACAAAGCATTGATTATTTTTTTAAAAAGTAAGGACTAAGTTGTAGAACATTTCAAGATTTTTAAAAACTACACCATTTACCCCTGAGCAGAAATCAGGGCAGAGAGGTTAAACCGTACCATTTTTGTGAAGGTGTGTTGCTTGTTGATTGAATCTGTACTTCCTAACACTTTTTGGGCAGAAGCTGTTTACACGGCTGTGTACTTGCCAAATTGCTCACCACGCAAATGTGTTGCAAAAACACCTGAAGAAATCTGGACAACCAAGAAACCAACCTTAAAACATGTCAGAATATTTGAATGTAAAGCATTTGCTCATATATCAAAAAGAGAAACGAAAATAATTGGTACCAAAATCTAAACTGTGCATCTTAGTGGGCTATACACTATCTACCAAAAAATAATTGGGCACTTGTCCACAATGTTTGCTCTGTGGTTGTCACCCCGCTAGAATTTTGCAGGGCCGCCTCTTGCGGCTATAACAGCAGCCACCCTGTCTGGCACGCTCTCTAAGAGTGTTTGCAGGACATCCATGGGGATTCGTCGCTATTCCTCTTGCAAACATTCCATGAGCAGAGCAATGGATTTTGGCAGCGCCTGGCAAGCTCTCATCAGGCAATCCAATTCGTCCCAAAGATGTTCTATAGGGTTGAGGTCGGAGCTCTGGGCGGGCCAGTCCAATCTGCGAACATTGTTGTCGGCGTACCACTGCATAGTAGCCCTTGAAACATGGCACCTGGCATTGACATCCTGGAAGTAACATGGGTCTATTCCGCAAAAACCCGACAATGTTGGGAGCATTTCATTATCCAGAATGTTACAATAGGCCTCTGTTCATGCTACCATGGACAAATACCAGCGGTCGTACGCCCAAGGCCGTGAAACACAAGTCAACTGACGTACTGAATTACCTATCTTCACGGGTGCCCGATTACTTTTTGGTTGATAGTATAGTTTAGAGTGCTAAGCATATTGCCTGTATGACCCTAGTAAGAATGCAGTTTTTGTTTCCAGAGATGTGACCTCAGAGATGGAGTAGGGGAGCCCACTTATAAAGGGTGGGATTAAAGGTGAAAAGATTAAATATGTTTTTTATTTTCTTGAGGAATCCAGTGAAAAAACTGCAGACGCTCCTGTAACATCACACACATTGGATCCAGTTTCATGTGAAGTTTTTTCAAATGGGTTCCGTGGCTTCTCTGATGCTGAAAAGTGTCCATATTTAGTGCCTCCACACATCAACTGAAGAACCAAAAGAAGTTTTACGGAGAGGAGAATGACAGAAAAGCCTCCGAAGACTCTTCAGTACTATGTAACCTATTCTGCTGCATGTGAGGAACTTGGAGATCCTTTGTCAGTAGAGGATATTTTCTGTTACCCAGATAGACTTGTGGCTCCATGCTATGCATGATGAGTACAAGGCCTTGATGGAAAATGATACATGAAGCGCAATACAAAGCTTGCCTTTTCATCAAAGGATATGCCCAGAAGAAAGGTATCTATTTTGGGAGAGACCTATGCACCAGTGGTTTGCTACAGTTCCATCAGGTATTTACTAGCTGTGGCAGCAGAACATGATTTGGACCTTGACCAACTTGACGGAGTTACTGTTTTTTTGCAGGGTGACCTTAGTGAAGAAATTTATATGATTCAGCCAGAGTGTTTTGTGGATCCAGTAAAGTGTGTCGCCTGCGAAAATCCTTATAAGCTAGCCGAGTTTGGAATATGAAGCTGGATGAAAGTTTGAAGAAAATAAGTTTAAGCCAGTCACAAGTTGACCCATGTGTGTACCACAAAATCAGTGAAGAGTCAATTTTAATTTTGGCTGTTTATGTCGATATGTTATTTGTCCAATGATAGGAAGTCAAAAGACGAGCTCAAAACTCAATTGATGACAGAATTTAAAATGAAAGATCTTGGCGAAGCTATACATGTTCTGTGGTTTGAAATTACAAGGGACAGACAAAACAAAAAAATTTGGATTGATCAGTCATGTTATATTGAGAAGATCTTGAAACAGTTCAAGATGCAGGATTGCAACCCAGTTGGAACTCCCATGCTGCCAGGTGAAAAACTAACCAAGTATTAGTCGCCAAGCTGTCCAGAAAACATTAACAAGATGAAAGACATACCCTTCCAAGAAGCAGTTGGATGTCTCTTGTTTGCTGTCCAATCTTCCAGGCCGGACTTAAACTATACAGTTAGCTGCGTAAGTGGTACAATCACAATCCTGGGTTAGTACATTGGACAGCAGTGGAACGGATACTTCAATATTTGAAGGGAACCATTAATTGGAAACTTGCGTTTAATGGCAAGACTGTTCCAGATACGCCAGACATTGTTGGTTACTGTTATGCAGATTGCGCTGGTGACTCAGATGAGAGATCAACAACAGGCTACGTAGTTTTCAAGAGCAACTTCCCAGTATCATGGCATATGAAGAGATAACCCACAATTGCTCCGTCAACAACTGAGGCAGAGTATATAGCAATGTCAGCAGCTACTGTGGCTTCGAAATTTAAGTCAAGAACTTTGTTCTAGAACAGAACCAAGACTATTTTATGTAGATAATCGAAGTGCTGTGAAGTTGGCTTCAAATGGCTTTATTAAGCCCGCACAAAACATATTGATGTTCGTCATCATTTTATAAGGGAAAAGATTCAGAATGGACAACTTGTACTTAAGTGTGTACCATCTCAGTCAATCCTGGCAGACTCGCTCACTAAGTCTGTGCACAGAGAAAAACTGTTATTTTGTGCAAAGGGTCAAGGACTAGAATTTCAAATAGGGAGGGTATTGGAATAAATTTTTAATGTGTTAATTATTGGTGTATTGGTCACATTTTTTTTGTTTGTAATGTGTTTCCTGCCATCTTTGTTGTTAGTTCAGTGTGTGTATCAACAATGTAGTAAACAGAGGTTATAGTACATGTAATTTTATGTTGCTGGATATGTTATCATTAGAATTCTAACAGGGATCACATCTTGTAGACATCTTGGAGTCGTTTCTTTGGTTTGGCAAAGCTGGTTAGGTTGAGTCATATTCAATAAGTAATAGTTTAATAACTAATACACGTCAAGTTATAACAATTTAAATAACAACTATTCTGTTGTTAAATATCAGCACAACCTGCAATTATGTTGTTTTTTTAATAAATCTTTTCATATGATGTGTAAGTAGAATATCTGTGCATACAAACACTTGTAATTGTATTGTTTTGTACACACTTCTTTTTTCTGAAGGATCACAAGAAATAATTGTTATGAATGTGGTAAAGAGTAGTGAGAGGAATAAACGTTTTCCCTATAGAAGAAAAAGTATTGATCATCACTTCAACACATCAACCAAATATTAAGTGAGGTATTAATAAAATAAATGTTTAACAATTACAAGTTCCAGAAATTAATACATCAGTCTCATTTTTTTTAACTTTGTAATTTTTAAATGATATTCGAGCAATACACCACACAGTAGTCAATTGCATGCAGTAGGTACACAAAATGAACATTATGCATTATTAATTGAGTCAATCTAAAATTCAGACTGTGGAAGATTTACTCATAAATGATTTTGCACACCAACTAGTTTTGTTACTTTATCAACTCCTAAACAATTGGGTAACTTTATCCACACCCGTCCAAATGTAGAGAAGTATTTCTAAATTTGTTATAAATCCGATTTGTGGTCGACCTTGTATAAGTAGTGTTAGGGGCTTTATCGTAGTGAATCTTACTAGGGGTCGTAACTAAGGGTAGCGCAAGGTGTTGAATGATTGTAGAATATCTGGAATAGAGCTGGATTATTATTCTGTTTAATGAAATATTGCAGTTACAATTACAATATGAGCTGTGTTAATCGGGGGAGCTATTTTATATTAAACATTATTATGTGCCTAAATTGTATCACTTGCGTAACTGGGTTTATCCTACCTTAAGTTGTTGAGTCCAGAAACTGTTGTCATGGCGGCTACGGCGATTGGCATAGCTGGTGTCTGTATGGGTTCATCGCTGCCGGCGTCACAAAGAAAAAGACAATGTCCGCCACTCAGTAGTTTTAGATATTGACATGCAATAGTGCAATCTGCCCTGATTCCTTGCTGGTGGTGGGGGTTCTCGCTTACAGCTATTTGGCACTGCATGCCCTGATTGCCGCAACCGCTGTCCTGAATACTGTTTAAGGTGAGAATGCGTGCTTAGGCGACTACGTAAATTACAGGTGCCTTCACGTCGGTGAAACAAATTTGAAACAAGAGCTTTTGGTGCTGAATGCAATCAGCAGAAAAAGTGACAGAACCCCAATGGAAACTTAAAGAGTTCATTCATTCTTTTTTGCCATGATCTGGCACAGTTTTTACAAGGAAAATTCTTGTACAACATTTGCATATATAATAGAAGCAGGATAATAGTCAGGATCATGTGTATTGAAGGCTATGACACCAGGCCGGAATTCGCGATGGTGTTCAGCCAACCACATTTATATAGACTGTTCTCTGAATTGTGGATCCACACAAGGTTTGTAATGATATGTGGAGGTTGGATTGCCTGTTTAAATTTTTGTTTTGAAGTGGTAATGTAAGTCCCCAGAACATCAGCCATATTCAAACGGCCTCTGAAATACAAGTTGTTTCTTTCTAAATCTTGTCCATTGCATTTGCAACTACATATAACTGTTTCTCAAGATCATGGCTTCATGGTAAATTTCCAGGTTCTTTAAGATCTTTGCAACATTTAGATGAATGTCTTGGGCATGTCATAGGCACAGGGATTTCCCTGTGCATATGATAATTTGACACAGTCAGAGTGAGAGCTCCATTGTGTTTCATTTGGCAACTGTGGCATCACACAATCTTTCTCCAGAAGCCACCCATGTGCTTGATGATAACTTCAGAAATGCATTTTCATGCACTTCCACATAATGTGACCCATAACTGTTTTAGGAGATATATTTTCTCAACTAAATTCAAAAGTTGTGCTGAAAAGCCATAGGTGATTGGATCTGTATCCCCCCCCCCCCCCTAATGTCTCACTTTTTGCTTATTTTATTAACTACTGCAAATATTCTGCCGTGTAAGTTTTCTTGGCATTCTGTCATTGCTGCCTCTATAATAGCTGCACGCTGTTCATACTTTATTTCTGTGACATTGCATCATAGACTTTAAGAAGGTAACTTTCTGTCCATGTATGGATCACGATGGCATAAATTGGGCCATTCTAAACACTTGACCATCCATCCAGTGTTACTGTTGCAGGTAATTTTGTTCTTTTTCTACCAGATGTAGCTCTATTTGTTGTGCAGCATCATCTAAAAACTTCCCACCATTTTATTTACCTGAAGGTGCTTTGTATCCAGGTCTTAATATCTGAATCGTCTTCTTGAAGTTATCAAGTTCAGCAACATTAAAAGGTACATTTGCAGCGTAGAAAAACATTGGCACTGCCTTGTCAAGGTTTCTTTTTCCCCCTTCAGTTGTTATAAGCACATAATCACTGACTAAATATTACTTTGTGTTAGTGAGTGAGGAAGTATTAGGTACTGGATTTCGACAGGCGGATGCACAAGGTTTATGTAAGACGTTGTAGGTGAGTTCCTATCCTTTCTATCTGCAACTTAAAAGTCAATTCAGAATGTTAACATCTTCATTTTGAATCACCACGAATTTTTGTTACTTCTCTCTACTCATTTGCCAGTTTACATCCACTCCCATGCACTTTTAGCAATTTACATAGGATATGTTCCTGGACTCTCAGATATTTTAAAAGCCTTTTACTATACTTTTTAAAATGTTGATATTCACATGCACACCACACTTGATGTATAGATGCAAACATAATAGCAGTTTACTTAATTGACTCATTTTTTCAATTACAAAATAACTCCACTATGCTTCACATTGAGTCTATAATAATTTGCTGCAATATACTTAATTATTCAATATATAGCAACACCAAAAGTTTCGATAGCTTTATCAACTCTTTTGACACTTCAGTAGAAACAGTGTGTTTGTAGCTGCCACATTACTGTGTATCTAACTCATCACTAAAGACTACAGAGCGGAATTCGCATCATATTTACTGCAGTAACCAATCATATTGATGCATGATGTATTTCTGTCTAAACCACAACTCTACTTCGCCTCATGTAAATGTGCTTCCACTTCAACAAGGTTGTAACAGAACAGTACGAAAGTCTGGTGGCAAAGTACCTACAGGATGTGCCCTTGCAACGAAAAGCGTTACTACAGACACGTCCGTCCAGCTTGTACTCTTCACTGTCTCACTCCAAGTTGTCATATCAGTCTCCCCGAAGTAAGGTTGTACTACCTGCAGAGCGAACGAGCTCGCTGCCCAAGGTCATGCAAAGGGATGGCACCATGCATGCAGCAGCATCAGCAGGAAATCACCACCGAACGATGCTAGCAGACGACTCAAGCAGATAGCTCTAGGGGTGGTGCTCGCCACCCCCTCGCACCCCTCACTACTACAAGGATTATATAAGTCAGTGCACTTCCCGAAGATCTCCACTAAGCCCTGTTCCTTCCACCGCACTGAACTGTGCCGGAAGGAACTTACTCATCTAAGTTCTTCTACTGCGCTTTAATAATGAATGTGTGTGGGGGTGGACCCAAGGCTAGGCAACACCCTCCGAGTAACCGGCTTTCCAGCTGGAACCCATAGGTGCCCGTCGTCCCTGAACATGACATGAAATGAGACCCTAGGGTGGAGCGACATTTGAATGCAAGGGCGGGGAAAATGGGAGTACCCCGAGAAAACCCGCCAGCAAGCAGAATCGTCCAGCATGATTCCCACATGCGAAAATCCAGGAGCGAACCCGCCGGGGATCGAACCTTGATCGCCTGGGTGGGAGGCGAGTGCGCCAGCCACTGTGCCACCACTGCCCTCTTCTACTGCGCTGAACTGTGCCGGAAGAAGTCACCAGGTCCTCACGACCCACCGGATGCTCTTCAGCGGCTACAACAATGCTTTCCAGACCTTCTGGACAACCTTTGCCTACAGCTCCTGAAGACATCATTAACTCTCTTACCTTACCTGCTGGTAATGCCATTCATCAATACACGTTTATTGCCCATGTTTTGCGTAAGCACTGCCGAGAAGCAGTTGGAACAGGGAGGGGAATTATGAACATTTTCCGGACACTTTATAACTACCACTCCGACCCCTGCTTAATTTTTTTGTGTAGTGCACACCCCAGATATGTTTTCCTTTATTTTGCGGAAAATGAATATATATTATAAGTAAATATGGTAATTTTTTCATTGATTAACTGTCTTTCACTACGTAGATGCCACGTCCATCCAGGTTAAGTAGGATGCCAGAACTTTTCTTAACTACACACCTATTAGACAGCAACCCATGCTGTGCCCCTGGGATACGGTATAGTTGAGCCTCCACCACTAGAAAGACCTCCTTAAGGCAGCTAGCCAAACAGACCTGGAGGACTAACCACTTTTGGATACGACAGCCAAGTGTCATTGACGGGCAGCTTGAGGAAACCCGATGCTCTGTGTCCACCATACTTAACTGTGGCGGACTAAGGCGCACTGGGTATGACTTGCCTTCTTGGCTTTGGATTTGGTCTAACACACCATTCGGGACTTTTTTACCGGCTTCACCTCAGCGAGACCAGTAGTAGTTCCTTTCCCATTTTCTATATACTCAGAGGGGCATTTGGCGGAAAGTGACAATGGCAACTACCACCTCCAAGACTAAGCAGAGTTGCAAATCTTTTGTAACTGCACTTTCCAGCATACTGCCATGGAAACGAGCTCTTGCTGCCTGCCTAATGGAGAGTCCTTGCCTCCCAGTTCCCTCTTCACCGTTATTTCCAGCACTCATCAAAACTGCTGGTAGTCCTCATACAATACCCACAGCCATCTGCTGGAGTGAGGAAGTACCCTATGGCATAGCTAACTGCTAGTTGGTGAGTTAGCAGTCCACCTACAGTCACAGCCCACCCCGGGCTATCACTAGCATCACCGGAGCCAGCAGCAGCGACCACCTGCCGTCACCACAGCTCGGTCAGCAACCACCGTCCAAACATCTGCTGGGCTGTGACAGTGACAGACCACTTTGTACTGAGTAGCTGCCAACTTTTACAATTTTTTCGTATTTTGTCCGAATTTTCGCAGTTTGTACAATTTTACAAATTGTGTAAATTTTCCTAAGAATTTAAATTTTTCCATTTCATGTTTACTTTGTTTGAATTGCAGTACTACCAATTACTACGAATTTTCTGTTATTATTACTGATTTTAAGGTCCTGTTACGGAATTGCCAAGGCTTGCTTTTTTTTACTTCATTCATATTTACGATATGATATATTGTCTGCCGTACTGTAAATATTGTACTCCTACCAGAAGCATGCATACGAGTAGACAATTTTGGTATTCTGTGCGAACAGCACGATAAATTCGGTATCACAAGCAATAAAAATCTTGGTAATGGCAACACTCAAGCCAATTCCTAGGCACTGGATAGGAGTTAATGGAACGCTTAATATATTTCCGATTCCTGATGACGCAGGTTGAGGTGCGCCTTGACCTAGCGGAATTTCCTAATTCCTCCTTTTGTTTACAAGGGCCTTTTTGTTGATCTTGTGTCTGTTCTGTTCTGTAGTTTTATTTGCTGCTTTACGGATGGTTCCAAATCAGATATCTCAACTTGGTGCTTCTCAGTACCTTTTTGGACTTCATCCGTCTAGCAGTGTTTTAACTGCAGAGCTTTTTGCTATTTTCAAGGCTCTGTTTTTATCGGTAGGGTGTTTCACTGCAAATTCCTTGTGTGCTCCGATTCAGTGAGTGCCTTGACAGCCATTCAACCTGTTCAACAACTCATCTGCTTCTTCCCATCATCCGGGAGAAGCTGGCAGGGGCGGTGCGGATTCGTGTTCACGTTGTCTTCTTGTGGGTTCCAGGGCTTGTGGTCATCCCTGGCAACGAAACAGCGGATATGGCGGCTAAGGAGACTAAGGAGCCTTACATGTTACGGACCGTCTCCGACTTGCCTGTTTGTGCTCGTCCTGCTTCGTGTACCCGCAGGGAAGATGTAGTGTTTTCTCTGCTTCGCATCGGGCACACTTGTCTGACGCACGAGTACTTACTTTGTGGTGAACCGCCTCCTGAGTGTGATGCCTGCAGCACTCCCTTGACTGTGCGGCACATTTTGTTGGAGTGTCGCAGGTATGGCCAGGCCCATTGCACTTTAAATCTTCCTGATGACCTACGGCAAATGCTATGTGATGGTGGTACATCTGTTAGTGGCATATTCCCATTTTTACGTGTGATGGCTCTTTTTAATGTGTCGTGACTTATTGTTCTTGTTTTGTTCGAGTATTTTATCCTGTTTTGTTTTTAGTTTTTGTGTTGGTTATTGAGGTTTTTGCTTTTTGTTTTGCCTCCTATGGTGGTTTTTATTTCTTTTTTCCCCTTCCTTTGGTTTTTGTTTCATGTGGAGGTCTTTTTGTGTTTTACTTTTTAACTTCTTGTGGGCACTAATGACATTGCTGTTGTGTGCCCCACAACTCCACTCACTCGCTTATTTCTGATTCGATTTTGTTTAAGTGCCCAGTGCAATATCGGCATTATGGAAGCGGAAAATTATTTGAATTTAATCATATAATGTAAATAAACTGCTTATCACTTTATGAATATTTTTCAACGAAATTGGAAATACAAATATTGTTATATTGATTCAATTGTAGAGACTGAAGTGCAATGGTTTATATAAATCCACATTTCTTTCAACGATGTTGGTGGTGCTGTGGGCATTGTCGTATGACTGTGCATTGTCAATGATTTGAACTAGTTAAGTGTTTTAGCAACGATTTGGCATTGTGTACTGACACTTCGACAGTTTACAGTGGCCGTTTATTATTGGATGTAATTCTACATATTGTGAATGTGAATATTGAACACATTTTAATTAAAATGGGTGGAATTAAGACAATTGAAATGTTATACAGAAAACTCTTTACATGTAGTAGTGCAAACCCATGAACGTAATTTTTTTTTGTTTTGACATTGGCTTATTTGCACTGGGCAAAAATTAAGCGTTCTTATGATTTGCCTTGAGTGACGTATCTGGTACTTATATGCTTGTTGACTGGAGAAAAATGGCGGACACAATGTTGCGTTAACGCAATTGTGCGAGTGCCTTTTGCTCATTTTGTTTACACAAGTATATTGTTGGATTTGTTTGAATATTTTATCACTAGTTTTTATTTGCTTTCTTTAAGCATGGTTGTAGGTACTGTTGTCGTACATTGTCTTGAATGAAATGTAATATTAGTTGGTATGGGTTTACGTTTCATAAAACTGCTTGTTCTGCCATTTTCATTAATCGCCACCCACAATGAAGTGACACAAATATAATTTACATACCTAACTAAGTTTAAGTTTGTTGGTTTCAAGAAAGTTATACAGTGTTGATTTTACTGAATGATCCTGAAAATTAGTTATTTAACACTAGTGATGAACAAACGTGATTTTAGTGAAATAAACTTGAAAGGATTTCCATAGAAAAACGTGTTCAAGTGGTTATGAATTTTACAAATATTATATTTGCAGATTTTGTAATTAATGTACTTGAAAATCATTACTTTCTTATTCAAATGTACGCAGCTTAAAAGAGCAGCACAGTCTGCACTTTTGTAGTATGTAAATAATATTTGTCTATATCGTAAATTCGATTTTAACGTTACTTTCGGTCAAAGTGTGTGTGTGTGCGTGTGCGTGTGTGTGTGTGTGTGTGTGTGTGTGTTTGTATATATATATATATATATATATATATATATATCTGCATCTGTATGAATACAAACAGTGACGTATTTATCGCATTTGGTTTTTTCATTGAAGTTAAAATTTTACATATCTCCATCAAAACAAAATGCAGCCCAAATACCACACACTCCTAAGAACATCAAAATAATGCTGTCTCACGAAAAATGATAAACTAAAGCTTGCTCCCCCTCACAGTTTCCTTTTCCCACTCAAAATAAAATAAACTAAACCCCAACAAACTTAACTTACCAATTACAAAAATAAAACCGGTTGGAATGTTAACTTAGCTGTAATATCCTACATTGAGTACTGGACGGAAGTTAGCTAACGTCAGTCTTTCAGTGCCTGTCATGATAAGAAACACAAGGAAAGAGGAAAATGCAAGTGTGCATTGGACTCAAACATTTGTGTATAAACGTCTTTTCCTTCAATGACAAAACAGCTGTGGTGAAAGGATACATTGTGCCCGCATTACTTTTCTAGTTGTGTCAAAATTTACCCCATTACATGAAATGGACAATAGCTGTTTTTGCAAAAACGAGGGGTGGTGTAACATGTAGTTCCATACATAAGTTGAATGTATTGCAAGTTTGATTAATGTAAAACACTTAAAGAAATAGAATAATTCCAATAAAACCACAACAATTTTAAAAACATATTACTGTAAGTTTCCTTTCGAGTGATAAGTAAGAAGGTATGGATGTGTCTTATTTATGTTTTTAACATATCCTGGCAATTATTATATTGTTGAAATCAGTTTTCTCATTCACACATGTGCATATGTGTTGTGTATATAACATTATTTTGGAGATAAATTTTATTGCTTATGATTTACATGTATTTTTGCATATAAATGAGATTACTTATGGGTGTGGTTGGTAGGTTGCAGCTCTGTATTTATTTTGTAATTTAGGGTTAAAATGTTAAATTAACATGAAAGAAAGCGTTCATTTATGGAAGAAATTTTCTTTAAAGTAAGTACTGTAGGTTATTGCAAAAATGCTGCGTCCAGTGTATGTTAAAATTTTCATTTTCAAAATGTTGTACTAATTGAGGATTGGAAAAGTTGGCAGGTATAAGGCAGTCCACACACCCTACTCTCTACACCAGCCGTCAACCAGTCCATAGGTACTACATTATTGACTGTACTAATTGCGTGTAACTGGCGACACAAGCAAAACTATTGACTGTGGTGACCTCCTCTCAGCCTAAGGCTGTCGTGCAACAAGGGTTTTTGTGGCGCCCAACGTGGGACCACACAGATTCTATAGTTAAACAACGAGTCAGAATCACATCAGCCGACCCCTAGATTTAGTGACCTAGCTGGGCGTCTCAAGGTTAAATTTGTGCGGACTTTGGGTAGTCCAAAAACACCCTTTGGTGCTTAATCCAACTAGCCACAATGAAAATTTCTGTCTCTGAGCAGAGTCACACCGACAATTTAGAAGCCACCATGGCTGAGGACACTACTTTCGACCTTTGGCATATAGCCACATGCCCTGGCACGGGGGCACATGTGATTGTATGCGCACACTGCCACAACCGCTTTCACTTCTCCTGCTGAGGGTGGGCGTATGTGCCTTGTTACACAGATGGGTTGGAATACTGATGTGACAATTGCTGCACACGCCAGACTGGTTACTGTAGCTGTTTAACATCTACTGGGCAAGTGTTACACACAGTATGTTGCGTGGTTTGTGCATGGCACTTTTGCTATACATACATTGGATGGTCCCATGAACGCATTACAAGGCCAGGCCTAGTATACCAGTGTGAAGTCTACAGATGTTCTGAAGACTACCGTCAACCAAAGTTTGGACCTCACCAGAGCCCTGTCACTGCCTGGGTTACCACAGAACTCCAACTACCAGAGTTCGGAGGAAGACCTCATGAAGATTCAACGGTGTTCATGGGAGAATGTGAACTGGAATTCAGAGAATACAACATGCCACTCAAACAATGGGTCAATAGGGCTCATTATCAACGTTAGAAAAAAGTGCTTGACTGGTGGACATGGTATGAAGAGTTCATGACAGGGTGGTGGCAGTTGTGTACCTGCCATGTCTCACAGTTCACCGGTGAGGAGATTGTAGCTCGCCTGACAACTGATTTCCACAGTCACGCTCAAACCAGCGAATAGGAAGCAGATATTTTGATATGTCCAAAGATCAGATGTATAAACACATTTTCCCGGAGGAAAGCGAGGATAGCTGTTTGCGACACGTGACACGCATGTTTGTCCCAAACCTGTGGAACCTCATACAGTTTCCAAAATCACAGACTATAGACGAGCTCGTGGAAAGGGCAAAGGAAATATAGTGGGATTATGTGGTGCACGCCTTGCTGGACAAGCCGCGTCCTAGGAAGACAGCTGATCACGATAGGCCGCCTGAGTGCAAGGACACAACTTTCTCACCCTCTACCCGCACCACCGTGCTCCCTCAGTGTTGGTTCTGCCCAGGCGAGTGCTTTTCACAATGACTGCCCGTGTCAGGGTCGTGGCGAGGAGAGGAAGGGAGAAATACATGGGCACCAGCCACACTGCAACACCCATTAGAGATTAAGGCACCCAACCAGGCAGGAAACACCGCCACCAGTGTGATAGCTGGGCATCCACCACCGGTAAACAAGGGTCCATCAACCTCCAGAGGCTAACCAAACAATACAAGGAGAGTGATCCACCTGGAGCTCCACATATTGAGGTGGATATAAATGGGTGTAAATACTTTGCCCTCCTTGATTCCGCAACCACAGACAACTTTGTTTGAAGAGATGTGTTAGCTGTGGATTAAAGGGAATCACTACACTCACAGACTCACCTCTTAACCATTGCATAGCCCGATCAGACCTCGAAGGTCAACAGGCATTTAACACTAACCATGGGGATTTTCCATGACACACACCCGACAGAATTTGTGGTGCCTCGAGACATCTCGTAAGCATTGATTCTGTGGCAATCATGGTTAAGGCAATATTGCACCTTTTTTTTTTTTTTAATTTACTTATTTGAAAGAGGTTTTGAAAAGTGCCTCCTTATTGCAGTTATTAGTTGTCAAAGTATTATAATTTTCAAAATATAGCACTCAAAATTCTTAATTTTCCAAATTTTGCAGCATACTAGACTTTGCTCTTAAAATTTTTTCCCAGCCAATTTGCTTGTAATGCATTCTATATGGTGTGCAGAATATACTGATTCAGTATGAGTGTGATTTAAAAGCAGGTGAGCGAGTATTGGCATGCTGAATTTTTTTGATAATAGGTGTCAAACTTTTCTTAAATATAATTTTGTTTATTCAATTTATTTTTGTTCATTTAATAAATAGTTGTAACCATAAACTGTAGAGGAAAAGTTGTTTTAGTTACTTTTGTAGCTTGTAACACAAATGCAACACTTTGAATCTGCCTATAACACTCGTGTGTTGGAATGTACCACAGTTAAGACAGTGTTGCATGCATCCAGGTCTATTCCCTGTGTGACCCTGTGCCTTTGGGGTTCTTCCTCCTTCCAAATTCGCGGAAAGCTGTTACCCTAAACTGAAACATCTTGTCTGTGTTCGAGGGGAAACCAGGAGTGAAGTGTGAATACTGGCTCGTAAATAACAAGTTTTAGCAGTGGGAAGCTAGTGGAAACAAAACTAATGTTGAAATGTTTGTGTTGAAATGTTTTAAAAATATCCTCACAAATCACAGTAATCTTATCTGCGTAAAAGAAACAAATGGGTAGAAAATGCAAATCAAGTATGGCAGAAAATAAGTGCAGACATTGCAGAGAAGAATGAAGTAAGGAAAGCTAAAACTGTTACATATCTGAGTTGACAGGGAAATGAGATTTCGAAGTGGATGTGGTTTATATTAATATTTTTGAAGTAAATTTTGTTGTGTTTTATGTCTTTTTACGTTAGACAAATAAATATTGATGGAGTAAGAAATTATGAATTACTTAATATTATTTTATTTCTAAGTGATGCTGATCGGACCTGAAAATGCAAATTATATATAGTGTATGTATCATATACATATGTGTGTGTGTGCGCGTGCGTGTGTGTGTTTGTTTGTTTGTTTATATTCCATTATATTTATTTGTAAATAACATATTTTATAGATTACCTTTATAAGGTTAATTTCTTTTTGTCAAGTGCAGAAATTACGACTATTTGTTGTCTTTGAATCTGCACTTTGCGCTAGTTGCAGCTATAAATTACTCAAAAATAGCACACAACTAATAAAACTTCTCCCTGTTAACTATCAATAAATATTTGTTATGAATTTCACATCCATCACAGTTATTAAGGTAGCTGCAGCATTTAAATTATATCATGTTACCCGGCTATTTTTTTTGCAGCACGAACGCAAACTTGTCGGTAGACACAGGTAAATTTGAGCGAAAACACTATCCATGTTGTAGTATAGTGTTTCAACAGCAATAGAATGCAGTCATTTGTCACTTGTTTTATTGCAACCCCTTAGGAGACGTAGTTGGTTGGTATTTTACCTTACTTGAATGGATGTTATGGATTGGAATCTCAGATATGACTTGAATATGTGTTACGTTAATGGTGTTGGTCTGGATCTGTTATTTTGTATTTAACTTTGTCTGTAAGTTGTCACATGATACATTTCCTGGGTTAAAGTAAAATAATGTGACAGTGGTATATTTTTAATTCAGTTTTACAGTGTTATTCCAAAAATAAATAAATAATATCATGTTCCTGTAATTGAATGCAGCACAACTATTTTTCAAAAAGAATCCGTGAAAATTTAATACGTTCATTGCATAAAAGTGTAAAAATGTTAGCATGGGCTATATAACTGAATGGTATTTGCAAATTAATTTATCATTCATTTCAGATCACATACTTATAATTGGAACAATTATACTAAGATTAAATCTGTTGACTACTTACTTGTTGTTTGTACATGTTTTACGTATACAAACTGAAGTATTCTTCAACTATGCAGTAATATAGGAAACAATTTATCTGCTTCTCATATATTTCCAGTTTCGTATACGCTCGGCTAGATAAAAAAAGAGGTAGTTCTTTTTCATTACTTATTATGCGTTCCCATTACCTATATATATGCAGATGTCAAATTTTTTGTATGTATTTATTATATTATACATTTTATTATTCATGGTAAATAACTGAAAACAAATAATTTACAAAGATGACTTGTACGTGAAATATTTTAATATTTTGCTACAGTGTATCCATGTAAACTACAACCTGAAAATGGTTTGTATTACACACAAATTATTTTTTACAAATGTTAAAATAAATATCAATACCAGTAAAGAATAAATGGAAAAATTTCATTTAATTATATACAATATAACATTAAATGATGTTATAATTTTTTTGAAGTATCCCATAACGAATTATATGCACTGACACTGCGATTTGAGTTACGCCAAATGTTTACCTAAACGCTAGGAAGCACATGTCACAACACAAATAAGAAATATCTATTACTAAGTTATTCTTTTCTGGCTAACCAATATTTTACAAAGGTATGTACCAGTAACGTAACCAGGATTTGTGTTTGAATTTCATAATGGAACACCGAGATCCCCAATAAAGCCCTCAGGGGGCCCTCGTCTAGAATAATTTGGATTTCAAGGTGCAAAGTGGTGCTATTTGAGCAATTTTTGTATCTAATCATTGAATGTACCGCGGTTAGAAATATTTATATTTTTTAAGATAAAAATTTTTGAGATTAAGGGGCGAAAAGTTGGGTGCCTTCTGGCTATGCCCCTGCAATGAGTAAAACAACAAATAGAACATAAGAGATTAACATTCCAATTTAAAAAACCATTTATAAGTTAAAACCGTCAAACACTACATAAAATGAAGTCCACAATAAAGAAATGAACCAAGTGCTAATGTTTTTTTGTCACTCTTTTACCTAACATCTAAATACACACATACTACATTTCGTTATATACTATGTACAGTTTAAACACATTAAGTGTACTGTTCATATAATTTTTTTCTTGTAACATTTCATGATACTTTTAGAAAAACTCACCACATCTAAAGGAACTGTTCTAACACTAAGATTGAAAAATATATTGCAACACTTTTTCATATCATGTTTAACATAACAATTAGTATCATTTTAATGAGTTTAAAAAGAGGAAAGGGAAAGCTCATTGTGTTGGTAAAAGGCAAATAATAGCAATTGAAGGAAATATTTGCAGAATTATTAACAAAGAGGAAATTTTAGACTTTATCAAAAATTTTATAGTACCCTATATTGCAGTATAGAAGAAACTCCAATATACTCCAATCTCTCTAATGTATCCAAAATGCCAGATATACTTCCCTCTGAAGTAAAGTATGCTATAGATATCATGAAAAAAGGAATGGCTGCTGGCAACGATGGTTTTTCAGTTGATATTCTGAAGCTAGTTGGTAAGGAAACTATCTTTCACGTTACTAAAATCTTCTCTTCTTGCATATACAATGCATCAGTCCCATCAGCATGGATTAAAGTTAAGCTCATTCTTCTACACAAAAAAGTAAGTATTCATAACATTAAAAACTATCGCCATATATGCTTGTTGTCTGTGCTGCACAAAGTGTTTACAAAGATATTGTTAAACCGAATTAGTTTGATCCTTGATTCAACACAGCCCAATGAGCAAGCAGGATTCCGCAGCAGCTTTAGCACAATCGACCATATTCTTGCCCTACGAGAACTAATTGTCCAAACAAATGAATACCAGATGCCTCTTTGTGTAGCTTTTGAGGATTTTGAAAAGTCATTTGATTCCATAACTCACAAGGCAATCCTGCAAGTCTTTACTTGGCAGGGTGTGCACATGGTCTATATCAGAGTGCTCCATTACATCAATGACACCTCCTCAGCCTTTTTCAGTATCTGTGAGCCAACTACAGACTTCCGCATTGAAAGAGGTGTTAAGCAAGATGATCCCATCTCTCCGAAGATGTTTTCAGCTGTGTTGGAAATTGCAATGTCAAAATTAGAATGGGCAGAAAAAGGAATTATAATCAATGTTAGAATATTTAATAACTTGAGATTCGCAGATGACATTGCACTCTTGGCCAACGACATTGAGGATCTCCAAACCTTGGTTTCTGATCTTGCCCGTGAATGTAAGAACACACAAAGTTTTTTCCAGCACTAGGACCTGTATCAATGCACCTGAGACCGTAGAAAAATCTGACATTAGTGTCAAAAAGGTCATTGGTTTTGCACTTCACTGAAGTCCAGAATCCTTTCTTACTTTCACAGTTCACGCAAGAAAATTTCAAACTGCAAAGTAAACCATTTCTTTTTTAAACATTTTCAGAAATGGTTATTGAGCCACCACACAAATTACAACACACAGTTTCATACAATGTGGAAGTGAGTATACCATGATCTATTATTATTTTCATTTCACTGTCTTGGAAGCACTTGGTTGTATAATTGAAACACTTTGTTCACTGCTATTTGCACTAACCTCACTTTCTGGTTCTGAATTTACAACACAATTTGTTCTATAGAATCTGTTTCCCTTGTTTCTTCTTTTCTTGAATATTTCCTTTGGTGGAATCATATTTAGAAAAAAAATCACAACTTTATAATTATAAAATATTATGCACACTCAAAAATGATATGCTGTTTACAAAACACTGTTACTTTACTGTAACGGAATTCCAAAGAGAAAATAATGTTATTCATGTCATAGCATCCAATGTAGGCTACCTATGCAACCCAATGTTATGCTGCAATTCAAGACAAATCACAGACTTCATTCAAGAGAAAATATTTTCCGAGTTGTCGCAATGAACTCATGAACACCAAAAAACTACTAGTGCAGTAACATGATGAAAAATGTGTTACAAATACTTGTGATCACATGGTATTAATGATATATACACCAAATTAAACAGAAAACTGTAGTTTTTACTATGTTGTAGAAAACAAAAAAAAATATAATTTTATAAAAAAATCACCTTTCATACTTCCCTTGAATCATAAATGGAAATTAAGGTTCTTTTTAAATAGGGGAATAATTTAAAGCATATTGTTTTTCCCACAGTTAATTAGTAATTTATTTTGGGTCATCACAGTTGGTTCATTGTTGAGACATTATTTTTGTAGTCCGAATTTCCACGTATTAGTTTTTACTACAGAGCTAGTTTTTGTGGTGAGTTTCCTCTGGGTGCTGCCATGTTTGTTCCTGTGTCATTTTCCTGCTTTTTCACGCCCGCTTTATCACAACTAATATGTTATCCAGGCTGCTGGGAATGAAGGAATAAAGTGTCTAGCTCTGTCTAAGGCATGGATGATAGCCAGTGTGTCATAAGTTTACAAGAAATGCAATATATGGGTTTAGTGTATGTGATATGGTTTAAGGGGAAGTTTGTAGCAGGACTTGGTGTTTTTGTGTAGGCACCACCGGGACATTCTGCTGGACAAGGACTGCGAACACGTGTATGAATTGGTGTACTCATCACACCGCGCAGTGGCTCAGGCAGCAGGAGAGTTTCTTAATGAGCGCCTCTTTGTGCCTGACGATGAGGCTGTTGCTGGGGTGCGCACCAAGCGTGGCAAGAAGCGCCTTCCCAACACCCCTCTTATCCGTGACCTTGTCCAGTTCTTCATTGAATCCGAGGTCTGTCGTCTGCCACGGCCAATTACCACTCAGTATCCCTATGGTCTAGCAATGTTGTCAAATAGTTATGCATACATTGTTTCCAAATGTAAACGTGTGAGGTGTACCCACATTCAAGCAGTGTCATATATAATGGTAACCACAGTGCCAACTAGAGCTGGCAGCCCTTGCTAGAGGACACACATGCCATTCCAGCCAGGCTGTTGAATGCATTGGGTGAGATGAGATAGGGTAGGAGCAGCAGTGCAATGAAGAGAGAATGACAATGGGAATACCCTGAGAAATCACTTGCATAACAGGAGTGTCCACCTCACACCCTAATGGCAATATTGTTTTTGGTACTTGCTGATTATTTATATCTGCAGAGAGTTCTTTATTTAGTGTAGATTTGCTATCCTTAGTTGTTCTGTGCCACAACAACTCATGATGTACAGTAAAGCCTGGTTAGTTCAAACGCAGTTAATTATAACTTATTTAATTCATTGATCTTTGTTAATTGAAGTTGTTTTTAACCCCCAAGAATGGAATGATATATACTTTGGAGTTTAATTCTAAATTTAACATTATATGTATATTAGAATCACTGTATATTGACCAAATTGATAGCAACAGTCATTCTGTAATGTTTCGTGTTTGAGGTGAAAATAATAACAAATGTAAGGGAAATTTGCTATAAAAAGAATTGGTTGTATCTGTCTGGTTGCTGCATGTTGCATTTCTCTTGAGTTCTGTACTGAACTTAACACACATATAAAACTTTACAGGATGAGGCACCTAAGGCAGGCTGCCTGAATACCCAAATAACACAGCCAATTTCATTGGTAGAAGAAAATGTTTCAGACAAAAATTTCTTGGACCAGTGATGATTTTCCCGTACGTGGAAGGGTAAAGAAGATACAAAGGTCAACTTTGTTCATTTAAATGGAATGATGATATTTATTAACACCACTTGACAGTACATAAGATGATGTAATAAATTGAATGATAACTTTTATTAACAACCCTCAACAGTACATATGAAGAAGTAATAAATACAGCGACATTTGCCAGTCGTTCAGGATATTTGAACATCAATGGCAAAGAAAACTGTGCTACCGCACGGAACAATGGGCTCTTAGTTTGTGCTGTGCTGTTGTAGCGGTCAGTCACACTTTCTTCATGACATTATTCGAACTGGCACCATGTACATGACAGCCAAAAGAGTTTATATGGTCTTCAGTTATGGCGAGCACCACCACAGCATTAGAGCAGCAGTGCAATTGTATGCTAATAGATATCCTTATCATACCATACCTGCATGGTTGGTCTTTGCGAACATAGTACAAACCTTTCAAGAAACTGGTAGCTTGGAAAAGTAAAGATGCCAACAGTGAAAAACAGCAACTGATGAGGGAAATGCAATTAACATCTTAGCTGCGGTAGCACACATTCCACATATCAGTACGAAGTAGCTTGAACTTGAGAGTGAGATCAGTCAACGGAGTATCCTGCGAATATTACATAGCAAGACATTTCATCCTTTCCATATTTCACTTCATCAACAGCTACATGCAAATGACTTTCGACATTGAGTTGAGTTTTGTCAATGGTGTCTACAAATACTACAAATGAATGACGCGTTCCTGTCCAAGGAGATTAATCTTCGCAACATGCACTACTGGTCAGCTGACAACCCACACTGGTTTAGATACATGGATAAACAGAGACCATGTTCTGTAAACATGTAGTGAGTTGTTGTACATAATTGCCTGATTGGTCCCTATTTTATTGAGAGGACACTAAATAGCATCAAGTACGTATTCACAGTTCCTAACAGAAGTTCTGCCGCAATTATTGGAGGACATCGTATTGGTCATAAGGCAAACCATATTGTACCAACACAACGGACGTTCTCATTTTACACAGAGAATTACAATGGTTACTAATAGAACTTTCGGTGGTCATTGGATTGGTCTGTCTGGAAACATGAAATGACGGGCACGTTCTACACAGATCCACCGACGACTCCTGAAGACATCAAAGGCCAAATAACCTGAGCTTGTTCTGCATTAAGTCCAGATAAAATTAGATGTGCTGTATTGTACGCTCAGAATCGCTTTACTCTACATATCAATGCACAAGGTGACCTATTTTAACACCTGATATCGTAATAAAATAACGATGGAACTACAGTCTGAGTCTGGCATTTGTTAAAACAAATTCCAGCTACAGGGTGGTATAGTTGCTACAGGATGGCGCTACGTCAGCCCATAGTTCCGTGGGGCATCATAGTTTGCTTCATCATTGACCTTCAGCAATGTTGAATGACCAGCTAATTTAATCATATTTATTACATCTTCATATGCACTGTTGAGGGATGTTAATAAATATTATCATTCCATGTTGTAAATTAACTAAGTATTTAGTATACCTTTGAATCTCCTGTACTCTTCCATGTACAATGAAATCATCACTATCTAGTTATTAGCACCTTGGACTCAAGCAACTTTTGTCTGTAACATTTTATTCTACCACTGAAATCGGCAGTGTTATTCAGGTGGCCTGATTAAGGTGCCTCATTCCTTTATACAATCACCCTAGGCCATCAGCACTGGCCAATACCTATTCACTATGCCCACCCTCTACCACTAAGACAGCCAGATGTTTCCATGCATGACTACTGTCATGTTTTTGTCATGCCATTTACATCTTGCTCTCTTGATTTTTCACTTTGCTCGTGTTATTTTGACTTGGATTTCTCTTGGTTTTGATGACTGATTGCTGACAACTTATTACGCTTGACACATGACACACAGTACATCTTTGACGTGCATTCAACTTCGTCTCATCTTAACTCAGTTTCATTTCGCCTGGGAAAGTTATACCACAGTACTTGGAGGCAGGACACGTAGCTACAGGTTACTCTTTTGCAATGATGGATGATATTACACACACGTCAGTCCAGTTTGTGCTGTTACCCTACTCCAAGCCAAGTGTCACGTCAAACCATCTGAAGTGAGACTTTATGGTCTGCCGAGTCACTGAGCCCGCCACCCAAGGTCATGTAGTTCTACGGCGCACTGAGGTAGGGTACCATGCCCGGACCACCCAGGTGTTCAGCCAATCAAGCTAACCCTCATTCCGCCACAGTCTTTGTGTGGCTGTAAGGAGTAGGAATTTGTTTTTATGAACTGACCCCCTGTGGAAACCATACCCAAGGATGTAAGTGTACAGCCTGAGGAAACCGACCGCTCTGTCCACCACTCTCTATGGGGCAGGATGAAAGGAGCACATGGTACGACGCTTGTCTGTGCAGCTGCGGCCCTTGGCTGAACACGCTAGGGAATGGCATCAGCAGTTTCACTTTTGCGAGGCTGTAATTACAGTAGAACCTATCTATTACGATCCCACACGGTTTCTGAGAATAGATTCATAATAGGGGGAGGGTGGGTCGTTATAAAAAATTTGGAATATTTTAGGCAGATTTTGACCCGCCCCTAACCCCTATGCCACCTAACTTGCCATTTTTTCCATGTAGTTCATGTTCAATGGTCTAGCGCATAAAAAAACACTTTTTACGTATATTTTAATAGCTGAACGTCTCCTCATTAATTTGATACCCAAAAAAGGCATACTGGACCACCCCTTGTCATAAAAAACGCCTAACACAATATGACATGGCCATTGAAAGTGTGTGTAAAGATTATACTATGTATTATTAAAATATAAAGTTATTATTTAAGCTCTATTACACAGGTCTCGTGGGTCATACAATGCTATGAGGCACATAGCGATCAAAAAGTTTAGGTGGCATTGCATATTACGTGTGCGTGCGCTTTGCTCTCACTTTGGTCTGGCCGTTTCATTGCTAGAAAATCGGGTGTATTACGCACAAAGCAGTATCTAAAAACACTGTTGGAGGTGCCTTATGTTTGATGTAAAACACCACACTTTATTTATTGATAGTTGATATGAAGATACATTATTTAGATTAAATCACTCCTGTGCTGTGGCTAGCAGCGAATACGTTGTCGTGTGCACGTAGCTGAGTGAGCGCCTAGATCCTCCGCAGCGGCCAGGTGCAGCAGCTTGCTGCTGTTGCTCGGGCCTAGATCCTCTGGTTTGGCTGTGAAGTAGGCGGCCCTGGCACGAGTATCGCGCTCGTGCCGGGCCGCCCAAATGCCGCTCAGCTGTTTCTCATACCGGGGCCGACTGCCTCGCGCAGCTGTCAATCGATCGCTATAAGATTACTCGTGGGCAGCGGCTAGTCAGTGCCACTGCCTGTCCCCCCCCCCCCCCCCTCCACAAAATACCAAAGTTCTCTTCTGACTTGAAGTAATTTATTGCTTCATGCTGCTTGGAACAACAATTGTCAAAGTTTTGAGAAATGGCTGACCGCTAACATCAGTAAGGGCCAGTTTTCCGTAGTGTGCAATTGAAACTTGTACCACCGCCATTGAAGAATAGGTCTACAAAAATTAATCCATTCATAACTAAAACCACGTTTTAAGATACCGCGGTTGGCGAGGGATCACTGTATCTATTTTTAGACGTGCCTCATATTTTCGACTTTTTTGACCCAAACTTTTCAGGTTTCCTCGGGATTGGGTCATAATAGAAAGGTGGTCGTAATGGAGGGGTTTTACTGTAGTAGGGATGGGCCAATACCATAGTTTGCCGATACCGATTCTCAGTTGCCAAAAGCAGTTTTGATGAGTGCAATCATAATTCCGAATTTCCAATGTTTGGAAATACTTTTTTATTACTTAAATTTAACTCTTCAGTTTTGTGAACACTTTAAGCATTTTGTATTAGGTGTATACAGCATAGAAATGAAATACAACACTAAGTTTAATAATAAATTATGAGATGGACAATTAATTGAACATGGCAAACAACTGACTTAACAGTCAGGCAAAAACTGCTGTCAGTTAATACTGCATTCATAACAAACTAAGTTCATTAAAGACAACCTTCAAAACTTCAGGCAATCTGATGTGGACTTGGATTTTAGACCTGAGAAATATTACAGATAACCTCAAAGTGCATGTTTGTTTAAACCAACATCCTAAAGATGTAATTACAAAAATCATTTCACTTGAAATTGACCGAAATTTAATTTTTATTTATACTAATATTTTCGCAGTGTGTTCTTTCATCACCTGTGCCATTCTCAAACCCTTAGGTTCTAATGATGACTGATTTATTCGCAAAAATTTTAGCCATTTATTACTTCTCACCCTTAGTCAGACTTTTAACATTGTAACCAAAACCACAGCAGACATTTTCCAATAAGAATTCCGCCCTTGAAATACTGTCACGGATATTCACTTTCCATTTACTATGACCAACACCAAGGATTATTGAGTAGTGTCAGAGTTTCATAGTGTCATAGTGTGTGATTCGTTTTCATTGTCGCCAACATGAGTGCAGTAAATGCATTGGAAGAATAAGAATACAGGTTGTTTTCTCATTGCCGCCAACGTACGAATGCAGTAAAAACATAACAACAAAATATAATACAAAAAACTTCTGCAGGATGTAATCAATACTATCAATATGACTAGTTGTCTATCCACATTGTTTTGCTTTCACGTAGTATCCAAAAAGGAATGATGCATGCAATCTTTGGCGACTGTACCAGCGGGATATATGTTAAAACATAAAGAACGGGAACAAATGATCGAAAAACAATTGTTCTGAATATATTTTGGGTTTTGGACGGAATATCAGATTGATGGATGTGGTAAATTAATCCTTTACGAGATGTAGCATGCCAATTTATTTAGCATAAATTACTGCTACTAATCTGTGAATAATAATGTGCAAATAATATTGAGATGCCGCCGGTGCATATGGTCGTGGTATCGGCTGGTTAATCGGTATCGGCATTGGCGTCGGCCCTTCCCTGGTAATTAGTGCCCTTCCTCATGCGATGCACCCAGAAGGGTGGTGTACAGAGAAGATCTAAAAAGACAGCTTACGCCTCCAAGGGTAGACTGAATTTGCAAATGTATTTCTTCTTCTGCACTTGGCAGTACATCACGGCGGCGGAGAGTTCTTACCGCCCGCCTACCTGACAGGTCTAAGCCCTCAGAGTTACCCCCACCACTTTTCACTCCACTAATTAATACTGCCAGTACATCTTATGCACTGGCTGAGGCTATTCAACGAGGAAAAGAACCACCCTTTGGAGATAGTCAACCCGTGGTTTGGCGGCCATCAGTCCTATAATTACCAGCCTCCTTAGGGCACAGAGCAGATCAAGAGCACTTCACGTCTTGTTGGGATCACTGGCAGCCACCAACCCTCACTCCTAGTACAAGGGATAAGTGGAATATGTCCATATATTCAGGGATTTTGTACAAATACTGGCGTTGAACTAAACATGATAGTCGACTCGGGAAGCGAAGTGACTGCTATCTCAGAGGAATTCCTGAATAACGTTAGTAAAAGTGATATACACATCATTGCAACTGTGACAGTATTAAATGTCACCATTGTAGGGGCTATAGGAATTAGAAACAGGAATATTATGAAACAAATTATTGTAGAGGTGACGATAGCTCAACAAAATATCTGGATTGCTTTATTGGTAGTAAAAGGGACTCAGTATCAATGTGGTATTAGGGGCTGATTGGTTAAGAGAGCATGAGGTGATTATAAATTATTCAGAGAATTGTGTAGAAATATTAGGTTCAAAATTACATGTGGCACAAGAAAACTTTTGGAGAACTCTCTTAAAATGCAAGTTGTTTTTAAGGATGCGGAGATAATAGGTGTGGACTGATGTAATTTTATTGAACAGGATTATCACACGAAAGATGAGATCAACAAAATTGTTTTTCAAGGGGTAACATGTGAAGCAAAGGAAAGAATTATAGAAATTTTAGGGAATGGACATGAGGCATTTGCAAATTAACCAGGTTTAAATAATAAATATGAATGTCAATTAGAAATTAGGTAACAAAACTTTTTTGCGGAAGCTATATCCTATTTCATATACTTTAAGGCCAGCTGTAGAACAGGAAGCACAGAACATTAAATATACAGATATTTTCAAAATGTTCAGTTCAGAATCTTTAAATGCAATTGTAGTTGTCAAAAAGAACATATTTTCGGGCGGGGGGGGGGGGGGGGGTTAGGTTATGTTTAGATGCCAGTAAGTTAAATCAGATTATTGTTCCAGATAGGGTATCAGCAGATCCAATAGATGAACTTTTATAAAAATTTTAAGAATGCAGATATTTTTCACAAACTAAGTTAGTAGCTTCATATTGGCAAGTAGCTTTGGCACAGCAATCAAGACATTACACTGCTTTTCTTCATCAAGGAAAAACTTATTGTTTCAAAAGGTTGCATTTTGGTTTGGATTTTTTTGTGTGAGTAATTTCACTAGAGGACTTTAAGTGTTGAATTTAGTGACTATTTTTGTTGATAACATTTTGATTGCTACTAAAACCTTCAAGGAACGTTGTTATATTGTCCAGTTGGTTCTTAGGAAATGACTGCTAGTTTTAAAATATCTGGGTTTTTGAAAGAATAGATAAATTTCCTAGGAAATTTGATTAATCCCCATGGTATTTATGTAGATGTGGATAAAGTGAAAGCTATTCAGGAATACCCTTATCCAAGTAACTGTAAACTGCTAGATAGGCTAATAGGATTTTTTAATTATTTCATGAAATATATTACAAATTTCAGTCAAATTTGTGCTCAACTAAGGACATTTTTAAGAAGGGGCAGGACATGGCAATGGAGAGACAAGCAGGAAACAGCTGTAGACAGCTTAAAAGGGGAGTTGGAGAAGGGAATTCTGCTACACCATCCCAGGTTAGAAAATATGTTCTTTATACCTTGTGATGCTTCGGGTGAATGAAGCTGTAGAGGCTATTTTAGTTTAGTAACTGATGAAGGAGAACACATCCCAATTAGTTTTGCAAGTAAGGCATTTAATACTGCCAAAATTAATTAGACAGTCTCTGGAAAGGAATTACTCAGCATTGTGTTCGCCTGTGTTAAATTTTCTACTTACATGTATGGTAGGGAGACCACTCTTCACAGATAATAAGGCCTTATGCCACTTACCTACTTGCAAACTGTTACATGGTAGAACAACCAGATGGCTACTAGCCCTACAGGAGTATAATTTAAATGTTGAACATGTCCCTGGTAAGGCGCAGGTGGTTGCAGATGCGTTGTCAAGAGGTAGAGCAGATATCCATGGGGCTCAGGCAAAAGAGTTCCAAATAATGTCATTGAGAGAACATCTGAAACAGGTGAATAAAGGATTAAAAGAAATTGCAGTGCAGTTAAAGTTATAAATAACATTTAACCATTTGTCATCTCTGGCAAATAAAAAAAATTTAAAAGTTTTTCTAATAATTTTAAGGGTCTTATAAAGTTGCAAATGTTATCGGCCACAATGTGTTTAAAGTAAACAATGCCAACTGGCATGTGTCTTTGTTAAGACCATGGAAGTTGAGGGCAACATAATGTTGTCAAGTGTGAGTGGTTGCCAATTAGTAATTAGTTCAAATTTTCAAAGTATACAAAGTTGTAGAGTGAACTAGTCACTGTATTATTGAATATACATAGAATGAAACAGATATTGTATATATGTAAGTGTGTCATGAATAACCAATGGTTAAGAATATTTCTGTCAGGTCAGGTGAAAAGGGTGGCGTCTGCTACCAGTAGTTTTCAGGAAAGCTTGTATGACTTGTGCTTTGAATTTGTCTACTTCATTTTCCACTGTTCTAATTCTGTCTTTCTCCTATCTATTTTTTCGTGGGTGGCTTGTGTCGACTCTTCCCTTAGTCGTCAAAGAGGTCCAACCCACAAAAATCTATCCTGTCTTGTATTTTGTTACTTGTACCCATACTCAACTTCTAATATTTACCTTTTTCAAAGCTGAAGACCTTTTGACAACAATGCTAAAAGTATGGTTTTTCTGATTGAATGATTTGCTGCATAGTTCATAGCGACAAATTGTTATTATTAGGGATGTCAAACTCCATTCCACGATACCTGCAATTCTTGAAGAATTTAATAATGGAGAATTGAAAGATGAAGAAACAAAGCATTAAAACAAGATTCGTACAAATACATAACCTGTCACTAGATGCACGATTTTGTAAATCGCAATAAAATGAAATAACACAGAAATACAAGTTAAAATGCGAAATAACACGAAATACAACAAATGCACTATATCTCACGAAATGAGCTTTCTCCAAAAGAAATAAACTCTTCTCCTATATTTTATCATGAATTAATTTTGGCACTGTAAAAATCTAGACACGCGTGAGTCTCGGGAATATTGAGAAATTCTACAGATAAAAAAAATTCTCGATTTTGTCTCGAGACAATTTTTAAATCTCGGAAATCATACTTCTAAATGCAACAACACACGTAAATACATTATTTTTCTTGTGAAACTGGATGTACACAAACATTCCAAATATTACATAAGCAGTAAAATATGTACTTTGAGATAAGCTACAGAGAGTTTGACAGCAAACCGCCTCAAGTCATGTGAAGTGAACACACAACTCGAATGTGTGCAGTAATCTGTGGTGATATCTACATTGACACATAAAATGGACTGTTTCATATAATATCTAGTCTCATAAATTATGGAAGATGCTGCAGCCGATGTAAAAGACTGTAAAATGTTTATCATTTGGACATTTTTATGTCAAGATAAATCTGCAAAGGCGAGTGTAAAGTGTGCAAGAAATGAATACAAACACAGACCTGAACTGGTCTGAGAGGACTTTTTTTTTTTTTAAAGAATGCATATGATATGGATATTACGTGGATACTGTTTGTCTAGTTTATGTATGTATCTCATAATTCCTTTGCATTAAAATTTACTAGTGTAAATAATTTTTTTATTTATTTTTTTTTTTTTAAACTTCTTTCCGTTTCCAAAAAATTGTTTGTTAATTTACCAAAGTGATACTGTATTTTAAAATTGGAGCCTGTTAAATAATTATTGCTTTAAAAATTTTAAACTATGATTGCTTTCTAATAAGTGCCAATCTTGCAAACATTTTAATAATTTATTATGTTGGTGAACATTTATCATGGCAAGTGAGGTTTGGAAATATTTTTGAATAAACTATGTGGAAGAAATATATGTATATTTTCAATATTATCTCGTATGCCTCTTTTGAACTTTTAAGAATTTCACATGAATATGATCCTACTGTTCAAGTGTTATATTATTTATGTTAGTAATAGGCCTACTACTGGTGTAGGCCTATTTTAAATAATTAAATTTCACACTCTACTATATATTAATTAGTTCTGTAAAGTAAGTGTCTGTAACTAAAGGAATCGCGAGTTTTGGAATCGAGAATCTAGAGTAGTATCGGCATCGAGATCGAGAATTGTGGAAAAGTGGAATCTTTACATCACTAGTCGTTACAGATGATCAGACCTGATCACGGACGATTTGCCGCATGAACCATCGTGACTTTTTTAATAGAGCATCATCACAGATGACCAGTCACAATTAGTCCTTGGGGGACATGCTACTTAGGCCATACCTGTATAATTTAGAGTTAACATCCTTCAAAGGAAGGAAGTAATTGAGACGACTGTAGCCTGCATGTGTGTTTTATGTGAATAGGAAGATGAGTAAGGAGGAGGGAAGTGTAAAACAACAGTAAATTTTAAATAAGATTTTCTATGAACAGAAATATGTTGAGTATTGTGAGAAATTAGAAAAGTGATGTATGAAAAAATGGTTGTAAGTGTCGAGTGTATATGTAGGGTGAACAGTGTTTGTGCTTGTATTAGGTTTACGATCACATGTTTACTAAGTGTATTATGAAGTTATTTTACTAATCTTGTAGCAATATTTCTTCCTGAAGTTTTGAAAATACAGTAATTGGGGCCAGGGAAAATACTAATAAGCAAATTTGTATTGAAAAACCCGGATAATCGAATTTACACATTTTAACTATTAATGGAACAGTGATATTGGCTCCGAAAATCGTGATTATACACATTACCTATTATACATTTCAAAGCAAACACAAATCACGCACTGTATGTGTAGGAATTAAAGTCATGATGCCTAAACTGATATTTATGTTGCACCAAGTGTAGGTAATTTACGGCACATAGAGTATACACACCCTTTCGCAGGCGCCTGGCGAGCACGTTGGAAGGGCGACCGGGAGCCGAAAGCGATAGATAAGCGGTCCGTAGTTGTGTGTGTCTCTCTTTCTCATTATGCATCATCACTCAGACCCGTCCTTTTGATGGTAGAGTTAGTTGAAAGTTAAGAATGCAATGCAATAAAGTTTAGACTAAGATTTAAACTCTTATATGAAAAAATGTAATAAAGATAAACCATGCCTTTTTTGAAAAAGGCTACAATTTTCTTTTGTTTGGCACCGGAATTGATATTTTTGTTGATAACACACCATACTCAAATTGTTTTATTATTTCTAACTTTTCCTAGATATTTTGAACTGTCCTTTTGTGTTTTTTTGATGTTGCGAAAACGAGAGAACAATGACCCGGGTCAGCAATCGATAAACTGGCAAGACGTGTTTCTTTGGAGGGGTTGGGGTTAACTGAGGCCGTGTCCAAAACCGCAATAGCAAATTCGTTATTGTGTAATTTGTCATTTCGTATGTTTCACTAGTGTATTTTATGAACAATTTTTATTTTATAAAACTTTTGCGCATGTGTTAATTTTGGATTTTTGCTAACATCCGCTGCTAGATATAAAATAGGAAATACCTATCTACCAGATACGTCACCATTTTCCTTAACAAAATCGGGTCACGTGATCATTTTGTCAACAAAATTTGCCATTTCGGACATGGACTGAGATGAGTTAGAGTGCGATCAGATGTGCACTTTAACGGGCGGAAATGGATGACTCACGCACGTCTCTGTGGCAGGCGGACAATTTAAAGAGTAAAACATCAGCTCATGTGTCACAGTGATAGACGTAAGGTACCGCTGCCTGTTAGACAACACACTTTACAGCATCGCCTGACCGCCGCACAGATAAGCCGAAAACCGGTCAAGCGAAGCACGATTAAGTGGGAGTATACTGTATATTGTTTGCTTGTGTGAAGGGTTAGGTGTATAAGTGAATGGTATACTGTGAAAGTATGCTATGTATGTGCTATCAAAGGTAAGGTGGTTTTGTTCTGTCTAATTATGAAATTTATTACTTGTAATATAAAAATACGGACCCGTAACCATGAATATTAAACTTTGAAGATTATTACTTGCGCGTCAATTTTAAATATGGGAAGTACATTTAAATCAGTTGTTAGTTTTCAAAAGTGGGTACTGAGTTTGAAAAAAGCATATGATTTGAAAAGTTAAATGAAAATTATGTGTAATTTAATTACTGTTATTTAATTTGAAGATTGAAATTAAAATGAATAGTTTTTGTGTTCCTTTTTTAACAAAGAATGCAAATTGAGGTGTTATGTTGTAAGAGGTGAAGATTTTAGAGGCATATTGTTGAGGGATTGCTCCAGTGTGTGTCATTGGATCTTCGCTCTTAGAGTAAGTGTTGGGATGGGACAGGCCTGAGTCATCTTTGTTGTGAACACTGACCTAGTTATTATGATGTATTAAAGTAAATGTAGCTGTGATTTTTAATAATTTGGGGCAGACCTAGATCTATTTACTTTTTAAATGTTGTGTGTTTATCCCAGTGGTGAATTAAAGTAAATATGGGCAATATAACTGAAAATTCTATGACATGGAAAGTGACACACCCTCAATTTAAATTAAATTTAGAAATTTCGAAAGTATTTCAAATGTTTTTCTTTTAAACATAATATTTGATAAAAAAAATTAAGTTTGAGATAATCGTGTCACCAATGTGATCAATAAATTTTAAATTTTAATGAAAGTTATAGTAATAGGAATGATCTTGCACATAGTTTTCTTGTAATATTGTGATGTTTAAAACTATTATATTGTTTGCAAGTGAAGTGTTTATGTATACTATGACGCCGGCCTGCGGCGCTAGAGCCCATGACGGCGCTCACGTATCATGTGTTCCGCATTTGCGCAACGAGGCAGATAATTATGAACTTACCTTTAAATTTTGATTTCGGGGTAAAATGTGTTATATTGTCTTTACAGTGTTTAATACGTCTGAAAATGTTTTAAAGTGTTGGTATTTATTTTGTTTCGTTATAAATATTTAAAGTGCCCGCTGCATCGAGATTAAGAACATTTAATATTCCGGCATGAAGGCCATCACAAAGAGACATTAAAATAACATTGAAATTCATAAGAAGGTTATAGAAATGTAAAACAATATCTAATTTAATTTTGCCATTTTATTTGCAATATATAATATTTCACTCTGCGTGCATAGAACTTCCGCTTATGTGAACCCCATAGGCGGCCATGGTAGGTCCGTGCGATGCTTGTATCTGGACAGTCTGTCGAGGAGAGCTGGCGAGGTAAGACACTATTACATACGCACTACAACTTTTGTTCACTGATTTAGGTTTCCATAGTCAATGTAGTTTACCGGTTAATATTTGCTTGTGTACATTTTGCCCGACATTTTCCCCAGCATTATGTTTCTGCTTTATTAATTCTTACGCTTTTGTGGCATTTTTAACTTAATTGATGAGAAAGAGGAGAAAGATGTCTGGAGAGGTCACACGAGACACGCATTTTGATTCAGGTGCCATCTGCCTATGTTTATGACATTCCATTGTAACTTCTGCATAATTGCTACATGCAATTTTAAGAGCTTTATTTTTATTTATGTATTTGAATATTTTACGGCAACATCAGTTATAACCACGTGGCCGATTGAAGCTAAGTCTTTGTATACGCCATCATTGCCTTTTAAGAGCTAATTTATGTAACATTGTATCTGCAGTGATTTATTTCAGGGTTCTATGTCAGTTTTATTCAGGGTTTAATGTCTTTTTCACATAAATTGATGCTTTTTGTAATTGACCACGCTGTCACAGTAATGTTTGATTTCACCGCTGTCTGGCATGTTACAAGCCTGTAACAATGCTACTCGCAAAGAGAATCACTTGCTCAACAGGGATAATATTTTATCTGAATTTAGTTTGCCATTTCCATGCAGATATATTGCAATTTCACCCGCACCACGTGGTCCGCTACGAACTTCATCTGGCGTCAACCACGCCACCTAAGCTTGTTTTCACACGTGTGTGTGTTTATTGTGAATTTTCATCTCATGCCCCATCTTATTTCATGTATCATTCAAGCGTCTATGTAATTGTGTAATTAGTGTACGGTGCAATTATTCTCTTCCTAGCCGGCTCGGTGTATAGGCCGTCACCACACTACTCACGTCCTGTCATTTTAATATTTACAAATGATCATTAGTAATTTGTATATACAATTCCTATGTACACTTGAGTTATTCAATAAATTTTACAATCAAAATTATATGCAATATTTTCAAAAAAATGATGTCTTCATCTTAATCCATGGCTGTTCCATTGTTACATGAAAGAGCATTGCAGTGCTCGCACATAGCTGAACATTGTAAACCTGACTTCTGACAGTCACAATAGTTACCACAAGCAGATTTGCAAGAACATGACGCAAAATACAACAGTGCATTAGGTGCAAATGGCTTTGAAGTGGTAACTGGTTTTTTGTGTCTTTGTCTTTCTCTCTCCTCCAGCTTCTCTTGTGGACTCCAGCTTCCATCCCCGTTCTGTAGCCGACAAATGTTTTCCCAACCATTTTGGATTTGTATTTGTATATTAACCCTTGTATGTGTTGCTGGCATACTTCTGTTGTTGGAGGAAGTTTACCCAAATCGAAATTCAATCTCAAATCTGACTTTTTAGTTAGTGTATTGAATTTGAAGTATTTGGTTTCATTCATGTTTGTGTGTGTGTCTATTCCATATAGTCCTAGCACAAATATTTCTCCACTAATCAGCAATAGTTCTTTTGATATATGTTTGTAAACACGAAAGCTTGCTTCTAAGCCTCACACAAAGATTATAGCATTTCAACTGCTTTCAATTTACCTAAAACATAAAAGCACATTGTTGTATCGCAGCCACTAAGTTTATTTGTATGTGGATGGTTTTTTTAATGCGAAGGGAATAGTTTACATTTATATTAATTTTTATTTAGTATGAATGCATAATGGGTAAATATGCCAGTCAAACAGCTGCATTTAAACTTCAGATAATTGCGTATGCAGAGGAACACGGCAATAGAGAAGTGGGCCGAAAATTAGTTGTTTCTGAGTTTAACGTGCATGTCATGCTTTCCCAATACCGGATCACTGTTATTAAGTGAACCAGACCTGTAATGATGGCAGTGGTGGGCAGCGGCCAGCCGCCGCCTGGTCAGAATAATTGTGTAGCTACCAACCGACCAACAGCTGCCCGAGGATCCAGGGCCGAGCGACAGTGGCAAGCAGCCGAGCCCGGCCATGCTGCAAAGGATTTACGCACTCGCCCAGCTACATGCAAACGGTAATGCTTTCGCTGCTAGCCCCAGCACACGAGTGATTTAATTTTGAATATGCATCTTCATATCTATTACCAATAAATTAAGTTCTGTGTTTTTAAAAAACGTTTCCCCGTGGATGGCGAGGGATTACCTACAGTTGACCCCATTTTAAAGTTTACATGCACGTGTCTTCGCGATTCCTTGCATAATTCACACACCCTTATTTTTTGCACTGAATTCCTGTAAAAAGGTGCCATAATTATGCCGGTAAATACTGGTATTTGGTTTGAGGCGGTCTATGGAGCTGTGACAGGCGTGTTATTGCTTGCAGGACGGTGCTTCGGCGGCCGATTAAATGATAGTGGAAAATGCTGCGTAGGCCGGGCAACTGATTGCTGGGCAATGCTGCATAGGCTGAGCAACTGATTGCAGGCAGAGCGGCTATACTTGTGTGGCGCTGTCAGATTTTCCGCTTATTTTCACACAATTAGTTTTCATATAGCAGAATATTTTTATGTTATGGTGGTTTGAACACAATTTAAAAGCAATTTTAAGGTTAATTTTAAGTAATAGACCCTACTGGAGATCAAAATCTGTCTAATTTGGTGGTCAGCGAGGACACACTTATAGCGAGCATCGAGCCTGTAACAGTGACATCTCACTATAAAGGGACTCTGCTGTACACTTTTTATCTTGAGACCAGATATTAATGGAGATATTAACAATAATACAAAAGTTTGCAAATCGGATGTTGGAGAAGGGTAGTGGAGAAGGAACAAGGAGGAGGGGTAGGAAGGTTTGGTAAAATATACTTCTAATTGGGTACTAACATCTCCTAGAATTTCAGCGTGTCACTCTTTTTCCCAACATTCGAGAATTTTCCCCTTTCACTTCCTGGGCTACTAGAGATCTTGTATTCTCCAGTGACAGGTAACATTGAGGTTTCTTGTGTGTGATGGGATTGTGTTTGTGTGTTTTGCAGAGTTGGCATAAGTAGGAACAAGGTCACAGTAGTTTGCAGCTTCGACACTTTGAAAATAGGTATTGATTTTGTAAATATTTCTTGAAAATTTTTCCCAAATCAAGGGGGACAAGTAGCATTGGAGTTTATATAAATTTTAATAGCTTTTATAATTGTTTTTCATCTGACATTTAGTTAAAGTCCTCAGTTTCGTTTGTGAGTGAGTGTAGCAGTCTAAATTCTTTTTTCCTATTTCACGTGTAGAAGTATGGTCTTTATCAGTTTTAATACGGGGCTGTATTTCATGTTATTATCTGTATTTCGTGGTACTTTTGAGTTTCCATTGTCCAAGCAAGGCTGCATCACTTTTGAAATTATGTTTTGTAAGACTTATTTTGATTTTCCCCTGCCATCAGCAGTTTTTGTTTGAAGCCTGCAAAGTGATGTAAGTTTCAGCCAATAGGTGGTCGCAAGCCCCGCCCAGAGTTATTTTTAGATTTATTTTGAGGAGTGGGGAAATCTCCGAACCCTGGACTCTGCAACACATCATCAACTCGCTGTGTTACAAATACATGTTACACATTTTATCCCTTATGTTGGGTTCGGCTAGCCTCATCTGGTTGGAGCACAAAAACTTGGTATACCTGGTTTGTTAGAAATGAGAACAGAACATATCCATTTTGGAAGTATACTCAATTTGTTGTTTAAGGTCAAAAACAGTTACAATTATGTCAGTCTGACATCACACAACCCATCTTCCTTCTTATCAAACACTCGCAGGTTACAGTCACAGTAGCATTTACCGAAAGTTCAAGTTACTTCCGGACTCGTGAGAAAAAATTAAGAAGACGAGGGGGAGGAAATATAAACCTTCACCTTTGGTGCATATTGGCATCCCACACCCATGGAAAACAATTTGACAGAAGTTGTTGTCGAGTTCCGAAAAGTACTTGGTGAAACTATAATAGATTTAAGAGAAAAAGAAAGTTCTGGCCGTCTGCGCTTGCGGGTGTGGGCAAAAATGGTTCTTCACATGGTAGTTACGTCTATGATGGTTGATACTATAAGAACGATCCCTGGGCTTGCTGCCTGCTGGTCGGCACGTGCAGTTGCCCCCCTCCAGATAACAAATCTAAAAATACACAATTGGCAGTGGCTCACGACGTCCTATTGGCTGAACATTATATCACGGCACGGCTTGGAACTACAAAACTGCTGATGGCATGGGAAACCTGAAAAAAACTTAATCTCAAAGGTTGCGTCGCCTCACTCTGATGCCTGAGAATTCAAAAGAGCCACGTTGTACAGATAACACTTGTAATACAGCCTCGCATTTATACTGGAAAAGCCCCGTACTTCTAGACCATGGCATGAAACATAAAATTTGTGCAATTACACTCACTGACAAATGAAATTTTGGAATTTAATTAAAAGTGAAACTCAAAAACCATATTAAACGCAATTAAAATATTTTTTAACTGCAATGCTACAACTCGTCCGCAAATAACCAACAACTTTTGAGGAGAAGACTTTGGGTAGGGACATCTTCGCCTACACCCGCAAGTGGCGATGGCCAGAAATTCTTTTCTCGTAAGCAACCATCATGTAAAGTACTTTTTAATTCAAACACTTTCTACAAAATTCTTTCTGCGGGTGTGGGAGGCCGAAAGGCATCAAGGGGGTGGGGGGGAGGCTCTTTTCCTCCCCCTTGTCTACGCAATTGTTCTCGCTAGGTGAGCATTTTTTAATAACTTTATTTTAAACACTACTGTGATGCTGTGATCCTGTAAAGTTGTACAGTGAAGGCAGATCTGTTCATTTGTGTCTGTGTGCGTTGTAAGACTGTGTTAGATCTTCAACAATAAAACTTTGCCATATTCCAAAATGGAAGTACATTCTTTTTATTGTGTTTAAAACCATCGTGCCAGAATTTTTGCAAGTAAACTGACTGAGCTAGTACTGGACTGTACTGTGGAAGGGCAGGAGACTGATTTTTGCTACGGTGCAACGTGATGTGAGATGATAGTCAATAAAAAAAAGACATTACTTTGCAACGGTAATACAACCACAACTTATTTATATTCTGAAATTCTTTACATTTTTAAAATATATATTATTTTTGTTTAAATTCTCCTTTGCATTTATGTGTGCATTTGACCAAGATAATGTAAAATCTAACCATCTTATAAGCATTTTTAAGTAAATTGGCACGGAAATCCACTCTTTGAGTATTATGTAGTTTTTTTTATGTACATACAACTAAAATATATGTAAATATACTATAATATATGTTGTATGGTAAATTGGCAAAGTTTGTGGATGTAACATGCAAGGTTGTGGGCTTATATCCTAGTATCTGGGAATCACAATTTTTTTTTAAATCTATAATAATATTTTTTACCATCTTTAAGATTTTGCTGCAAATGGTTCTGACAGAATACTATCATTTAATAAATTAATTTCTGTTGAAAATTGTATCTTGAAATGTAGGCCTAGTTTTTTTTATCTGCCTTAAGTGAAGAAACTCATAAACAATAAAAATTAAGCAACTTATTCGTTAAAAAATTCCAAATATTCTGTCACACGCCAGTTACACATATAATTCTTATATGATTTTTTTTACTCTAGACTATTGAAATAAGTTGCTACATTTCAAAGTGACTTAATTTTGTTGAAATGGTAAATTTTAATAGTATGCTGCCTTGAGAATGAGCTTCTCTGAAGAAACTTCTCAGAGAAATGAGTTTTATTTGAAAAAAGTGTCTAGAAAGAGACTTGTGCTTATTAAACATGGAAACATCGTTGCTTAGTGCTCAAAATATTGGACACAAATTAAACAACTTCAGTTGGAAGGGAGGGAAATGTTTTACTTGGATGAACAGCAGCCTTGCTTTTCGTAAATGTTGGCAACATTGTGAGAAAGAACACAAAGTTATGATAGGAATCTCTTTAAAAAGGTTATTTTTTGGTTCAAGAAACGGATTTCTTCCAGTGAAGAGAGGGGGGGTTACTTATTTATAGAGCTGGTGCAGCCCCTGGAGATACCATGAAGCTGGTGATAACTACGGAGAAATGAACACACAAAACTTTGAGTTGGGGATATCAAAAAACCTGATAACAAATTTACCACCCGCTTCAGTCTTGGTTATGGACAATGCTACATACAATTGAAAACAACATGGCAATCCACCATTGAAATATAATATCTAAAACTACATCATTGCCTGGTTGTCAATACAGACAATGTCAACATGACAAAAATCTCTCATTGAACTTGTTAATGCCTACAAGCCCAGAGAAAATATTTAGTGTTACAAACTTTTGCATCAGCATTGAAATTTTGCTGTTCATTTGCATCCATACATTTGGGGATTAACTGGTATTGAACTTGCATGGGCTAAAGTTAAACAAAAAAATATCATGGGCAAATTTTCTTTGACCATGCTACAACAGCAGACATGCAAAGGATGTAGTTACAGTAAAAGACTGGAATGGCCACTGCTCATGTGCGCGTGAGGATGAAAATTTTGGAAAAAGGTAATGTTATGTAAATGGCGTTGGACGAGTTTATTATTTATCTTGGTAGTGTTAGTGATGACACAGGAGACAATCAATCTGGGGAGTCCAAAGGCAACGACGTAACTTTCGGGAGATATAGTGACACTTGTTCAGAGTTTGCAAGATATAAACTTACAAAGCAAGGGGGAAGCGAGAGAGAGTGATATAGAGGGAATGAGAGATATAGAGAGCGAATAAGAGAGAGTGTGAGTGGGAGTGTTTGTGTGTGAGTGAGAGGGGGAGAGAGACAGAGGGAGATAGTGTGTGTGAGAGAGAGAGTGAGTGTATGTATGTGCATGTGTGTTCACGTTCACAATACTTAAATGGTACATAATCAGTTTTTTAAATGTGAATTTATAAGTTTAAAAAAATTTAACGTTTGTCTGCCTTGGAGTGTACAAATTTAGTGAATTTATTGAATTTGCTTTTTAACTTTTATATACATTTAATTATTATTGTAATAAGTATGCATTGAAATGTTTTTTAAACTTGTTACTGTCTTCACGTATATGATTTGTAATTGAGCGTTTCAGTCAATGTTAATATGTTGTAATTTAATATTTTCATATCATAAACTGCACACAACAAGCAAACTGTGTCTCATGTGTTGACCAACACAGCTGGTGATCATGACGACAGCAACCAATTTGTTATTCTCACGTTCATTTCTCATGCAAATATGAAACATTGTTGTTTGCAGTCCAAACAAAATATCAGTTTTAATACTTTAGCCAATCGTGTGTGTACTTTCCATGAACTTTTCTCAAGCGTACGTTACAATAATTCTATGACAGAAACAATAAGAATGATTATAAATTTGACTTTTAATGCCTGCCCCCTGTTGCCTGTCCAACACAAGAAAAATTGGTATGGGCAGGTGAATATAATTTTTCACTTGTCCGATGGACCGGTAACAAAAATGGTCGGAGAACTAGATATCATTTTTTTGTGGTGTGCGGAATCCTGGGACTTCTGGAAAACTGTGGGAAAATTACTTTGCCACTTGGTTTGGCGGGAATTTTCTAGTTCCCAAAATTTTTGGTAACTACTTCTTTCTGATGCTTTAAAGATAAAACAGCCCCTTTCAACCCTCTGTGCTCCTACATGAGTTGGAGGCATTTGCTGGCTTTCCCACAATAAACGTGTTGTGACAGGTGCTATCAAGTTGTATCCAGTTCTAGAGAAAATTGCATTTGGAGCTGGAAATGAATGTGACAAATCAAGTTGTAGAGTAATCCAGTTATTTATCAGTAACCTGGAACATGTTCAGTTTTGCACTTTTATTTGGTGTCATTCTCTCAGTGTTATCCACTCTGTCCTTAGTTTTCCAAAAGCAAACTTTGACTATAGGTGAGGTTCATAATATATTGGAAGACTCCATAGCAGCATTATAACAATTTGACTATGTACATGGTTTTCAGCTGAAAACAACAAAGATGCCAACTTTTATAAAAAAATAGTATTAGTTTGAGTGCTAACAATACAAATATTTGAGGTATGTGTCCTAGCAAACTGCATGGAACGTAGACTAGATGAAAACTACAACCACCACAAGAAATTGATCAAAGCTGCTGAGATCTGTAATTTCAAATTATGGCCTGAGACTTTGCTACATTTGGAGACACCAATGTAATTTTATAAGAATTTTTTCACTTATTGTTTCTATAAATGGCTTCAAGCTTCAAATGTTATAGTCATTCATACCTCGAGAGAACTATCTATAAAGAGATTGGGCCTGTTGAAGTGCTGTGAATGAAAAACATAAAGCTGAATACCCTAATATTCTTGGCCTTGTTGATCTCCTACTGTCTTGACCAGCACATACAGTAGAATGTGAACATGGTTTCTCACTAATGAATTTATCAAAATTTTACTGGCGAAATTGGTTTGGGGACGTTCTAGCATCACTGATGCGGATTCCAATGAAGTTACCTTATTGGTCTTAATGTAAGGCGACCAGCATTTTTAGGGGCCCAGACAAATGTAAAAGACTATTTTGGTAGAAATTAATAAGAAAATATATTAGGCCTCTTGGGTGATAAGGAATTAATTAAGTGTGCGACGGGAATTTGGTTCCTGTGTTAATATTTAAATAGTTTGTTGTAGGACTCTGTTCATTAAGAAGTTTGTGTATTTTGAACATGTGTTTGATTAATTTGATTAAAATTTGTTTGGTTAGCACTTGTTTCGTTTATTCATTCTTTTGTAGGGATTTTCCAAAAACGGATTAAGCCGTAATCCAATTAATCAAATTGCAAATTAATCTAATTAGGATTAACCAGATCAAACAATTATCACATTAGTCATTAATCCATTAATTAATCTGCTCCATCAATAAGCAATTCGCCTAATGGTCTAGAACCCGTCTGGCCCTACTACCGGAACAAAAAAAAAACAAGTCGCTTGCTCATTCCAGCTGCCAGCCTGTCAGTAACCTTGTGCAGTTCAGTTTTCAGCCTGGAACTAATGTTCGCGCCGCCACACGTCTAGTGTGCGAAAATAAGACGACTGCCAATTTTCGCATCTCGTTTATGTAAAAATGCTCTCCTTATATTCTGACCAATACAGTAGTAGCCTGTGTCTATGACCCAGATGAAGCTATAAACCCCTGGTTGCACAGCAGTCAAAGGAAACGCTATATGTTTCAAGACCATATGCAAAAGTGAAAGAGGAAATGGATGCTTGCCCCAATGAAAATGATAGCCATGAAGATTGAAGAGTATAATGAAAACTGAAATCACAGTGTTCCATAAGTTTTAGTGTAGTTTATATTCTACTTAGTTTGCTGTGTACATTTTTGTATATTAATTTATCCTGCAACAACAATATAGCGTGTATAGGAAACGTGTACAAACTCTGGCACATGATTCATGACCAGGAAAGAGAAACATTGATACAGGACACCCATGGTCCATCTCAAATAATAAGGGCTGTAGTAGCCCCTAAAGGCAGCAGGTGACAAGGACATTACGTGGGATATTAGGCAAAGTACTTCCATTAGAAGAACACAAATTGGTATAAGGAGCAAGTAAACCCACATCTTGGATACACGGTAGGTATCGTTCGTCGTACACACCCCCATCATGTAAATAATAGAGGTTGGCACCCTTTGATTGCATGCAAAACGTACACCGTGAGGTGAAATTGACTGTGGATACCATAGGATGAAGCATGATGACGTAAGTAACCAATTTACCCCCTTTGTTGGAACTCTCTAGGACCCATCGTTGCCAGTTAAATCACAAACAAATGATACAGTGGTAGCAATAACATGGCCTAGTGAGTAGTCAACCCGCCCCACCCGGGGGAATTCAGTGGGGGTTCCCCGCCGAATGCGTGAAGAGAGTGTGGCCCACGTAACAGCGAGGTCTTGAGAGCCTATGAGGGTGATTGAGGTAGGTATGGAGCTGTGCCAGAATGAAAGGGTGTGCCAAACGGGAGAACCCCAAGGCAAACTGGCTTAAATTTCTGGCCGGGTCACCTCCGGATGTTCGCATGTGGGCATAATGATGGACGAAGCCACCGGTCTGCAGGGTTTCTCGTGTTTCTCCCATTTGCCTCGCCTTTTCATTTCGGCACAGCTCTATACTTACCTCAATCACCGTCATCGGCTCTCAAGACATTGCTGTTATGTGTCACAACACTCTTTTCACACATTTGGCAGGGAATCCCTGTTGACTTTTTCCAGTTGCGTGATGGATTGCCTAATCACTAGGCTATGTTATTGCTTATTGCTACTACTGTACCCTTTGTTTGCTATTTAACCGAAAATATTGGGTCCTAGAGAGTTGCAACAAGGGGGGCTTATTTGCTACTTATGTTGTCCTGCTTCAATCCACAATCAAATTAACCTCACGGTGTACGTTTTACATGCAATCAAAGGGTGCCAACTCATATTATTTACATGCTGCAGGTGTATACTATGGACCATCCTACCGTGTATCCAAGATCCTGGTTTACTTGCTCCTTATACCAATTTGTATTCCTCTAATCCAAGTACTTTGCCTAATATCACACGTAATGTCCTTATCGCCTACCGCCTTTAGGGGCTGCTACAGCCCTTATTATTTGAGATGGACCATGAATGTCCTATATCAATCATCCTCTTTTCCGGTCACGAATCACGTGTCCGAGTTTGTACACGTGTTTCCTATACACGCCGTATATAGAAACAGAACTATCTTTTTTTCATCGTTATCATATTTTAAATAGCTGGGCAAATTGATAGTGTTAGGGACAGGCATGTGACCAGACTGTGCTAACAGCAGACTGCTGCATCACCAGGGAAATCAGCTATTAAGATTTTCGGTCCCTATAGCACATGTTTACATTTCCTACAGCTTCGTGTTATCTCTTGAATTATATTTAAATACTGTGATCTGGGCAACAACAGTGTTAATTTTACATGTGGTGAAAGGATACAAAATGTGTAGGAAATTAGTTCTTAAACTGGTTCAGAGTGCTGAGTTATCCATGAACATCGAATAGTGGTATATTTTGGTTATCAGGTGTGGCAATCCATGGTGGTGATGCTGGTGGTGTTGGTTTTGTACGAGAAGGGAGGGAAGGAGAGTGAGTGTAGAGCATGTGCTGGGGTTGTGTTACAGTTGCACGAGCACGGGGCCTACTTGGTGGACTCGCTGATTGAGTCGAACACCATGATGAAGGACTGGGAGTGCATGACAGACCTGCTGCTGGAGGAGCCAGGGCCATCAGAGGAGGCACTTGATGACCGCCAAGAGACCAGCCTTATTGAGATCATGGTGTGTTGCATTAAGCAAGCAGCCACTGGGGAGCCACCCGTCGGCCGTGGTCCCACACGCAAAGTGAGTGTCTGCTCTTTGTCCTCTGTCTTTCGCCATTAGCCGCACCATTCTCATAATAACTGCGCAATATTCCCCTCAAACACTCTTCCTTAATTGGTGAGTATCACATTTCATAGTATTCCTTAGAAGTTTAAATAAAAAAGAATTAAATATTAGATATTGTTTAAATTATTAATACAGATAGCAAATTATGAATTCCTCCAATTGTTTTGTTTCTCAGTACTGTTTTATTACACTGCAAACAATTAAAATCCCACTTCTGTAATCACAATTTTTTTTTGTTGTTTGGGAAGGGGAGGGGGTAGAATTCAGTGCAAATAATACAAATATGCTGTTTAATAAATACATAGTGTTCACACCCTGAACATGATTTGCAACTAAGATAATCAATAATGAATAAACTATGCGCAAGCATATTGGTAGTATATGGGCTACTACACCCAAATTTACAACAACAAACTACTAGCTTTATTTAGATAAACGTAAGTTAGTCATGACTTGGTTAATTGTTCATGCAACCTTAAGTTTGTGTTGTTGTTTTGTCAAATCTGATAACTTGGAATTATCACATTTTCCATATGTAAAAGGTTAACAAAGTTGTAATTTACTTACCAGTATAACATCAGCATAAACTAATCTCTAATGCCTTTGAGTTTAATGATTGATATTAAAGCGTTATGTATTTACAAATGTAGACCATAAGAAAAAAACCTGTCAACTTTCTTTTTTCTCTTTCTGGGTTTTTATGCCATTCTTATTCTTTAATACAGTGTTTTCTACTGATGTTACAGTCATAGGGAGGAACGTAATTAGTTACAAGATACAGCAATTTGAAATATCAGCATACAGGGGAACATAACAGTTTTTAATTCTAACATTGCTCTCCTATAAAATAACCAAAATGTGACATCAGGTATGCCTATAAACATGAACTCACACATGTGCCAATAGAAAACTCACAGGTTACATAGTTACTTGGGTGTATACCATCTAAACCCCCTCTCCTGCTGACAGTGCCAGAGAATCTGCAGGGTTGAACTGCGCCTAACCGGGTGTGGATACCGCCTGCTTGGCATTAATGTATGTGATGCAGCCAGGTGTAGCTCAGCTGCACACATTATCATCTCATCTCCCATGACATCAAGCTCGTACAGGCATTGTGAAGTGGGGGTAGACATGTACACAGCTTCACCCCTGCACACCACTGGACCTTGTGATGTGTTCCGTGCTAGTATAAATTCATTTACTGGCCCAAAAAGTGCCAGTTTATCTCCAGTCTTCTTCTGCCTATCATCAGTAGCACTAACTAATCCTAATCATCCATTAGGGACAAATGCATGTTTGCCATTAGAACCAAAAGACCTGTAGAAGTATTTGGTGTCTGTGCTTGCCATGCCATTTGCCACTGCACACCATTAGAATGTCTGCTTACATCTGTAAAGTTACAGAATGAAAGAGAGAGATAGTGATCTGGCTCAAGCCATTCTTTGCTCTGAACATTCCATAGTCCATCTTTGTATACCTGGGGAAGAGTGTACCCATCAGATGCCACAGATTCCCACTAGGACGTTTTTAGTTGTGAATAAACCCTGCACCTCTTTAGTCTGATTTTACCCTTCTTAATGAATATAGGACCTCCCTGCAAATCTACATCATGCACCTTTCACCATAATGCCTAGACTCAGAATACTATCCATACCCTAGAATCACAAAGTGCTCAGGGAAATCTCAACAAAGAAAAGGGGAGTACCAGACAAGCACTCAGATATTTGGAACAAGGCATCTCCTGCGGCGGGTGATTGTGCCTAATTTGGGGGGTCACCATTACAATTTGTTACCACGTATTTCACCCAGGTTAATTTTGATTTGCTTTCACCTACTCCCAGCAATACAACATGCCACTTTGATTCATCACTAGTTATTGGAATTGGAGGGCAGATTGGAGAAACGGGATCCTGCCTCAGACAGAATAGGGTTAAACATGGAAACAACTCGTCCACCTCTGCACGGTCCTCCATGATTCATCGCCGGGTGCAGTGATTCAAAGGGTAGTAAACTGTCCACCCAGTTCTGTGCAGTAGGAGATATGTTGAGAATAGTTATAAATAAAGGTGAAATTTCTGTTTTGTCACAGAAGCTTGAAATTACTCATTCAGAGTTGAAAGGAGAAATAAGATTTCTGTAAGCATATGACATTTTCTTTATAAATAATTAAGGATGGCACAAATGAATAGAGTCGTTAAATGTTAACTGTTATTAGAAAAATGCATTTACACATTACAAGAAGGCTACTGCTGAGTTCAGTATAATATCTGTGACTAAACTATTGTGTGAACAAACGTTTACCAAATTGGTTTATGTGAAATATAAGCTTAGGTTAACAATGCACCAGAGACCACTGAATGACGTTAAGCATCTGTTTATTAAAAGTTAACTTGCGACAGAGTTAAATATGGACCAAGTTATAAAAAAAAAAAAAAAACTACACTTTTAACATTATTTGTGTCTATGAGTCAGACATTCTAGTTTTAATAATACAGTCGACTCTCAAGCTATTGTTATTTAGGGGACTGCCAAAAAAATGTCCATACATGCGGGGTTTTAGTAGATGAAGGTTCTGACATGTACATCAATAAAATACAACTTCTAACCTTATAAAACTTTGTGGTAAGAGCTGTACATTAACTGTAAATTGAGTTTAGCTGATAATCACAATAAAAATGGGAATTCTTTAAAACATATTATATTAAATAATACATTAAAAAACATTTCACCTAAACTCATGTAAATGAAAAAAAAATAACTTAAAAAAATATTGTATTTGATTCATTATAATCCAACACCAAATGCGAGTCAAATTTTTTATGCACTGCGCGCATTCGTTTAGCTAATAGGGCACGAGAAGTTATCGATCGGGCAGCATGCTCACTGCAACCTCTGGAGGAGTGGTGGCGAAGGAATTACCCCTCCATGCCGCTACTTGTTGCCGAATGCCGATACCTTGCGTGTGTGAAAAATGTCTTGTCTATTAAAGTAATTAATTGTGTTTTACTGCACAGAAAACTCTTAATTTTGAGACAAAAAAATAAATAAGGTGATTATAATTAATTTTTTTGCTCTCTAAAAATTTATCTTTCAAAACCATGTCCTATGATTTTCTCTGGCGTAAGTTACACTGCACTTGGCTCTTTGCTTACCTACCCATTATTAGACGGCAAAAGGTGTCAAATATGTCTTTATGTTTTATCAGTTTATTCAAAAGATGCATGTCTATTGAAATAAATTAATATAAATCTTCAGATTTCCCCGCAGAAGTTACTGAAAATGAACTTTACACTTATAATACAAGCCGCTCGATGTTCAAACAACTCTTGGTTACAAGGGGAGTTCAAATATATGCTTCTGGGCATATAATTTTATTTGCGAAGATACTGCCCCTGAGTTAAAATCATGTTAATTTTACGCCAGATACAATAAAACACCAATCTGATGGGGAAAAAACCGCCTTTTATCACAAAAATAAACATCTTTTCAAAAAATAATTTTTCGTTAAACTGTTTTGCATAACACTTTCAGATGAATTCATTCGCTTTTTTCAAATCTACATGACTCGGCATGCACAATTTAAATGCAGTTGTCGTCTCGTATTAAAATGTGTGGTTTCGCAGAATGTAATATAACAGCTTATTCATATTTCTATGCCATATTAAAAAAATTATTTAAAGCATAAATATTATCACTTGAAACAAAACTTTTTGGCAATCGGTTGTAACTGAATTATGTCACTGGACACAGAATTAGATGTTGCCAATTACAAAGGACAAATAATAATTAATTATATGTTGCTAAATGGTATTTAATTGGTCAGCTACATAACTGACTGCATTTTTCAATAAATTTTTGAGATTGGAGCTGTGATCAAAGTGTAATTTCTGCAAAAAAAAAAATCATGAATGAACATAACCAAATTATTTTTTAACATCAAAATCTCCACAAAACTTCTAAGTGTGGGGGAATATACACTCTTTGTTTATTACGTATGTGGCAAAATTTATTTGTAATGGTTTTTGAAGGATAATTAATGGCTAAAAGGAAAAAGTAACTAGGGCATCAGAAGTGCTCACATTAGCATGAAAAGCCTATAGCAGTAGGCATGAATGCAAAAACCATTAATATAATCAAAATTAGCTCTCTAAACAGTAATATATAATGGATATTTAAGATTGACCTCACAACAAAATGAGTTGCCGAAATATTAACTTACTGTTTTTTGAAGCTATTATCATTAAATTAGCAACTAAATAAATTGTTAACATATTTCTATTACAAACAGATATGGTTTTTATTCTCCTTTCTTACACGTATAAATTAGTTTTGTCGTTCAGTTATGCCACAACTACACTGCCTCAAGTGAAACACAGGCAGTCATCATTTAGCAAGTTTTTATAAATTATGGTAAACTGTTCACCTCACGCCTTAAAATGTTTTATTTGTACGTATTTATGTAAAAAGAAATACCATGACCCAATCATACCACACATAGTGAGACTGTGTTCAAAGTTACCATTTAGTACAACAATATTTTAATATGTAGTAGCATTCATTTCATATGGTATTATGTCAATTGTTCAGAAGTAGTTGCGATGTGGTAATTTAGAATTTTATTATTTTAATAAGTTTTGTTCCATGGTAAAATATCATATACATCAGTATTTTACTTGATGAATTCAAACACCCCACATGGTGTGTTCATATAGTACATATATGCATTGGAACACAACTTCCTACTTAAGACATCCATTTTCTTAGCTAGTGTAGGTTATCCATGGAGGAAGCAGCAACATTGACTGCAAAATGCTTAGCTTTCAACAACATAATGGTACTCCTATACCAAATATAAAAATGTACCAATTATTCCACTTAAGAGACATTGAGAGAAAATAGATGAGATAAATAATTTTAATACTAGATACATTGCAAATAAGGTCTACTTTACTAAGGAAAGTATTTCATAACATAACTAGATGGCAATCTTTAAACATTTTAATCAACTTGTGCCGCTAGCGCTGGCGCTAGTGTTGACTTTATAAGAACTTTCATCTTCGTGTCTGGCTATAATCCTCTTGCCGACGTGGCTTTCCCCCTCCCTTTTTCTACCTTCGCCTTCTCCTTTCTTCCCCTCTACCTGCACCATTTTACTTTTTTGAATTTATTTAAGTTCATCCGCACTTGGCCTCGCCCTTCTTATTTCGGCAAGCCTTGCTTGTGTAACATCTGTTGGCCTTCTGCCTTGCTATCTGTTTGTCACTTTGTTTATCTGGGTCATTGTGCGAACATAGGTTTGTATTGTGTGAGCAAGCCACGATGAATGCAGTTTGCTAAGAATTGAGCAATGTTCGACATGACTGCAACACCTGAAATCGGTAAATCGTGGAGTAGAGCAACAGTTAGCTGACGTTGGTAGGAATGTAATTTGTTGGAATAGCATGGATTTCCTGGGCCTGATATTCTAAATTAAAGTTTGATATCTGGTTTTAAAAAAAAATTGTGTTTGGCTATAAAGTTAACGTTGCCCAGTCTACCAGGTTTTGGTTTGTTATTGAGTTGAATTTCCTGAGTTTAGGTTTAGCTTGACTCCACATCTCGCTGGAGGTTAAATTAAACCGCTTGTATTCAGAGGTACGACAAGCTAGTTTATAAGTTGCAAATGGATCTTGCTCAACAAACATAATGGTGGTGTTCATGGGGCTTGCGTATAGGAAGCCATTAGTATTGATTTTTTTCCACGATAGTTGTGATAAAATGTTCGTATGTGCATCTGCACTGCACCGTTTTAATGGGGATCTCCTTTTCCTATGTTTTTAATTATTAGTGTGGAGTTTAATAAATGAAATGCGCGTCCCATTTTGTACTTCAGGGACATGACTATTTTATGAGGCTTTAAATTAGGTGAAAATGTGTATCGAAGTACGCTCTGTAAGGTTTGGAATCTGGATAAAAAAAATTTTGGCCTTTTTTGGTAAATCTTTTGTGAAGGCTTTGTAACCACAAGCGAGGCACACACCGCTGTTTGGTTGCAGTTGTTTGCACGCAAGTCAAATAAATGTTTTGTAATGAATGAGTTTGTAGATCCAGTGTATATTGTATGGTATTCGAAATGAAAAGAAAATGTTGAATAAATATATTCTACCCCTATTTGTATGAAATTATTGTACAGTAGTGGTACAAACTATTCCCCCCTCCCTTTTAAAAACATTTACTAATGCAATTTATACAGTACAGGTAGTGTTAGGATGAAAAGGCATTTGGTAAAAATATTTGATAGTACATACTAACATATGTACTCAAGCTATTAAGCTAATTTACTTCACCTCTCAAGTTTTGCATGCATTTAGCAAATTTAATTTTGTAATTCACTTTCAATCTTATTTCCAAATTTGCAGGAAACCAAATCATTTTATAACATTAGATCATCATGATCAAGTCACTTCTAAAAACCAATCTAAATACATACTTTTTACAATAAATATTACTTTATGAGAGAAGACTAGAAAATATGTTGCAGAATTCAAAAGCAGAAGAACTGAAAATGACTTACCTTGGTCTTGATTTTAACATGTTTCTGTTCAAATTCATGGCACGTTTTATTGTAATGCAATTTGCAAGTACTTTCTCCAATTATGTGATTACTGCAAACAAAACTATGTTAATAGGTTAACAGGTCAAAATAAATGTGTGTGTATCACTATCATCCACTACATTGCACAATGTGGCAAAAAAGTTCATTCAAAAACACCTTATTTAAGTTAATACTTTAGGTGTATGTACAAAGTTGAAATATTGGGCACTTCAGGGTGTAAATAAGAGGAAGTGAAAAGAAAGAAAGAAACAAAGGAAAAAAGCTGTTATTTATTTGTAAACAATGTATTAAAAATACCACTGAAATATAACTATGACTCTGAGGAGTGAAATATTAATGTTTGAAAGTTTTGTACATATGTAGTTGTGTAAACAATTGTGAGGAGGGGGAATGTTGCTACTTCTTTATATTGGCTTTGATGGTGACCCTCGCTCGACAGCTGGTTCACACTTTGCAATATATAGGATGAGTCATCACCTCTGTAACAAACTGAGAGAGAACGTTCCTTGCAAAATTACAGTTCGAAAATATCTGACAACGAATGGCAGGAAACAACTCCTAAGGGTAGGGAAACCCTTGTGAAGATGGGATTGCAATTATACACTTTATTTAATTACATTGAAACTATGTAATATTACAGGATGCGCAGGCACTGTAGTGTGCACATATCCATGTTGACCTACTGCATACCCTACATAGTAAAATGGGGGTTGCCACCCCTTCACATAGTGAAAAAAGGGTCGTCGTACATCGTTCCGTAAATTATGATCACAGCCTATGAATAACCATTGCAAGACTTAAATAAAAATCCTTTTGGTGAGAAAACCTGCGACGAGGTTAGCTAAATGGTGATAACGACCCATACTTAGTGCTTTAACATAGTCACAATTGTTTTTTGTGAAAGGGTTGCATTAAGTGCGTTCTACTAGGATTGCTTCAATGTAATTAAATGGTTATTTGGTCAATGATTGCATCAAGTACATGTTTACTGTTCCTGTTAAAGTAGTAATGTATTTCTCTTCATAACGTCAGTTTCGTTAATGTTGGTTTATTTGTGTTAGATTTATTATGTCATAGTTTTGTTCTTACTTTATGGGATGTGTATAATTATTGTTCTGTTAACATTCCATTATACTGTTGATTACAGTGTAATTAAATTACATTTCATGAGGGTGGGTCTGCACCTTTGTGACAATATCGGAGGAGATCTCCTAAAGAACATTGTGAAACAACCTATGACGGCCGACAAGTCATTTAGGAGGGAAACACCAGCAATGGGAACATAAATGGTAGTAACACGTTATAAATTATGACATAACATTTTGTCTGCATGGTACCTTACAAGAGGTGTTCAAAGTGTCCTCCCTGAATCACATTACACTCAGTACATAGCAGTAGCAGTGACTGTCAAACTCTAGAAATGATATTGGTCTCTGGCGCAGTTGGTCACAAGCTGCGAATATTCACTCCACCAGTTCTTGTCCTGTAGCAGTTGCAACTGTGCGGGCGGGCGGGGGGGGATGGGGATAGTACACGACATTCTTCAAAAGAAATCTGTGAGTTAGGTTGGGTGATGGTGGTGGTCATGCAACAGGTCCCCCTCAACCTATCCAGTGTTATTCAGATGTTTTTGTACATCACAGCTGAAATGCGCTGGGGCGCCATCATGCTGGAATCACAGGTCTCTGTGTATCGCAAGGGTTACGTCCTCCATAACCAGTGGAAGCGTGTTCTGCAGGAAGTCAAGGTAAGCTGCCTCATTCAAACGGGTTGGCATAATGACATGACCCAGTTCATTACCACCAACAATTCCACCCAGATGTTGACGGAAAATTTCACTTGGTGGCCATGGATGAACAGTGGGTTGTGGGTTTTCTGCGGCCCATATATAGCTATTCCTACTGTTGCAGTAGCCCTCTGTTGTGAAGTACGCCTCATCACTGAACAAGATGCTAGCAGTAAAGGAAGGATTAGCAATACTCCGTTGCAGTAACCACAAGTCATACTGAATACGAGGTGCGAAGTCATCCGCCCCCAGTGCCTGCACTTTCTGAAGGTTGTATGCATGGAGAGAAAAATCCCACATTGCATGGGATATGGTTGATTGGTTTGTGCCTATATTACTGGCAATGGCACGTGTACTTGTTGAGGGCTCGTTGGCAACTCTCTGAAGCACCTTTTCATCGAACGCAGATGTTCGTATGTCGTGCTATACAGCACCAGTTTGCCGGGGACAAAGCAACCCCGTGATACGAAGGCGTTGATGCAGTCAAGTGAATATGGTGTGGTGTGGATGGCATCTGTGTGGAAGCTGCTGTTTGTAGATGCGGAGTGCCGGTCGTCCATTCTCTCTAGCCTCGCTGAAACACATTATCATGTCTTACACCTCAGGGAATTCATAGCCTACCATTCTTACTGTATCTGTTCATTACAATGCACACACATTCAGCATGCAGAGATTATGTACATGGCGCAGTCAACGCCAACCATGTCACGAGGCGTGCAATCAGAATCTGTGCTCAACAAAGCAAACTAGGTGCACTGCAATGGGGCGTTATACACAACGTCTGAAACACGCATCGCCGGCCATAGGTTGTTTTGCAAACAATGTTCGTGTTTGCGTGATCTCTTCTGACTTGGAACGTTGTCGCAGAGGTGCAGACTGAGGGTACTATTCACGTGGCCTAATAAAGCAAAATAATTTTACCCCAAGAGACTTAAGGTTAACACGTTTAAGCTAAATAATTGTCTCAAACTGTTGTAGGCCAAACACGTTTAGGCCACATGATATCACATACAGTGATGTTATCAACTAACATACATTTTACATTAAACATAGAACATTCAATAAATGACACTTAATACTTTAACAACACAAATAACCACGTACTTGATGCAATCATTAAACGGATAACCATTTAGTCACAGTAAACAATCATAGTAAAACAAATTTTATGACAAACTTTCACATTAACAAAGTGGGATTGTGATTATGTTGCAACAGTACTTGTGTGATGTTATGAACCATTTAGCCAATCTCATAAGCATTACGTGGCATTTTACTTGGAGGTCTGTTTTCTTGCAAACTATTTGTTTGAGGTTTTCTTACCAAAAGGACTTTTTTATGTCTTGCAATGGTAATTCATAGGCCGGGATCATAATTTACGTAACAATGTACAATTACCCTTTTTTAACTATTTGAAATTGTGGCAACCTCCATTTTACTATGTATTGTATGTGGTAGGTCAACATGGGAACTTGCATGCTATAGTACCTGAATTGTTTGGCATGCCTACAGAATTGCATCCCTTAATATCACATGGTTTCAGTGTAATTAAATAAGATTTTTGATTACAACTCCATCTTCGCACAGGTTTCCTGCCCTTAGGAATCGTTTCCTGGTATTCGCTGTCAGACATTTTTGAACAGTAATTTTGCAAGGAACGTCCTTTTGCAGTTTGTTGTACATCTGATGACTCACTGTGTATACACTGACTTATCAACTGTAGACAACCTGATGACATCTCCACTGCTGCAATTAAAGTGTCTGGTGTGTGGTGTCAGTACATGGTGTTTAGCACACAGAATGATCTTTGATTCACTGGCTGGAGAAGAATTATTTGCGCCATTAAAAGCTGAACTTGGCAACGCTCCACTCATTCAAATGAAAATTACTTATAAACTCAGAATGTAGAGAATTTAAAAAAATTCTAAATTTGCGCAATAAAACATTAATGATATGCACACCTTTGGGTGTGTAAAGACTAAGCGACTGTCTAGAATGGAAACTATTACAGTTTTCATTCAATTTTTTCTGTAATAATTCTTTGAAAACATTTGGTAGTTGGTACAAACATAACCCAAATTACTTTCAAGTGAATATTCAAATGCATAGTTTCCCAAATGTAAACAATAACTTTGCAAAGTTTGAAAATACACTTTAAAAGTACATAATCAAAATGGAAAGATACATAACCAATGTAAATATGCTGAAAACTGTTGGTAAATATTATAGATTGATATGTAAACATAAAATAAAAAAAATTTATAAACAGTGTAAACACAGTGACTTCGCACACCACACATTTTTTGGACAATAAATTTATACAATGGTCAGCAAGGTACAGCACTGCTTAGCACATATACATCATATGTTCCTCGACAACAAATTTTATCAGTTTGGCACCAGGCTCCAGCCAGTTGATCGCACACCACACATTTTTTGGACAATAAATTTATACAATGGTCAGCAAGGTACGGCACTGCTTAGCACATATACATCATACGTTCCTCGACAACATATTTTATCAGTTTGGCACCAGGCTCCAGCCAGTTTAATAAACCAGTACGTAAACATTGTGCGAGCAATCACTGACACAAATATGAAAACAACTATTTTGAAACAATCAATTTTACTCCTAGCTCAACTTGCTTAACTATACACACACTTAAATATGAGGCTCCAGCCAGTTTAATACACCAACACTTAATACGTAAACATTGTTTGCTTTTATTTTTCAAAGGTGTTGCTCCAGTAAAAACAAACCTGCACCTTTCTCGTTAAGGGCTATCAAACTTCGCACAACCCTTCTGTGTACAAGATTAGAAATAGCCGCTGTGAAACTCAACTGACTGTGTTCTTGTTCCAGTGAATGCAAATTTGGGTTGCGAAAATCCTCTTTTCTGAAATGATTGGAACACACTGTTCTCATGTATAAACCGCCAGGTGCCTTTTTTCTTTATTACCTCCAGATCTGCTTTGTTAAATTTCTGCACCCATTGCTTGCAGCTACGAAATGACAAAACCGTATTTGAGTAAATTAAGTTATTGTGTGATTGGGATTTACAATTACAATCACAACTCACTGACAATAATAAGACATTGGAAAATGTTATCCACTACATCTCATGTACTTACCGATGTGCATCCTTTGGGAATTTAAATAAGGACTTGCTGCAGCTCACAATATTGTTGTTATAGCAGCCAAAGCCACACAAATCTTTGCTGCCATAATAAATAACCATGCAAGCAACAAATATTTTAATTAAAACGCATTCAAAATACACTTAATTGTACATCTGTATATACTTCTTTGTTTGAAAGTGGATAACATAGCCTTAAAGATTATTATGGTAGAAGGTACTTCATTTACATTTAATTGTATGGTGTGATGCACGGATACTTTAAACATGGAAGCAATTGGTAAACATTTGGTACAGTTATGTCTAATTTTATTTTCTTACGTAATTGTCAAAGAAAATACGTAAATACAAGGAATTATGTGTTTATACCTTATGATGCTATTTTATCATCCATTTGGAAGTACATAACATGTCATAGTAATCTAATTGTATGTGGTGATGCAGTCACTTGTATTAGAAAATAGATATTTACACCTATGATTACATCCCTGGGTTTTGGTTACTTTATCAATTTTAATTTTTATAAGCCGGCACAATAATATTAAGCCACTATGGTTTCATGGAATTGGAAGAAGGTACGATCGACTTTGTAAAAGATATCTAAGGTACCCCATAAAGTCGTATTACACAATTAAATTTCATCAGCGCCAACTGATTGAAGTATGTGGAATAATTTATATAGTTCAAGAAAGAAAGTAGTTTCTCATTGTAACAAAGTAGTTACTGCGCTTAGCTGCGGATAAATGAACTTGAAAAATTTTTATCCACATATTTACAAGAGCTGTCACATTGTTTAAACATATTTAAATTTACTCTATATGGCATTTTCGCGGTACGGGGATTCCCGCCTGTAATGCTCTCTTAGAGCTTAATACGTGAACCAGACTGCAGCAGTCCTGACACTGGCGTACTCTATTGTCTATACTGCTTACTGTTATTGTGGGAACTGTGTCAGCTGAAAGAATGTGCTGCCATCGCAGCAAGCAAGTTTTTGGTGTGTGAACACTTTATAGCACGTGACAATTTTCATACAAACCTGTTGTGCTGGCTGGACACATTGATGATTTTACCTTTGTATTTTTGACGTGCAAAAATATTCCTATCTCTGCTTGTTTAATTGCTTATAGGTACTCAGAGAATAGACCCTAATTCTTCGTTACTGTAAGCCACTATTTTTTACTGAATATTTTGGCACATCTTTATTTACTCTGCCTGACACAGCTTTTTCTAGCAAATTAGAGATTTTGACTAGCTTATAATAAAGCAATCCTATAGACACCAGTAATGCCAAAATAATGGAAGAACTTGCGTAGTTAAAATGTTTCTGTTACATAAGTGAGAACACATAACTATGCATTAACGTATTTTGACTTGACACATACTGTACAGTCGGCAAGTTGGCGTGTAATATTTTCCATCCTTTGTTTAGCATGTTATTTATAGAATAGAAGGAGATGCCTTTCGTTAACGATAACTAGGTTACTTCAAAATGGCTACTCTTAAGCCAATGAATTGGTAAAACAGTATGGGCGACTGCAATGGTAAGACTTTTGATATTACAGATGTGTGTGACTTCAATTATCGTGACCTTGTTTGAAGTGACCTTGCAACCATATGGAATCTGTAATTGAACAGAGCCAACATCTGACCTGGGAATTATCTGGTTAAGAGTTTTATTTATGCCTCATAATGGTAAGTTTCCAGAAGGGTTGGTAATCACATAATGATGTGGCTGGATTGTCGTCACCTGTACTTGATTACTAGCAACATATGTGAATTTACAAAAAGCGTACAATTTCTCAAGAATGGAATGGCCAAGAACCCACACTGCCCATAACCACCCAAAGGAGCTGGGGGCTGGGTCGTCCATCTTAGCACAAGGATTCAACAGGTCATGATGTTGATCTCAGGGGGGAGGGAACCTTCTTGAAGCCCCCCTGAAATGACCAGGAGTCGCTCACATCGACGATAATGACTACAGCATCATCCAATCCTTTGTAGCACAACTGCGGAGCATCTCAAACACATGCAACTGACACTCGCCCTGAGTGCACAAAATGTCACGTCATCACTAACACTTCTCAGGGAGTCCAATTTCTCTCCCCTGCAGCACTTGTACCAATTGACGTCCCTCTCTTCGACAACTAGGAAACAATTTCAAGTAACAGCAAAATTAAGTCTCTTAATATCATCAACCCTAACAACCTCTGGACAGAAGGGAACCAGCAAAAAGAGGTGTCACTTCTTCCCCAGCTCACCCTGTTGTTCCATGGCCAGCTATGTGGATTGTCCACTCCTTCCTGGGCAGGCCACCTCCACTGTCGGTTCTCAATCTCATTACGGCTCTCTCTCTCTTCCTTCCATGACAGGATGTGGGGTTCCATGACTCACCATCGCCTTCTGGCCAAACCACCTCTCTGAGATTGATCCAGTCTGGTAATTCCACTGTTCATCACCTACCTTGACAATTTCTTAAAAGCTTCCAAACAAAATAAAAGCAAAACAAAACATCAACATCCCTCTAAAAAGAACTGAATTAAAGCACAGAAGAAAATTTCATGTTACCCAGTATTTTAGCAAGTTTCAACAAGAAATTTAATCATTAACCAGAGAACTATGAAATAACCCATCCACGACGAGTACTTTCCTAGAAATCGAAACAAAATTTTATATCGCCAAAACAAAGGCATCAATTATCTTAAAAATAAATAAATAAAAATATTCTTACGGGCTTCAGCCTAACTCAAATAAAATAACGGACGAAAAGGAGGTTACTTCTTTTGCTATGTTGTTGTAGTTGTTGTTTTTTCTTAGTTTCCATTTCTAAATTTCTCCAAAAAAAAATTTACATCTGCATGTGGGCATTAACAGCCAACCAATTTGTAAGACTCCTGAAAAAATTAGAAAAATCTATACAGTACATGAAATATTACATTTTCCTTTAACATCTGTTTATTTTGCCGGCCGTACATCTCCTTTAAACTGCTGCATCATGGCTGCTCAATGTCTATTGAGCTGCGGTGCTGTCAGCTTCCAGCTGATTGGCTCTTCCGACCACCGCACCAATTGTCGCCGTGTATCGACTCGGCGCAGCATACTGAAACAACTTCCGCCAAACTGTTAAAAGTTCTTATTCTTCATAATCCTCATGATAAATATTTTAAAAAATGGTTTTCCCGATTGCTTTTTGTAATTATTCAATGACTTTTGTTAGGAATTATAATGTTTCAAAGAAAGAAAGAAAAAAAAATGACATTGTAAACATGCAATGAGTGCCACTTAGAAGCGTGCACCAGTACTACAGTTACAAGGTTACCACACATGCCGCCATGAGCGTCTGCTGCACAAATAGTGAACAAAAAACAATCTTTCTGTAAATTATTAAACCAAACTTTCTGACTAGTTGCCGAAAAACCAATAAAATTGTATGTACTCTAGGAGTGGTAGGGCAGAGAAATTTTATTTCAGGCGGGCTTGGGCGGGTACTTACCTCATATTTTCAGGCTCGGCTAATTTCGGTTGGGCATTTAAACCAAAATAATTGGATGGATTTTTAACACAAATTATTTTCTGACACAGTTTACATTCATTATAGTGTAAAATATTTTTAAGAAATAGGCTGCAACATGCTTGCAAAGAAGTTTTCATTCAATTAAAAATAAAACAAGAAATTTGAGTTATAAAATTACATTTAGCATTTTGTTTGTCCATACGAGTGAAAAACTTTCACAGGTGTTTCGTAAATAATATTTGTGTTACTACCTGAATTTTCATGGTCATGTTTTTTTCACTGCTATGGAATGGACTACGTCTTCAAAAGCACGACCACTGATATACATTTTTAGTAAAAATAAATTTAGGCCTACAGCAAATTAGCATAAAATGATTCACAGTTAGATTTCAATACTAATACAAGTAATAACTAAGCAGTATTGCAACAAACTTTGGTTACTTACGTGATGGCATAAAAAAAAAGTACCATACATTTAATCTGAAAATATAAACAACTCTCATTAATTACTACCATATTACTTCACTTTTGGTTTGTTTTTTTGTCAGTCATTATATTCCTGACATTGAGGAACTCTTTTCAGTGTCGACTATACTGACTGGAATCCATACTGATTTCACTGATTTTAGTGTAGTTCATAAAAAAACTCCAACTATTTTCAACTTTACTGAAAATGATTATTGTGTAATTCTCGCTTCAGTACGAATAATGTCACATTTCTCGTGTTTTGTTCTTTCCGTGACATTACAACTTTTGAATTATGGTAATTTGAATGTTATTTTCGTACGAGCAAAATTTTCCACTGCATCATCAAAACAATGAGCATTTGTAATTGCTACTTCCTTGTAACAAGAGGAGCAAAACCACCTCGTCTCGCGAAAGACTATAAATATGATCAGAGAAAGTTCATCACCCCACCAATGAAGTAAACAGAACGTTAACTAATATATTACTTGGTCCAAACAAAAATAAAATGACACCAGATACAAGTCGTCCTCACATAACTATGATAATCCTTAAAACAAATTTTACATATAAGAGCCAAAAAAAAACATTTGGTAAACAATAGATATACGAATCTATTGAGCTTATTGCGTGCCTTCACCGAATAAACATGCGGCCAGCATATAGTCGCAACGGAAACTTTTGTTACCATTTTTTAAATAACTTTTCGGTAATTTTTTTTTAATTTATCACGTTTATGTACCATTAACGAAATTACATTAATTATGCAACGAAAAGTGAGAAAGGACATAATGCAAACAAAATTATTTTAGAAAGTCACTCAGATTAGTTTATTTCCAAAATAATGGTATCCCGTAGGAGTAGTTGGTCGTTTGTGATATCGCTTTGGTGGTGTAAATTCAAGACATCAATTGTGTCTACTTTCCGATCCCGAATATATATATTGAAACAATTGATTGAATTATCTTCGATTCACAATGCAAATGTAATTTTTCACAATTTTTTTCTGTGTTTTGTTGTGTTTTGCGGGGTATGTCATTTTTCGTGACAAACTGTGTATTTCGTTCTTATTTCCCGATTTCACACAGCACGAAAAACAGGTGTGTCTATGGATGAATATTGGAAGGATTGTTTTCCTGATATTTTCGGTCAGACACAAAACCCGTACTGTATTTCAGGCATTTCCATTACCCGAAGCACTGCCCGAAATTTTGGGTACTTGACCACCCCTACTCTACACCCAAAAATAAAATATGTCTTACTAATAAATTACTGCCAAAAAATTAACAGCTACTTTATTTATATGTCTGCAAGGCTACTAAACTTATCTAAAGGGCATCTGCAGCTGAGTGAAAAGCAAAACTGACTAAAAAAAAATACATAAAATAATAACTGATTATTGGATAAACTAATGTATTTAACAAAAAGATAATATTCTTTACATCGGTGATACCTGCTGTACGCTTGCTAGTATAGGATAGGAAAAAATATTTTTTTTTCGGAAAAGTCCAAAACACCTTTAAAATAGATTTGGAAATGAATTCCAGGCCGAAATTACTACTACACAGCGCCTTCACCAATTGTGATGCAGGTGGAAAAATAAGGCGAAAAAAAACTAGTTAAGAAATATAAGGGGAAATAGTGTAATTTTATATCTAGCTACAGTAACATAAAGCACAGAAAAAAGAATGTGCGAGGGAGGGTTAAGGCTGGACTCTAGACAAGTATTACTTCATCATCATAAAGTCAATAACTTCTGCACACTCAGCGACTCGACTATCGGCACACAAATGGTTCCACAAGAACCTGCAAACATGTGGTTACTTCAAAGGTCGACAATACATCAACAACTCTTAAACATACACATGCTTTAAATTTTGAAACTGCTAGGCACGTCTTTATTATTGTAGTATCCGTTAAGCATAAATAAAACAACCACCTCATGTATCAAATAAACATCACGGCTTCAACAATAATCAACCTTTGAAGTAACAGGGGGGCAGCTCTACAATTAGAACTGTTTAGACGGCCGTCCTGAAATGCCCTTTACTAGAAAACTTGACGTCTGGTAGACTAGAGCATACAAAACTTTACCAAAAAAAATTAGTTACAAGGACCAACTACTTTAACTCAGATAGGCTATCACACTCACTGTATAAAGAGAGGTGAAAATAAATTTCGGGAGCTTACGACCCGTTGTACTGACATAGATAGCACGGACTAGTTTAAATAAGATAAACTAATTCATTAGTATTAAGTTCAAATAAGAATTTTATTCATGGGTTAAATTATGTTGAAAATTGCCTCAGCACCAATGATATCCAGTAAATGCTGTAATGAAACAAAATAATTTTATTTATCCCAGGTAAAAAGGAAAACTTCTAAAACTCTACAAATGAAAGAAGATTGTTGTCAAGTTATAAATTGTACTAAATTCATTCTTTATAAAAACTAAAGAATAATTAACCAAAATTAATTAACATTAAAAATACAAATGTCTTTTAAATTAGTTTTCAGAAATTCAAAAATAATAATTTCAGCAAGAATTTATATAATAAAAGTTAATAAATAAGGTTAACGATTCTAAAAAAAAAGGAGTACAATTTAGATTCATCTTTTTTACAAATTGTGAACGTTAAAATTAATTAAATAAATAAAGTCTTGCCAGCCTGCAATTCGTGGTCCATGAGTCACACTACTGTAAATTTATTACAAGAGGTAACTCTTATAATAAATACGTAGGTGGTCTCGAATGATGTTTCCCAGAATGCCACAACTGTTGGGTGCAAGGGCCATTCGATGGAACACGGAGTCAAATGGCTATGTCAATGGGCATATTGGCTGTATTAGGAGTGTTACAGGTCCCCAAGGGGTGTCATCCAGTGGGTAATCAATTTACCAAGGTGTACGTAAAATGTCAAGGGGCTCCATTGTACCATTAAGTCGTAAATATTTTAACAGTGTATTTTTCTTTATATTGCACTATATCTTATTAGGGAGGTCACCTGGTTTTGCATTGAGAGTTCAATGAATCCCAGAGAGAGCATTCATAAATCACACTATCAAAAGTGAGATACAACTGACGTCACAGAAGGGAAATACAGTGCAGATGTCCCGTTATTCGGTGTTGTGTTTCTCAAAATGATAATGTTTGTATTAATTATAAGAGGACAAATGTAGTCATTTAGTTACAATCAGCTGAATGATGCTTCATTTCATGTTATATCGCCTTTGAAGTGTGATGACATTCTCAGCCACATCAGAGGCTCCGGTGATCACCGGTATGTCATCAATATGTATTTAGTGAGTAGTTATAATTATCTATAATCATAATTTGTTAAATAATTATACAATTAGAGTACACTTTTTTCTTTCTCTCTCTCTCTCTCTCTCTTCCCCCCCCCCCCCCCCTGCCGGCTTTAGGGAGCTTCGCTGAAGCTGTGGCCATGCTAGTTAGATAGTTAGTTCGACTTGAGCACTCAGCCTATCAGCTGGACGGAAGGTGAACTCCACGTTTACTGCCCTCTGCACATTCAACCTTAGCTCAGATCATTTCACAGCAAAGTCATTCATAGCAGAACATTTTACATTGTAGTGTCAAGGTTTAGGTTGTTCTGCACCCTGAAGTAACATCCTAGGGGGCATCGTGCGCACTTCTGCGCATAACATTGTGTTTCATACTTAAGACCCATGCCTTACTGTACAGCTTCGGCCAGGGGCAGGTCACGAGTGCTGGTTATACTCTGTCATTGGAATATGACTGCGTTCATGTCATGTTACTTTCATGTGGTCAATAAAATGTCTTAAATTAATTGAGGACTTTCATTGACATCATACTCTCCTGAGTGTCATTGGGCACTACGCCCTAATGCAGTATTCAAATCAGTGTTTTCACTGTAAACTTATTGTCTTAAGGTGTGTCCCTAAAGTAGAGTCAATTCAGTGTTCCTAACGGCATGCAAAGTGGCCATCAGCTTCATACTTTAGCAAAGACCAATTGTAAATAACACAGTTAATTAACAGTTGACTGGAACACTCATCAAATTGAGAGTGGAACTAGAGATCCTTTTAGGCCCATGGCCCACAACCACTAACATTGTTCTACCGAATGTGACGCCGAGCACTTTCATCAGTTCGTGCCCCCTGCCTGACATAAGGTTGGGCACGAACCCAGCACACCATCTCTGGGACCCACAGCATGTCATATTGGCTTTCCCAACTAAGGGCCATTGTTTCATCAAGCCGCTTTTTCTGTCATATTAACACTTCTAACTAAGAGCCAATCATCTCAGCGAGTCATCCTACAGCCATTTCCATGTGGTCTTCCCAACATGAATCTACTCTACAGCATCCTACATAACATAATTAATGCAACAAGCGTGAATACAGTGCACTGCGAAGTTTTACAACATCGAGCACAGCTGTTATAACGCATTAACTGGTGAGTAGGCTAAGTACAATTAGATGTCGAGAGACTTTCAGGGTTCATCGGTACAGAGTTCATTTGTTCATAGTTCATTTGTTCATAGTTCATTTGTTCAAAGTCCATTTGTACAGAGTTCATTTATACATGTCATAAAATGGCATTCAATGTCCGTTTCTGTACATTTCATTAAATCACCAGACGCTCGATTTTAATTCGCAATTGTCACCATTTTGAAACACACTGCATTGTTTGTAAATTTTATCATGTCAGTTTGTTTGTACGTTTTATCATGTCAGCAGATGTCACAGGTATCTTTGTCATTTCAAAATACATTGAAAGTCCTACAGTGCCCTGTTTTGTAAATAAGACACGTCTGAAAAACTTTCAAAACATCAAAAGTTGTTCAATCGGCAAGAAAACAGTAATCACTAACATTAAACAAATCAAATTCATATCAAACACCATAATTTACAGTGAACTGTTAATTAAGAGTCAAATGTGTAAATTGTGTGTGCATGTTGTCTGCATCGGACTATTCAGAGCATTTTTATGTATGACGCAACAGCAACAGCGCACGAGTAAATTGGTAAACAGAACCATGTGTATTTGTTGTGAAAGTCATGTAGTAATCACAAGGGCAAAGGTGTACAGCAAGATTCTTAGCTTGTGCTAGTATACAAGCCAGTGAAACATGTTAGCAGAGCCATCAGCAAACAGTGATTTAAAAATTTCTAAAAGTGACCTCAAATTTTTCAAAATTTAAAATATTTTCACGTCAACTCTGGGGGAAACAGGGAGCATCAACATGCGCAGTCATTGCTGAGCGAGTATGGCCAGACATCCAGGTGCCAGTCCTCGCCTCTGCTGCAGATGCAGGCGAATGGAGCAACAAACAGTCGAGCGCGCTAACCCCCACCCTCCCTCCTCTTCTTCTGCATTCCAGTGCCGCCAGGCAGAGTGACAAAGCAGCATTTGGCTGAGCGCGCATGTGCTGACAGTTACACAGGCAGCACCGGCCGGAACATTAAAATACCTCCACCCCCATGCGTGTTGGGGAACAGCCACGAACTGCAGGCCCGTTGTCCTGTTGAAAATATCAGCAGATTCCTACGGCGCGCAACCCCGCCAGTCAAAACACCTGTGCTAAGTAATGACAGCATGGGTTTTCAGTTTGATATACAGATGTTAATATGTCAGCGGTGCATGAAATTACTATCTAGGTGATCCAACCTGCATCTTCCCAATATGCCACTGTCCTCCGTAGTCCACACCATTCACAACAGCATGGATTTTATCAATGTGCAACAGGTGCCCGTCGTACACTTGTTAAGTGGCCGGAAGGGAACGTATACCATGCCATTCGTGTTTGTACTGGTACCATTAAGAGTGCGCAATGGCAGAAAATTGGAAAGTAACCGAGCACCACAACAGGATCATTCAGTGCCGCCGGTGCAATCAAACTTGGCAACAAGAGGCACTATTCACTGCAAGTTCACACCCAGCAGTTGGTTTGTACACCACGTTCATGTGGCCGGACGTTATAACCCTGACCTGGAACAGCTGTGCGAGTGTTACAGCCTACTGTACCGGCTGGCCACTCACGTGTCTGCGTGACAAACTATCAGCAAGGGAGCAGTAGATATTTATCACAATGACTAATGTCTACCAGTCTGATAGGTGAATTTCATATTATATTGCGTGGTACCAATATAGTGATGATGCAAGAGACACTGTAGAACCCACACCACCAGCGGCCATTTAACAAGCGCCTGTGTTCGTGGTCATTACCATCACACTGCCGAACCAGCGTGGTGTCAGCACAAATGACAACAGGAAACACAGGCATCAAACCAGTCACGAACGAAGTGAACCAACAAAGAGACTGAAATTATCTGACACCACGAGAGGTGGAGTAATATATAGTGTTGACAAGGGTTGACATCCCGATGCAGCCCCCACATCAGAGACCGCCACCACCTCTGCTTGCAGTATTTACCGTTGACGATGTACCAGCGGCAGAGTAGGTGGCACAAATGACAGGTCAAAAAGCACAGCAACTGCCACCACGACCGCTGCCTACAAAGGCACATGTGTCACGATGACTAGTGACACATACAGATACCGCATGTGTCTGCCGGCAGCCTCAACATGTCAGATGAGCAGTGACACAGAGCGCACACCGCTGTCCACGGCACAACGTACCAGACTGGCAGTGTCACTGTGTAGTCGGTCAGGCGAGCGCACGTATGTAGAAGTAAAATGCGCAAACAGAAAGCCAGTTTGCACTTGCACTATTGGCTTCATTTTGAACAATGCAATTACAGACAGACTGCGCTATCCAGGGGCAAACAGAGCAGTGACAAAGTAAACAAATCATATTTACTGGCTTAACTGAAACCTCTGGTAAAAGTATGCATAGGAATAGAGGGTTGTTTGGGTAACCCAGAACAACATCACAACCATGAACCAGGCTACACCTAACGAGGGAGTGGGCCACATCCAGCCAGAAGACCATCGGGTTGCATAAACCTCCTCGTTCGAATGAGTAGTAGGAACAAGATTGTCCTGCACAGCAACAACCCTTGGCTGGTAATGCCCGCACCTGGCATTATATTGACAACACTGGAAGAGACAAACACCACAAGTCATAACAGCTACGACGAAACAATCGTCACACCAAGAGACATCTGCAAAAGCAAGTCAGGAGGGTCACCTATGGGTCCGTACAACCCACTGAGCAACACTTTGCCTGACGTCGTAGAGGCGCCTCAGAGGCCAACCATCACGTTTTACACCACATCCGGGTATCTCCAATCATGCTGCGGGGGAATGAATCATGCCTGATTACAGATCACCATCCTTCCAATCGCCAACACAATAGTCATCAAGGAGTCCATGCAGCAGCAGTAGCAGCGGAGATGAATCGGCAGGGGAGCACGTCTTACCCTATACCCCCCCTCCCACGTGCCGGTCCAAGCGGCAGCATCATCTGCATCGTCCAGCATACCCCTCGCGTGCTGCGGTGATTCATCATCACCATCGGCGGGCCATAGCCTCGTATCGACGACAGCCAGCGTAACACAGCATCATTGCGGAACTTACAACCTCAGGTCCCGCAAGCAGCTGCGATCGCCAATATCCTGTTGTGCCAAATGGCATGGTGGGTCTCTTGGGGGGCTGTGAAGGAAAACATGGTCACCAGAGAAGGGGGCGTTTGACATGTACCAGACATGTACACTATGCCTTTGTGCCCATTTGTACCACCGCAGTTGCATCAACCACAACAGCTGCACCAGACCAATCGACATTAGGTCTCCATCACGTAAGTGCAGACTGACAAGCACGATATGTTCACACTTTTCTTGCCAGTCTGCAGTTAACGGTCTGCGAGTCACAATACTCTAAATTTATTACAAGAGGTATCTCTTAAAATAAATTGGTAGATGGTCTCGAATGGTGTTGCCCAGAATGCCACAACCGTTGGGTGCAAGGGCCATTGGAGAGAACACAGAGGCAAGCGGCGCCGTGTCACCTTACGCCCCTCTAATTTGTGCTACGTCAACGGGCCTATTGGCCATATTAGGAGTGCTATGTGCCTCCAAGGGGTGTCATCCAGTGTGTAATCAAGTTACCAAGGTGTATGTAAAATATCAGGGGGCTCCATTTATGTTGCACCATATCTTACTAGTGAGGCCACCTGGTTTCACATAGAGGGTTCAACAAATCCCAAAGAGAGCATGCATAAATCACGCTATCAGAAGTGAAACACAACTGACATCACAGAAGTGAAATACAGTGCAGGTGTCCCTTTATTCGGCGTATTTCACGAAATGGCAATGTTTGCATTAATTATAAGATGGCAAATATAGTCATTCAGTCACAATCAACCTACAGAGACTTCATCTCATGTTATATCGTCTTTGAAGTTTCACAGCATTACATTCTCAGTCTCATCAGAGGCTCGGGCGCTCACGGGTATGTCGTCGATATTATTTAATGAATAGTTAGAATTATCTACAGCTATCATTTGTTAAATCATCATAGAGTTAGAGTGCACATTTTATTCATTTTAGTTTTGGCGCATGCATCAGGGAGCTTCACTGTAACCACTGTCATGATAGTTAGTTCGACTTGAGCACTCTGCCCATTGGCAGGACGGAAGGGGAGCTCCGCATTTACCATCCTTGGCACATTCAGTCTTAGCTCAAACCATTTCACAGCAATAGACATTCAGTAACGGAACATTTCATCATCGTAGTGCCAAGGGTTTGACTGTTCGGCACCCTGAATTATTATCCCAGGGCATTGTGCGTACTTTTGCGCATAACATCATCTTTCATACTTGAGACCTACACCTTACTTTACGGTTTCGGCCATGGGCAGATCACAAGTGCCGTGCCCACTCTTCATTGGAATGTAAAAGTGTTTATGCCATGACACATTCATGTGGTCAACAAAAAAGTCATAAATGAATCGAGGACTTTCATTGACTATCATACTCTACTAAGTATCATTGGTCACTGCGCCCGAATGCAGTATTTAAATCAGTGTGTTATTGGCTTAAGGAAACTGCCTTCCCATAAGCAGAGTCAATTCAGTGTTTATAAAGGCGTGTGAGGTGGCCTACAGCTTTGTACTTAAGCAAAGACCAATCATAAATAACGCAGTTAATTAACATTTCACCAGAACACTCTTCAAATTTACAGTGGAACCTGAGATCCCTTTAGGCCGTCGGCCAGTGACGACCAACATCGATCTACCAAATGTGGCACCGGGCACTTTCATAAGTTCTTGCCCCCTACTTGACATATCAGGTGGGGCACGAACCCAGCACTCACACTGGGAGCCGCAGCACGTCAAGCAATTCATCACACTGGCTTTCTACAAACATAAATATCTTATCACTTGTACTCTTTAACACTTGAAAGTTTGTGACTATCTGCTTACAAATTTATCGACAGGAGAAAGATGTCTGTTAACTCAAATAAAAAGTTTCAACAGTTTTACTCACATTATCAACAATAAGGACCCTAACGTACCCACCCAACAAAGCTAAACTTACATCAGCGTTAACTAAAGGTGTCACATACTAAAAAAATTAAACCCAGATAAAATTTTCTCCTCACCGAAGTTATGATAAATTTCGAAGATATCCGTAAACCTTTTTTTAAAGCAATCCTTAAAACTTAACTTTGTGCTGCCTACTGGACCCTCTAAAAAAAAATACTACGGCAAAATCAAGAGTACTTATCTTTTTAAAGGCCTAAATGTTGTATGACAAACCCAGGCTCCTCCAGCCTGCCTTCACTGGGACCTGTCTGCGATGTCCCTTGTTGACTTACTCACTGACCAACTCCAACCGACCCGTTACTCGCTCTAACTGTTTAAATGGCGACTTTAAAAACGTCAGCTCTCAACAGCTGGCTTCCATCAACAACATGTTGCACCTCGCTTTGTCTGACGTCATTACTCACATCACCTGGCCTTCAGCCAATCAGAGCACTCTGTGCAGACGAGCGGCGGCTTGCAAACACACAATCAGCACCAAGTTAACTTCCTTTACGCCGGAGTGTCCTACACTCTGTCTGCTATACGCAGCATGAAACCTCCTCTCTTCCCCTTCCACATCCAGCAAACTCAATAATAGCTCCTGGAATGTCCGTGTACAACAAAGTGTGACGATGTGGTGAAAACAATAAAATTTGGATCACAGCTGCAGTCGGTACAAATAGTGCTGTGGCTGATCTCAGCTTGTCGCAAGTTTGAAAGACATCTGCTGCACCAACTCTAGAATTTTCTTCAACTAACTTAAGAAATAATCCCAGTAAGACAAAGTGATCAGCCTAATATCCTAACCTTTGGAACCAAATAATTTGAAACCATCGGAACAGAATAAATTAATTAATAAGACCTTATTACCAAAAAAGAATTAAAGATTTCCAAGACAAAATATTAAACGCATCTTTACATAAGAAATAATTTAAAATTTTAAAAATGTGCAAAGAAGTTAAAATCCAATTAAAAACTTGACTACTATGTTGAGGTTAAAAAAAGTCCTAAATACACGAACATTATAACAAAACCAAAACGACTCTCTGAAATATAACCAAAACTCAAATTTAAAAAAAAATTAATCTTTACCTAAACACCATAAAAAAAAGAAGTCGCATCCGATCAAAACGAAAGGGGGGTAAACCTAACCCAGCCAATATGATTTGAAACTATAAAACCCAATGAAAAATACTGAAATAACGTAACACAGCCTAACAAATAATAAAAAGCTCCCCAGAGAAATTAAGGGCTTCCAATAAAAAAATAATAACTTGCAAAAATCACTCGGCAACAATATTAGTTAACATTTATTCTATACCAAAGTAAAACCGGAAATGTTTATTTTCTTTAGTGGTCATTTTCGGGGGGGGGGGGGGAGAGAGTCTTATTTTTGGATTATTTTAGGAGCATCTTATTTTCAAGTCAATTTCAGGTTATAATTTTCAAGTCACTTTTTGGGCATATTTAATTTGAGTGCACCTTAATTTTTGGCAGCTTGTATTTGATGAATTACATTACGTAACTTGAAGGCATCTTATTATCTTGAATTGAAGGAATCTTGAATAGAAAGAACTTGTATTTGAAGCAATTTTTCTTAAGGGTTTCTTATTTTTGAAGTGATACTATAGGATGTTTTATTTTAATTTACAAAGTATACCAGTTATTGAAAGATTCAGCATCTGTTTAGTATTTATAGGATTTGCTGTTTTCGGAGCCCTCTAATACTGTAATTAAATATTATGTTTCCATTCAAATAAAAATGATTTGCAGGATTGTGTTGCAAATATTACTAGGTAATTATATGTTATTAACATAAAACTGTACAACAGATTTGTGTGCGTTTTCTTATATATAAATTGTAATTTCAGGTTAAGCTACATGAAATTGGGCTGGCCAATGAAAATGTCTAGGCATGCCTTTGATCAAATACCACACCACTCAAAATATTTATTTCTTCATGGTGTAAATTTTTTAAACTTCTGGTTATGCAATTGCATGCAAAAGTTATAAATTTATTTTATTATATAATATAGTCTGTAGGTATCAATGGATTGTGAAATCAATTTTCCCATCCCTAAAATGATTACATTCATATAGTGGAACCCCATTTTTATGTTTTCCTTATGATCAGAGAATAATGTTGCAAAATGCAAGAAAAAGTAAACAGAGTGACGCGTAATGCCCTTATGGCAGAAGAGAACATTACTACGGCAAGAAGGAGATTTTGTTCGGGTCTTAGGTCAGGCACACCGGATTGAGGGGTGCGGGGGGCGGTGTTCTGGATTAATTCAGTCTCTACCGTGGCACTGGTGCACGTCCAGTGTAGAGGACTGGCCTGGTAACTTTATAGCATGGTTCAAAACCTGGCTCCGTGATTTTACGTTTCAGTGGATTGGCCTCTAGCGGTGTACCTGGACGACGCGTGACCTGTGCAGGCTGCCTAACCTGAGTAAGCTCCTGCTGGCATGCATGTGAGCTAGTTGGATTGTTAGGCCGGTTTTAGGGTTGTTCATGTCACTGGGGTTGGTTCCGCTGGCTCTGATCCCCTAAAGTGGGAGTTGGCGGTTGCTCAATCGGATTGAAAGGGATCCCTGAACATATCCTTAGGAATCTCTGGCATGACTAGAATCTGGAGATGGCGCAAAGTCTGGGCTTGGTCCTCTTGAAGGAACTGCGTGATTGTAGTCAGGAGGAGGGAGGTAAGCTTCTGCAAGCGCCTGGAGGCTGTTAACACCTGTCTGACCTCTCTGATACCACTCCAATGGGAGTAGGACATCAGGATTGAAATACACTCTTACGTCCGTGATGTGACTGAAGGTGACGTGGTATTCTACCTAGTGTACAGCGACATGTAGCATCTGCAGACTCAGGCTGACTCCTTATATAAGCACTCGGCGTCGAAATGCGGTGAGCACTAAGAGTCAGATTGACAGTACCTCCACTTGGGTGAGTGTCTCAGGAGGGAACAGTTTCCCCACACTCAGAGGATACTAACTCCGGCATCAAAACACATGGGGAGAGTATGCTGCTGAGCAGACAAGCTGGCCTCAAGAGACTGAATACCTATTGTTGGGACTCTACAAACGAAGGTGGCCATCCAACATATGTGTACTTAATTGGTGTGTATGGTTCATATGAATAACGTTCCCGGTCACCTGCAATCCCTTGAACAGCATAAAGTCCACTAGGAGCAGTGTTAGAACTATGTGAAAAGATACCCTTGAGTTGGTAAAACTTTGGTTTATTCCGTTTAATGGGAAATAAACAGAGTACTGTCATACTACTTTCTAATGTTGGCAAGAACTTAGGGAAGCTTAACCTACGCTGAGCCAGGTGAAGGTGATCTGGGCCTAAGCTAACAATGGTGGGTTAGAAGAGCCTTAAGACAATATTTTAAACTGGAGCTACTCGTATGTATGTTTACTCAGAAGGGGCCGCAGTGTCTAGGCATGCAGACAACATTGGTAATGGGTGATCTTCAGCACAAATGCAGTGAAGACTAAGTAGGTTTGGAATGATGGCTCCGGCAAACTGGTTGCGATGTAGTCTAGAGGAGGTTTCTTCTGCACAGATGTGTTTAAAGAGGGTAGGTTAGAGTGAGGCGAGCATGCTGGTCAGCAACTCCGGCAATGGTTACGGTGGAGAGAATGAAATCTGAATGACTGAACGACTATCTTCTGCAGGCGAGTGCCCCACTATTTATACTCTGGCTATTCCTTCCCCTCCAGTTCAGCTGGATAGGTATGGCAATAGAGAGAGGGCAGTTATAGCATACAGCGATGGGTGAATAAAACCATCTTGGTCTGGAATGTCCATCCTTGCAGTGGAAGACAGTAAAATCTGGCATCTCGTTGCCTAGTCAACAATAAAGTCTCCATTGGAATCGGGTGGCAATGCTTGCTACTGATGAGGTTGTGTCGTTTATATCATTGTTGAGAAGACATTAAGCATCTGGAGGAAAACTATATCTGCGTAAATATTATTAAAAAACTATAGTTTAAAGTTAATTAAAATTTTATTGAATACCTCATATCTATGGAATCCAAAGAGTTTTGGATTTCAGACAGGATTTCAATAAATATTCAGCATTTAATTGGTTGGCGTTATTTTACTTGAAAACTGCTCATTTTGCATCCTTTTTACAATGGCATATTGGCATAAAAGATAATTTACACGAAGAGTTGTTAAATGTTCACAAAATTGTTTTTCACAAATCATGTTGATGTGCAATGGGTGACATCATTATATTAATCTAGCTTCGCCACAGCCGTGCCCCCTCCCAAGAAAAGCATTACACAGTATATGCCACAGGCGCCCCACACTTCCTGATGTGATGATCAGAATTTGCTTGGGGGCCGGCTGCTGCTGTCTGCCAGTCGACAACTCACATTATTCTTCGGCATGCGCCTGTCCTGGCCACTGACCACATATGGGAACGCAGCTCAGTATTCAGTCATCTTTATACCTGCCTCTTCACCTACCCATGCACCCCTGCACTTGCTTTAGTATAAATAAAACCTTCTGTCCTTGTTTCGAGGGTGACTCACACAGCTGCTGTATCAGAACGTCACTTTGTCCAGTTGCAGAGCATCACTTCCTGCCTGTATACGGAGCTAACTATTTCACCATATCTGGCTGACTCATGTTGCTCCAGTCGCAGAACATCACTTTGCTCAGATGCCTACAAAAGCCATTAACATAATGCGGCTACATATTTCTCTAGCTAGGCTTCCTTTGTTTACGAATCTGATTTTCGATAGCCCGTGTTACCCTCTTCTCAGCACTACCATGTCTTCCGAGACTAAGTGTAATCTCTGTTGTCAACCGAGGTGCAGCACTTCTGGGGTGCAGCACTTCTGGTCCTAATTTGTGTGTTGGTTGGATGTGTGTGTTTAATTGTTATAGCAATAAGCAAGTATATTCTGAATTGACTGCATTTGTCATTAACAGTCTGCTTTCTTTGCAATGTGTCTCCCGCTATCTCCCACTTTGACCTAGTGGTCCGCCAACTCTTTCAAGAGCAGGCACGTGCATTTCCCCGTCATGCTTGCCTTTCAGGCATTACCAAAGGGAGCACTGACTTTGCATGTTATTTGACGTCCGGCCTTGCTGAGTAACATCCTGCTGTTACCTCCTTCTTTAGTGTGTTTGTGTCTGCCGGTGACGTCTCGCCTTCTCTGATTACTAAGGAATGGCTACCCATCCCACAAGGGCACTGCAACATGTTAGAAGTCACTGTCTTCTGGTACGCTGCCCAGTCCCTTCCTCCTAGGTTAGGGACCAACCCCTCCATATCCAATGTACATATCAGACCGTGCCTACCCCTAATGGATATTCGCTGTCGCCCCTCTCTAAGTCATCTCCCGACTACATGCTTCGTCATTGGGCTGGGAGTGATAAAGCAGCCAAGAATGTGCTATCACTCGTTGAAAGCCTGGGGGAAACCAAGCATAGTACAAGCAGGGTTTACACCTGGAATTGGAAGCTGCAGAATGCCAGTGGTGTATGACTACCGCCTTGACCAGCAAGAGCAGACACACCTTCTCCAGACTCCTGTGGCACATGTCACGTGCAGCTTTCCCGCTACTCCTACACCACCAAAGAAACCATCATTTGTAGGATAGGTTCTGAGACGTCTGGGATCCCAACTATAAAAATCCACCAAACGCAGCTGCACTTCTGCCAGGGTTTCGACATAGGCTTCTCCGAGCAATGTTCCTCACCAGGCCCAGCGAGCTATCATCTAGTTGCCCAAAGCTTGAACTACCGCTCCCATCAAAGACCCTTTTAAGACGACGTTGCCTACTTCCCAGCCGTATAGGAGGGGAAGGCTTTCAATGCCACTAATTCAAAACACTACCAGCTAGGTGAGTTATCTATATGGTATTTGTAGTGCAGAAACAAATGGTTTCACTCACTTGGTAGTTATTGGAATATATAATCAGCTTTGTAAATACACTAGTGAAAATGCACTTAAGGACATTCCGTAGGGATATACATATACTCCGTAAATTCAGTAAACAAGAAGAAGAAAGTGGTATGTGGGACTGATTAAAATGTTGATGCGTGACCTGTAGTTTCACTATGTTCTTTTGCTGCAACCTGTATCATCAATGCGCATCATGTTTCACAGAAGAGATGTGAACCCTGACTGGCTGCTACACAGGCCAGTATTCTGCCTCCTTAAGCACAGTGGATGCCAGGATATCGTAATGCACCTCAAGCCAGAGAGGAACCTAACAGAATCCGGTGAGAAAGGAGACCAAGCGACAGGGCAAGAGTGTTGACCCTAAGTGAACGGCGGATACAGTCTGCAAACCAGGCAACTACCCCATTTACAGCCTTCCCCGAGAGGTTGCAATCTGTGCAGCCTCGTTCATGAAGGGAGGAGCCTCCCGTCGGAATCACCCAATGGCCGAAGGAACTCTAAGACACCATGTTGCCAGGAGAACAAAGTGCTGTGCACTGCAACATAACATAATTTGATACTAATAGCTTGCCTTAGCACCATTTGTACTAAGGCTCTTTGTTCTGTCTGCTCTGCTCCGCCTCATGAGGAAACGTCCAGCTATCAACATTGACTAATGCCGGACTTCTTCAGCACTCTGCAGCCTGCAGAGTCCCCCCCTCCCATCCCTATCATACTTCCCATCAATCCAAAACACCCCATATCCCCTTTAAATCCCTTCAGAACAACATAGTTTCCATTATTTTACAGTTGTTCCAATGACTACCTAATTCGTTGCACTTGCTCTACTAGCACGCCCTTCCGGTAGGCTCTTCAAGCCGACAGGCCTCTTCACCTGTGTTTTGCTTTTCCACTTTCTGTAAGTTAATCAGTGCATTGATTCAAAGTAGGAGAGTGTGGGTCACCGTGTTTTATTCTGGACAGAATAAAACATGTCTTTAGTTTAACCGCTGTCTGTTCCTTCGTGTGTGAACTGTATGTATTCCTTCCTGGTGTCACCCTGAAAAAAAGTGGTAGGAAACAGCAGTTTGTGAACTGATTTTCTGAAGCTAGAGTGGGACTGCAGCCTGTCTCCTAAGAAGGACTTGATGTACGTCATCCGTAATCCCACATATTAGATGGCCACCCATACTGGGGACCAGGTACGCAAAGGTACCTGGTGCGCACATACGGTAGAGCCCTGACCACTAGCACGACATACTACAAAGAGACTAGATTGCCCTTGACAATTAACCCAGTCCATCCACCGTATACACCTGCCGGAAGGAGTGCCAGGCCTGACAAGGACGGATCTACCCCTTCTAGGGGTATCGTTGCCTGCAACCCCAGTGTGAATGTGAACTGTAGCACCCTTTTTCCCCTATAAATGCTGTTCATCCACAGAAGGGGAAGTAAGTGAAGCGACAGATGGGCAGCTGCTATCCTTGCCAAGAAACAGGCACTGCTTACCCAATTCAGCTGCGTAACTCCCTGGGAGCGAGCTCACGCTGCCTGTCAATGGTTGTGGCCTCACCTCTCAGTTTCCCCTCTTTATTTGTTTGGCCCCCTTGAAGAAGATACCTGGAGCTATTTACCCCGTCATTTACTACCTCTGCCCGGGTCTGCCCCTTGTACTGGGCGTTGAACCCACCGACGACAACACCGAATCACCCCATCCAGTCGCTGAGCGGGTCGGACACCTGCCTGCCCCTGCAGAGCCAGTCACTCACTGGAGCCACCCAATGGACACGGCCACCGTCAACCAGCCGGTTCGGGAGACAACACCCTGGACCTTCACCGGCGAGCACTCAGCGCATGTCATTAAGGCACGTTGGAGGTAAGCCAGCAGGCCTGCCAAAGTCAAACATTCGAAATTTCAGTCTAGTCCAGCTAGACTTCGTGCGGACAGGCAGCCTACCAGCCTGACCCTATTCAAGGGCACAATCAAGGCCAAACACCAGATCAGTCAGAATTCACCACATTAAGGTCTGGTCCCCAAGCCTGTGTGTCTGGCTGACAGGGAAATAAATAACTAGTAGATGCAGACGCTCTCCAGCCCTACAGGCGTTGGCGTGTTAATGTCAAGTCGTTTAGACATCCAGAACATTAAATGCAACACATCCAAACACATTAATAAGGAGTGTAACACTGAATGGTCATATACAAAATAATTCTGGCATGTATATGCTATTCACAGTTGAATGAGCTCTTTTGAAATCAACATTTAAAAAATGTCACGGTCTCTACCTCCGTGTACTTCAACGGGCACATGGACTGGCATGCACCCAGTAAAGTTGGTAACGACAGTAGGAAAATTAGTCGTATGTCACTACGTTCAATAATAAAGTGATGTAAACATTTGTGAACTCTGAAATGATTTAATTTTCTTTCGGGAATTGAATGCATAAAGTGTAACAATTAACAACTACATAAAATATTTACTTCTCTATTAAATTCACAGTTTCACTTGGTCAAGGCATAATGAAGTTGGAAGGTTCATGGCAATGTTGATTTTCATATAATGTAAGAATTCATACTGGTGATAAAATACATCTTAAACAGGGCTTTCAAGAGAGCTCAGTTTATCGTGAAGAGCATATGACCTGTTGTACCTGACGTGATGTCAGGCATCATCCCATCATGTCCCATATATGCTCAATGGGCTAAGGTCTGGAGATCCAGCAGGCCAGGGTAGCATGCATACACCTTGTAAAGCATTCTCTGTTGCCATGCCGACATGGGGATGTGCATTATTGTGCTAGAAGATAGGATCCTGCAGTGTTTCATTATGTGTTTGGACAGGACTGACATAATGCTTTGGATGCATGTCGCACTCGACATACTCCTCTGAATACCAGATGCAATTAGGATGTCTAGTGTATTCCCTCATCTCCAACCTGATACCATAAGTCCCAGGTGTGGGTCCAGTTTGGCGAGTACGATTATGCAGTGGAATGCGAACGTAGTGATCAATTTGTCCAAAACAGAAATGACTCTGAACACTGAACACCACTGCTCTCTATTTGGTTATCCGATGCACTTTCTCCGTATCTCCTGACACCACCAGAGATATTCAAAAGGATGAGCAGATGTCAGTTGTAAAAGTGTCAGGGAAACACGAGAACGTAAATTTACCTCAAACAATAAATTGTTTATTAATTGTGTAGACATAGTGGCTCTGATTGTACATGCATTTGATATTCAGTCGGTCAGGGCAGCTTGAATGAGCCTTCTCCCCAGGCGCCCACCAATGCAGCAATGTGGCACTGGTGGGGCTTGGTAACTATGGGAACCCTGTGTCACCAAACGTCACCACCGGTGGACCACAGACACGTTATGCCACAAGTGAGTGGCAGTTGTGTGGATTGTCCAGCCACCATCTAGGAGTCCCACGATACATCCACACTCAGTCACTTAACAGTTCACTTGGTGCTTGCCATCATCTTCCAGGCATTGCAGACACATTCTGTGATACACGCAATGGAATAGCATAACCAACTGCACATATCGTGTTATCAGATTTTCAGTGTTAAGACACATGGTGTAATAGCTGCAGACTGGTGCAGGTGAGTAGTGCTCTTCCATTTACAATCAGTGTGCGCACTTACACATGAACAGTTTGTGTTGTAAAACTAGTTTTGATTAGACAATTTTTACTAGGTGTTTTTCAATACATTTCCACAAGTGTATTACAATGAACATGGCATTTGTAACACAGCATTACACAAATTTGACTTATCAGTAACTGAAGACAGCAGTAGCAATTTGTTTGCTGTCTATATTTAGTAACATGGTTTTGTGTAATAGTGTTCCTTGTGGTATAAAAATAACTTATGGGTTGAAATATAGTGGCCACCCTTTTTATGCACAACAGTGTATGTAACGGTAGAGCTCCAATTCTAGGTACTCCGTCTCCTGAGGTCAGCTTGCCAGCTTGGTGCTTACCCTTTCCTCCATGCTCCTTGCGCCGGAAGAGGTATTCTCATAGCTGGGAAGACTGGTCCTTCTGAAACATTCACCTCCATACTAGGACTGTCTGCCAGTGACACCTGATGTTAGGTATTCACCACGCTTTTTGTGCCAAGTACTGGGATAGGGATACCACACTCAGTTGGCAGATGCAGTGTGTGGTTATACACCCGTATAGGACAATACTTCTCCTGCTCCCCTTCCGCGGGCTTGATCATAGCGAGTCTGTTTTTATGCCCTACTCCCGTCTGAGTGGTGTCTATGAGAGGGTTATAAATTTACATGCTGGCTCTGGGCATCAGCAGGAACTTAACCTTTTCCTTGCCGCACTTGCGCACTTCCACCAGGGAACAGGCCCAAGCGTTACTTTACCTGCAGAGACCAAGCACACCAGATATTCCAACAGATCTCTTTGTAGCACCCATCCACCTCAGTGAGGAAACATACTCCGTGTTCATCGCCTATTTCAATGGACAAGACGAATCCCATGGAATTGCCAACCCACGCTGCTGGGGAAAACAGATAGCAGAGCCAGTTACAGCATTCGTACACCCTAGCGAGCATCTGACCACCAGCCATCCACGTTCTCACTCACACAAGTCAAAATCACTGCACGTTACACAGCCTGCACAGGTCTTGCGTCGCCCAGGTATACCTGTTAGAGCAAACCCACCAAAGCGTAAAGTGGTATTCGCTGAGCCAGACTTTGTGCCCTGCCGCAAAGTTACCAGGCCTGTGCTATATACCGGACTTGCTTCGGTGCCACATAAGGACTAGAGTCCCAAACTTCACCGCCTAGGTGCAACTGACCTAGCATAAACACATTTACGTGGTGGCATGCCTCTCACTAGCCACAAGGCATCACACGTCAAGAGCCCGTTTTTATAGTTCCCAACGTGGGGCAGTGCACCTTAATAAAGATGATTACTAAGCAAGACCAGGTCAGCCCGACTCTGAACTAGCAGACCTAGCCAGGAGTCAACCAACAAATGCTCAGACTTCAGGGGTCTGGAACATCCTATGGTTCCCAACAATTATGCAACGTCAGGCACAAATATGAGCAAGCACAAGGCAACCGAACCAGACCGCTGTTCTCAGCCAAATTTCCCCAGCACTGGGATACATCGCATAGAATATGCCCATTGTCAGCAATGGTTTCACTACACCTGCCTAAGTTAGGTGGACAAAGCCAGATTCACGGACTGTCTGGAGTATCAATGCAACCAGTGTTGAACATGACAAACAGTGATTAGATCACCTGCACGAGACATGGTACCTACACAGTCTATTGTATTCTGTGTGGGGAAACACACCACCATGGGTGTATCGGTTGGCCGGATGAGAGTATATCTCTACCAGGGATGGTTTACCAATGTGAAGTGTGTCAGTGTGCTGCTGGTTACAGGCAATGTAATCCCGGATCAACCTCCCACATAAACACAGTTCGGTGCATGGGAGAGCCTCAATTACCAGAATTCATGGGGCATCCTCACGAGGACTCACTAGTGTTCATAGAGGAATGTGAAAAGGAGTTTTGGTCCAATGAATTTCCTGAGAAGCAGTAGATTGCTAGGGCACAATTGAAACTCAAGGACATGGCCCTGGAGTGGTGGCGGAAGTATGACGAATTCATTTCGGAGTGGAGCCAACTCAATAGCTAGCTTGCCATGCAATTCACCGGTGAGTAGGTACTGGTGCGCTTCACTACGTATTTCTATAACCAGACGCAAACACCAGACAAAAAGACAAGAGATATTCGTCTGCTAGAAGGTACAGATATACCGACAAATATTTCCCACTGGAGACGAGGATAGCTGTGTACAGCACGTAACCTGCCAAGCTGAGAAACCTCTTCTGCTCATTCCGAAACCACTCTTCTAGAACAAATTAGGCGCAAGCAATCCTGGACCACCCAAAATTAAGCAAGCCTGTTCAATCAGACACATGCCATCTGAATGAAGAATCACGACACCACTACCCACATCCCCCGCATTTAGCCTACCGAAATTCTGGTACTGTCCAGCCTACCACTTCCACAAAGGCTGCCCCCAGCTGCAACTACGGCAAAAACGTACGGAAGGAGGGTGTGCTACCTGTACACCATGTTACCACACAACAAGGTAACGAGAATATAGCCCCTCAGATGGGAAACGCCAGGACCGGCAAGCCAAAAAAGGTAATCCCACCGGATCGCAAGGGCCATCCGTCATGCTCCTTGACAAGGAGACAGAACCGCCATAAGCCCCTCATACTGAAGTCATTGTCAATGGGAAGAATGATGTCGCGCTGCTTGACTCCGTAACAACCGGCAATTTTGCGCGAAGCAACATATTGAATAAACAACCAAAGGGCTTCTCTGCACCCTCAAACCAAAGCTGTCAGGTTTGCTGAGCCCGATTGCACACTCACAGTCTACGGGCAAACGACTCTCATTGTTGAACTTCACAAGATTTTAGGACCTGCGAAATTTGTCGTATCGCCAGATATCCAAGAAGTAGTCATACTGGAACACCCCTGGCTCTGTGAGCAACAATATTGTTATGGACCACAAGCAATAAAAAGTATACCTGGGCAACAAATACCGCATAATCATCAACTGGGAACACTGTCCCAATGCCGTTATTCCTCCCACTCTCAGCGAAGACAACATTAAACACAAACTCTCCGAAGCTCAATTCCAACAATTGAAGAAAGTTTTCAATGAAAACGCCAGCACTTTCGTATGTGGAGGAATACTTCTGCAGGCAAATACCATCCAGCACGAAATAACGCTGAATACATATCCATTCTGGTTTACACTATACTCTAGAGGACGTCTGCCAGACGATGCCACCTCATCATGGAACAAGTAGAAGATATGAAACACCAAGACATCATCGAGCCTTCAAATTCACTGTACAATGCACAAGTGGTGCTGGTACTGAAAAAGAACAGACAAGTGAGGTTCTTTATTAAAGGCATTATTAGGGCATTAAACGACGTCACACTCACCATTGCTCCACCAGCCATCAACCTATCGCACACTTTGCGTGACATATGGTAGACCAAGATTTTCAGTAGCCTGAACATTGTCAGGTTACTGGAAAATCGCTGTCCAGACAGCAGAAGATACACTGCGTTTACCACACCAGAGACAGGAACACTCCAGTTTTGAGTCATTCCTTTTGGGCTCAAAAACGTTAATGCAACATTCCAGTGGGCAATTCTGTTTAGCGTACTTAAATGACGTAATTGTCTACTCGAAATCCTGGTACGAACACCTCGGCAATCTGCAAAGGGTACTTGAATGTCTGGAACTCCATGGAATGATGGTGAAACTCTTAAAGAGCCACTTCGGGAAGTCTTTGATAGATTATGAGGGCCACATAGTTTCACCCAAAGGCAATTTCCCTCAAGTATGCTCAATACAAGCTATCCAGGAATCCGAAGAGCCCCAAACCAAGAAGCAATTACGTTGCTTCCTTGGACTATGCAATTGGCTCAGAGACTTTGTGCCTAACATCGCCAGTCACATGGCACCTCACCACCCATTGTCAAAGAAGGAAGCCAGGTGGCAATAAGTACCCTAATATAGTGCCGCCTTTCAACCTCTCATAAACAGTTTCCAGGAAATCAGCCATCTTCATCCGCCACTTGGAGTAGGACCCCTGATCCTAAAGACTGACGCATCTCATACCGGCCTTAGTGCCATCCTACGCTATCATCTGGGCCATCAAGAAATTCCAGTATTACTTGGAAGGCACCCACTTCATTATGCGGACCGACAGTAAAGCTCTCTATTGGCTAAATGAGTCTTGAAAAGCCAAAGCCAAACTTGATTGGTGGGACCTATTGCTTACTAAATTTGGTTTTAACTGAAGCACTGCCCAAGGAAAACAATTCACCTTCTAGTCGTCCTATCCTGCCAACCGGACCTAGAAGACGATGCTGTAGCGGACGATGTATGGGATAGGATGACGCCTTTCCAACGTCTGGAGCGCAGCCCCGAAGAACAAAATTTTTGCTATATCTGCTGATCAGACATAGCCATATTGAATGCCACAAACAACAAAATCTAGACATTAATGAACTCATACGGAAGCATCGTCAACAATATAAACTGCGTGATGACTTTGCATAGTCCCACAACAATCAACCCTGAGCCTTGTGAAGAATTAGGGTACCCAACAATCTACACGCTGATATCAGCCAGCAGCACCACGACCACCCTGAAGCTGGTCACCCAGGCACCTGGGAAGCGCACATGGACATAAGCACCCACTACATATGGGATGGTATCAGCAGGGATATCCGGTAAAACGTCCATGGCTGCACACAGTACTGTAGGAACAAAGCCTGTCCCGTGTGACAACCTTGTACTCCATGCGCACACATCGCAGCCAACTTAATGGGGCCCTATCCGCGAATCACAAGGTGAAATAGCTATTTGTTAGTTGTGACTGACTGATTCTCTAGATGGGTGGAAGTCTTACTCTTTACAAGCTAGAATACCCACAAAATCATCAAAAAATTTAACACATAAAGTTTCACGCTGAGGTGACTCTCAATGTATCCTCACGGACAATAGGATCCAACTTTCTTGCAGGAAATAGATGAAACCCTGCCGCAAGTGGGGAGCCGATATTAGGGCAACTTCCCCCCTACCACCTACAAGCCAACTCTACTGAGCAGAGGAACCAGGAGCTCAAGAAAAATCTCCATCTCAGTGTGGGGTATGACAACAAGCACTGGGACTCTCACATTCCCAGAATCCTATTCGCATTGTGACGACGCACGAATGAGGCAATTAACTCTAGACCCAGCCAACTCCTTCTTGACCAAATACTATGAAGCCCAGGGGATTGGTAGTGGGAGAACAAACCGACCGAAACGCCTCATCCTGAAAACGTCAGAATCGCCGCATTGGCTCCCATGGACAATGCAAGGGATGCCCAAGAGGCATGCATCAAGAGGAAGTATCTGCAACCACGTACTGGCATCCGAGCTTTTGGAATGAGCAAAGCTATCTTGCTGTGCAGCTACACTCTGAGCAGAGGCAACATTCAGTTCAGCATGTGTCTAGCCAACAACTGGGAGGGTCCCTACAAGGTCGTTGTATGTCAAGAAATGTGTACTTGGTCAATGATCACTGCGGACATATCCGAAAAGCCATGATAGGACAAAAGAGGCCTTACCCAGGGAAGCCCCTCAGTCAAAAGTACACATTGCCACCTCAATCATCTCCGAAACGCCAGACGACTTTGAAGAGTTAGCTACATTCGCCACTCCAGAAGAATGACAAATGCCACGTAGGGAGCAGGCATTTGAAAAGCCAACCAGCCGGGGAACCACCTACTCCATGCCTATGCGGGTGGTATTCCCAATACCTAAAGCAGCAGAATCTGTACAGGTGCTGCCCTCAGCTCCCACAGAGTTTAAACGGAAGTTCGCCAACCAACCCGGAAAGTGGACTCCGAACACCAGTGAAGTTTCTTGGCGAAGTCACCTGGTTTGTGTGCCTCACAACAAGTGTCTGCCACCCAGCCCAATCACCAAGATACGCGAAGAACCAAAAGTCATTGAGACAGCAAGACGCTCGGATTCACCACCTCGGCCGACAACGCCAACACTGTTGGTTGGCTCCAACGAGCGAAACCAGGGAGAGGACTGCAGCATCGTACGACGTTGCAGCTGTCTCCGAAACACTACCTCCTAGGAGAGAGGCACCTACCAGAACTATCAGCCAAGACGAGGCCTTTCTCGAGGCCTTACCTCATCTGGTACCATCGGTCGCTATCTACCTAGATGGCGGGGCCAGCTGACACGCCACCCAGCACAGAGGCCGCCAGCACACCAGTTATGGCGTCATGCGACGCCAAGGCCATTTCCACAGCCTCTCTTCAGCACAGCTCCCTTGATGAAGGGAAATTACAGTCGACTCTCAATGTATCATTATCGCATGTGTCAATAATTTGCATCCACCAACAATTTTTTGTGGTCCCTGTGAAATCGCTATGTAAATATGGTAATATAAACAGCATGTATGGTTTATCACATGTAGCATTGATCAGTTTAACTTTGTTCGGAGCCTGCTTTTCCTGTCATTCGTACCCTGGGACCAGTTCCTGTGAACAACTTCCGCCATTGCTGCCAATGGCGGCGACCCAATGCTGTTTTCGCTGTGTTCGGGGACCGGACTAAACAGACATGCAGAAATTACTTATAAGATTATAATTTACAGTTCACAGTTTCGTATTTCACCTTTTATTTTCTGGTAATCCTGTTTTCTTATAAGAATATTCAATTTATATAATAACCAGGATTGTCGCACGTTAAACCTGGTGTACTTTTTTTTTTTTGCAGTACAAAAGGTATGAATGCTGTAATTAAATTAACAGAAAATTATATAATGTTATATTCTTATAATAAATAGTTGATGTGCAAGGTGCCTCTTTTGAATTATCTATCCTTCTTTATTATGTGACCATAGATTAATTGATTAAACTTTTTTTATTTTATTATGAAATAACTCAGAGAATATATGCTGATGTGGAATGAAGCTTTGCTATTGTATTGAAAATAAAAGATTACACACTCGTCACTAATCTTTTGCTCGCCTTGTTTGCTTTATTAAATTAGTGATCCTCAGCATAATATAAATTTCTGTGTGACTTGCTACTTTTATAGCATGCTTCATTGTAAACATTTTGATTTGATAAATTTGCCCTTAAAAAGTTTAGCAGATTTATTTTTAAGTATTGGCAAGGGAACACCCTAAATCCTAATACTTGTGAGGTACTAGTGTCCACGTTTCTGAACAAGCCTAGCTGTGTGTATCTCAATTGACTAGTGTGGTTGTTGTGTGTTCCTAGATCTTGTCGGCAAAGGAGGCAAAGCAAGTGCTGGATGACAGGATCCACCTGACAGAGCACTTTATTCACACCCTGCCTCTTCTGCTGGACAAGTACCGTGCGGACCCTGAAAAGTTGGCTAACTTGCTGGCCATCCCCCAGTACTTTGATCTCGACATCTACACATCGTCCCGGCAGGAGGGTGTAAGTAGTGCCTGCCTGTAACCTCTAGTGACTCACCTTTCCACTAGCCTTGGCACTGTGTCAACTACAGTTGTAGGCAGTTATCTGGGCACGGGAGCTCCCTAGTGCGACAATCTTTGCGCACCGGCTGTATACGAGCAGGACAGAAAACATTTGCAGCATAGCCCGAGACATGAAGTTTGTTGAAAATTTGACATTATAACAACGTGTGTTCTTACGCACACAAGTAATGAACCATACTGCAACATATTTAACAATAAAGCACATAAACTTACAAAGAAAGTCACATAAATATCAAGTTACTTTTGTACATAGACCCATGTAATGGGATTGAACGAAACGTATTTATTCAGCATTTTGTCTTTCTTTTTAGGGTATAACAAGTATAAGTGCGGGTTAACAATATGCTGGCATAATAAATGTAGTGAATCTCCAGAAAGTATTTAATGAGTGATAAGGTGTGCAGTTAAATACATATTATTTACAGGTAAACTACATTACCAAATTATCTGATTAATGAAATCTGTAAATATAAATAATCATGACAAATGGTATTAGATATAATAATATTGTGTACCATATAAAGTTGATATAGGCTGTTCATGGTTAAAGTGAGCACTTTAGAATTGCCTCTCATTTGTAATAATAGTCAATAAATAAATATTATTTTAGCCTTGCATTTTATGTTCCGAGTAAGTTTAAGTATACACATTGTGTTTATTACTTACTTTGCAATATTTATTTTAAAAAGTGGTTAAAAGATAAAAAAAGGGCTGGAAGGGAAAAGTAACTTGGACCTCAAAAGTGCTCACAGCTTTTAACAATATTTACAGAGTAGTGCTGCTGATTGAGTATATTTTACAATTGTACTAACAGGTGGCTTGGCCAGTGATGTCAGCCCATTGGTACATATTGGGAAAATCTGCTCATTTTGCACAAACTAGCTTAAAACCCAGGATAAGCTTTTTTGTGCATAATCAGCAGGTTTTCCCAGTATTCAAGTTTATCTATCAGAATGCATAAAGTATACAGTAATTTGGAATTAAAGCGCATTAAACTTTTAAACAAACAACTGCAGTGTAAATAACATCTTTTAAAATGCATTATAGGTCACGTATGAGAATTTCTGTTACATAAAAAAAAGATAATATGGTGCTATTTTTACAGAAGGTGTAGAGCTCACTAATTTCATAAAATAACAGGCAAACTTGTTTCTAGGAATGATGCATCATTGATAGGTCCCCACTTTTGTGGTAAATAAAATAAGCTGATTTCATCATTAAAATTTCACCATTAACGTCAAAAAAATACTTTAATTTCGTCTAAGAAATTTTATAGCAAAAAATGCGTCCATTATTGTGATAACATGAATCTGTTGTTTTTGTTACAATTTCATTCAAACTAATTGGAATTTGGTCATTTATTCTTCTAATTCATGTATAGTTAAGTGGAAACATTCAAAAATATTATTGATAAGTATAAAAGGATAACGTTACGAGAGCACACTTGTCTTGTAAAACACATTGTCTTGTCACAGTAAATTTTGTGCAGTAAATCTTGTACTTTATCGAGACATTTAAAACTACCCAAGAACATTCATGAACATCTGTATTTTAAGCTACACAATATTTACATAAACTACATACAGTTTTTGTTTATTTGTAGATAACAATACTTTAATGAAATCGACAAATCCACAACGGAACTACAAAATACTAGTAAATATTTTATTTTTTATAAAATGAAAATACTCCTTACATAGTAAAAATGTTTTTACTATAAAGAAGGAGAAACATTTTTATGTCCTCCACTATCATGAACATGTGGCACGGCAGTGTTTAAGCATGTGTCTTTTCCCACCTATTAAATTGTTTACATCACAGTTTTTTCACTTTGATCATATTATAAAAACAACATTACCTTCACTTTCAAACTCAGGCACAATCTAAAGCAGTAACTATTTTTGGCATTCTTAACCGTTTTGACAACTTACACAGTCGAGTACAATAACCACCCTTGCTCAGTAGTTGCAAATGCCGTATTTGCTAGTACTGAAGAACCTAACCACAAAGGACAGAAAATGAGTAAAACTGCATTGTTTACAAATGCAGTGCAAATGTCAACATTTTTGGTTACAGATGGTTGTATATAATAAAATGCACGTATATGTGATTCTGCCCGTGAACGAGCTTTCTTACTAAAAGTTTTATTTTGTTTAGGCATATAATTTCAATTTGCCAAGGATTTATTTGTTTTGTTTTAATTTTTTTGGTTTGGTTGTTTAAGTTATGATGAAATAGAAATAGGAAAATCTGTTATTTTTCCAATTTTTTTTATAAGGTTTTTTTTTACTTGACCATAAAGATTCTTAAGGAACTGAGGTTACACACTGTTTTAATTAGGAAGAGTTTGGTCACCACTGGCATCAGCAGACTTCTACTGAAGCGGCGGCAGCTGGTTATATTTTTCTCGGCCCAGGTGCTCGTTAAATTTTCGCTTCAGCAGTTCGGAGGAACTGGTGTGGTATCTTGTTCGAGATACAGAGCTTCAACTGTGAGCTTAGCCGACGTTTCCTGTGTAACGGTGGTGTGTTTTGCTGAACATAGAATTTTGCTGCTGGAGTAATCCAGGAAAGGGGGCGTTTACCATTAGGCTAGCGAATATCCTTAGCGGCGGTGGCTGGCTCTGATTGGTCAGCTATGACGTCGTCCAAGGCCATGACGTCAGGCGAGGCAGGTGGTGTTTTGGGATGTAAGTAACGAGGTCGAGAGAGTCGTAAGCAAGCAGCTGGAGTGAGCGGACAGAGTTTGGCGCAGGTGGCGAGAGAACATGACAGCCGCATAACTGGTAATAAGTCCTGCTCATCAGCTCTGGCCGAGGAGCTAATGAGGTTATGTATGTTTTGTTTTAAGTTCTTACTTGTGCTCCGGATGGAACCTTAGTTTTTGCAGTGGTTTTAACTACTGTTCAGACCTCCAGGGGAAACTTAGAAGTAAGTTATGGTAGTACCTTGTGTTTTAAATCGCACCGCATGTTGTATGTTCGTACTGGGCGGAGTTGGGTTAGTACTACTAGTTTGATGTAAACAGAGGTGTAGGTTATGCATTCTGATAAATTTTGGCAGATTCCTCCCTAAAGATAAATCAGTTTGTTTTCAATTATTCACTTTAGAGTTGTTTTGAACTTTTAGTTTCTTTGCTAATTATTTTTTTAAAACAATTTCTTAAGCTTATTCCAGTAACCATGCCAGTCAATATAGCTATGAATAAATTATTTAAGCAAACATAATCAGTAGTAAGACAAGTTGAGAGTGATCAACAGACACTATTAAAGTTAGTTTTGTCATTTTCACTTAAGCCTCAGGGTGGCTGAGATTTGTGAGCTTTGCTATAGCTGTCTTAAACTGGCCTTTGAAACGAATATTCCAGTGCATTGATCCATGATAATTTGTTTGGTACCTTCACATTTGTGAACAATAATTTTTACTATTAGTTAGTTTTTTTGTTGTCTAATCCACTTGCAGTGTAGGTAAAGGGAGCAATCTACCCCTATTCAGCTTGCAGTCAGTAACTTAAATATCAGAGTATATATATATATCTCACACACACTTCGCACCAAATATATATATATATATATATATGGTGCGGTAATTTTGGAGGAGTATTAGTGGGCAGAGCATCCGGTTAGCCGTACAGTAAATTCTTGTTATATTTTTCCTCAAATAGAACACTGGATAGGCCAGTGGGATTTCTGGTTTTTAGCTTGTTTATTTATTAGGAAATAAGATTAGCCTTATAAATTTAATTGTGATGACTGTAAAATATATTATAGTTTGAGTAACCAAAAAAAAGCCATACTATGTTTACAGTTTTGCACTTGCAAAACTCAGCGATTTCAACTCTAATTTACTTGGTTTAGTGAAACAACTTTAAAATTTAAAAACATATGTTTTCTGATATTTTTATTATTAACTGTTTCTCCATATATATATGTGTGTGTGTGCGCGCATGCATGCCAGCGTGTGTACGCGCACGTGGGTGTGGTTGCAGGTGCATAGGGGTGGGTGGATGGGTGTATGGGGGGTGGGGGTACATGTGGGTGAGTGCGTACGTATGTGTGGTTGCGTGAGTGAGTGTGTGTGTGTGTGTGTCTATATATATATATATGAATTGTTTTTAAATATTACTTCTACTTAATAGTTTTCAACTAACCCTCCACCTAATGAAAGAAACAGATATTTGATTGATTTCGTCCCTTTCAATCCAAATAGCTCTCGTCCCTCACTACTAGTGGGATTGGTATGGTAGCATGGTTACCTATCCTTGGTACAAGGTAATAGGTAGTTTAAGTGAAACACATCACTCCATTACTTCTTCTTCTTCAGAGTCAGACCCATGAAGCGATCTTGGTACATTTTCGTTGAAAAGTGAATAAATGCCCCTACACGTTTACCGCACCGTAATGAAACCTAGTTTTTTGCAGGTGTGATAATTGTTATGAATACGGCAAAGAATGTATGTCCAGCCACAGAATTACTTCAAGATAACTTTTATGTGCTGTCAACATAACATGAATACCAGACAAAACTCGTGTGACAACGTAAGATGTTAGAAGATAATATTTTAAAAGTCCTTGGAATGTGCTGTATTAGTATATAACTGTACAAAGTAAGATTTATGAAATGTTTGTGTATGTCTTAAGGTCATCCCTTATTATAACTTTTTTTGTCGTTTGCCTGTATAAATTTTAAGTGATAGTATTTCAAATGATGATAATGCACATAACATTTAAGCATTTCTGTATAGAAGGTATTTGTAACCAGATTGATCAACATTATTGATGAGATAAAGTGTTAGTAAAGTAAGTTAAAATAAAACTAATTTTTCTTCCTTATATTGTGGTTTATAGTTTTTACGATATAGTTGATTAGAATACTGTGCAGTGAGAAATTTTAAGAGTGTTAATAATAAAATCACATCAATGTGTTTTCAGTTTCTATTTTTGATGCTCTTTTCTTTGAATTGTATTGCGCTGTGATTTGTGATTGGAACTGCAATTTAAGTTATTAACAAAAACCCTAATGACTACATGGAAAATCGTTTAAAATGTTTGCAGTTACACTCCATCTTAAAGTTCTCCTTATTTCAGAAACTTGTTTCCTTAAATAATAAATAAGTATTTGTCTATAACCAAACACAAGTAACGAGGCAAATGCAATTTATCTATGACTGGATGAAATGTAATTAGAATTATTACCTCCAAAGTTTAATGCATCACAAGATGCATTAAACTCCAATCACAAATCACAGCGCAATACAACTCAAAGAAAAGAGGCATCAAAAATAGAAACTGAAAACACGTTGATGTGATTTTATTATTAACACTCTTAAAATTTCTCACTGCATAGTATTCTAATCAAATCAAGGGAGGCATCCAATGAATGATCCCCCCTCTCAAGGCATTTAAATTTGGTCTGTGCTGTTGGTTTTGTTAAAGCTCTTGCCTCCTGCTCTTCAAATGTTTCTCTTTTTCCTGTCTCCTGTCCACGATCTCCATCAAGGCTATCACTTCCTCGATAGTCTTGGCCCTCATACCCAGCATGCAATCCAGAATATGCCAATTGAAGTGATGGATGCAATGTGAAATGAACCTATCATCTGTCATTTTGTTCTCCAAGTACTTGGATTGCAAGTACAAACTTTGTACATATGTAGCTATAGAATCGTTTACGTTACCAAACTTACCAGTAAATAAATACTGCAAAAAGTCATCCTGCACATGGATGCCCCAGTATTTCTGTAAAAATTCTGCTTTTGCTTCTGCCAAATTCTTCCACTCTGACTCTTTCCATAATACCCACTGTGAAGCCCCTGCATCTAATTTACTAACAAATAACTGTATCTGATTTTCTTCTGACCCCCCCCCCCCCCCCCCCCCCCCCTAAAGATTTGAAAATCCTTTCACATTTGTGTGTAAATTGTTTGGTTTTATGTCCCCTATTGTCCCCAAAAAATTTCCGTACAGCTTTTTGAAAAGAAGTGATTTCATCCCATGTTAACACAAATTTTCTCCCTTTCAATACAGAGCAGTCTCGTCTCCGCAGCTGGTTAATTCTCTCCTCACACTGCTGCCTACATTCCTGCCCTATATTCAACACTTCCTCCTGAATATTTTCTAAGTATTTTCCTATAGCAGGACTTTTCTGGATAATTTTCTCCATATTCTCAGTGTTTGCTCTACCTGTTGAATATGCAGTACATTCTGTGTAACCTCCCTAGTCTTTTCATTAATCTGCACCCATACCTTTTCTAATTTTTTTACTGTTTTCTGCAATTTTACCCTCCTGGGCAGATACTATTGCTTTAACCTCTTGTTGTGCTCTTAGAACTGTCTATACTTTTGATGCTAATTCTTTACAGTTTACTTCTACTGTTGTAACATTTTCCTGACATTGTACCAGAATACTTTCATTTACTGCATCTGCTTGTGCAATTTCTTCTGCCCTATTTTCACAATGGTTTTCTTTGGTGGTGCAATCCATCCTAACATCACTTAATTTACCATTTATTTCTACTTTGAACTCTGCCAAACCCTTTGTATTATTCTCCACTTCAAATTGTGCTCTGGCCACCTTTACATTTATTAACTGTTTGAACTCACATGTTCATCAAATTTATCCTCTAACTGATCAAACTAATTTTTAAATTCAATTTTTAACATGTCTTTCTGCTTGTCAAATTTACATGATAGCCCTGCAAAATTTGCTACTAATTGCTGAGATTTATTTTCAAACTCGTCTGTTCATTTAACACTTTACCTGATATTTCTTCATACTTTCCTGTCAATAGCTGTAAAAGTCAATTTTGTTCTAGCAGAATCTGTTTTTCCTGATCTATCTACCTAACCTCTGGATTTGCTAGGCTCTCTTCCACAATTTAAACATTTAGATTAGTTAGGTTAGATTCCACAGTTGAAACATTTGGCTTAGTTAGATTAAATTCTACAATTCAAACATTTAGAGTAATTAGATTAGATTCTACAGGTGGCATTTCAAAACCTCTAAACTCCTCTCCTTCACTTTCATTTGTTACATCTGTCCCTTTCCCTGACATAGTGAATTATACTTTTAACCTTAAACAAACAAACAACAAAAAATACAAGAAGAGACTAAAATTTACGCACAATCTTGACAGTAGCGTTGTGTTTGTTGTAAATATATTGTTGATGATGACGATGACTGTAGAAATGTTAACTTACTTAGGCTTATATAGTATCTTGCTGATGGATCGGAAACTGATGTAACACTGGAATGGACATCAGCTTCTTTATACACGGACTGATGATGAAATCTGGAACTGATGACTGTACTTACTCGGTGTTCGAATCAGTTTGCAGTGTCTCGGGGATGTCGAAATCCCAGCCGCCACATTTTCGGACAGCCATTTTGTAACATAGCATCAACTCACTATGCTACAGTGCAGATTACAGGTCTACAGCACTTACGTTGGGTTTGGCAAGCCTCAGTCAAATAGAACACAAATGTTGGTACAACTTGTTTTGTACAAATAATAACAGTAAATATCCATGTCTGAATTATACTCAATTTATTGTTGAAGGTCGAAAACAGTTACATCTTATGTCAATATGACATCACATGACATGTCTTCCGTCTCATAAAACATTCACAGTTACAGAGTCAAAGCAGCGATTAAGTTCAATAATACATCTCGACTCGCGAGGAAAATTAAGAAGGCGAGGGGAAGGAAAAAGGTACCTTCCCCCTTGACGCTTATTGCCTCCCACACCTGCGGAAAGAATTTAACAGAAGTTGTTGTTGGTTTCAAAAAGTTCTTATTGAATGAAGATTGATTTAAGAGAAAAAAAGAGAGTTCTGGCCGTCTGCGCTTGCGGGTGTGGATGAAGATGGTCCTTCGCGAGATAGATACCCCTCCGATGGTTGTAGTGTTTAAGAACAATCCCAGGGCTCGCTGCCCCTCTGCTTGGCGCATGCAGCTAACCCCACTCCAAAACTACAAACCTAAAAATACACATTTGGCAGGGGCTCGCGACTTCTTATTGGCCGAACATTACATCATGGCGCTGTGTCAAACTGCAAAACTTCTGATGGTATGAGAAACATAAAAAAACCTAATCTCAAAAGTTGCATCACCTCCCTCTAAAGCCTGAGAATTCAAAACAGCCACGTAATACAGATAACACATGAAATACAGAGCTGCACTAAAACTAATAAAGCCCTTACTTCTACATGTGGCATGAAAGGAAAAATCTTGACAATTTCTGTATAACCTCATTATTTTGGGAACACTAAAGATTCCCCTACAAAGTATTTTCAGTGTTTATTATGTTGATATTTGCAGTGCATGTGTTAATTCATTTGTTCACCCACATATTCACGTAGTATTTTAAGCAAGTGTTGTGTTTTGTATTCATTAAAATGAGGGGTAATTTTGGTTGTTCATATTTAATTGCAATGGTTGTGTTTTTAAATCAAGTTTCACACAGAAAGTAGTTCCCGGCAGGTCGTGTACTGCCAAGCTGGTATCATGTGACCCTCCGAGGAAATAGTTGCAGTCAAGAACTCAGAGGGTACAGTTCGTGTTAGTACATGCCCCAGTTGACACTCAACTTTTGCGTCACCAACCACTTAGTTTATCAATAGTACGTAATTATAACGGAACCGTTGTTCAGCCATCCACCTGGAGACACAGTCCGTCCTTCCCCAGATCTTGCATCACTTGGGGAAGCGTAATGCATTACTAATTCTTCATGCCATTTTTACAGCATCACCGCCCTGACAGGCCTTAGTCAGGAACAGTGTAAGTTTTCTACCTAGAGTGAAATGTAATTATTGTGCGTATACATGAGTGTTTCCAAACAATGTGTGTTTAATTCCAAGTACTGCCTTCAGGCGTTTGGGGCAAGGGTCTCCTAAAACCCGGTTTAATCCAGTTCAGTATTACCAGCCAATAATGCTAGAAATGAGTTTACAGTGTTGTAAATCTAAGGCGTATGGGTCAGCCTTAAATAGGCCCACTATCCTGCAGTGTAAGTACTTCAACTGAGGGGTAACTATCATCATTCACCGAGGGATCACATACGTCCGGGTAGTCGGCCCGCAGCACCCTGAAATAACCCACTTGAGCAGCAGCAACAACTCGGCACCACTTTTAACGGTCCCTAGCCTTGTCGGGAATTCCAATCCTTTCATTTTTCCTTAACAATGTTTATCACAGCCACTCAAATTCACTTTAACCCCAAGCCACTACACCAACAGGTATCAATTGGCTTGCCCGAACATGTGGCATATTTCCTACCGCCTTCCTACGACATTGACTTCTGCCAAAATGGAGAAAGAGAAAGAAAGATACAAAGGAAAGAGCATGGCTGTATAAACAGTCACTCCCTCCCCTCTTACAGCTCCAATGGACCCTCGTTATCTCAGCAGGGTGGAGCTAGGGATAAAAACTGCAAACTTTGTTTGAAAAGCAGTGAAATTTGAGCAGCTTTTCCACTTAAGCTTTCATTTCCAGAAGTGCTTCGTTACACTGGAAAACTTGCAAAGTTCATAAAGTCTGGCACAGCTCTACAACCACTCGGAGGGGGAATGTTAATTATTCACAATTTTCGCTAAGATATTAAAGTTTGAATGTGAATAATTTGTAAATTACTATTCGCGACTATTTGAATTTTCAAATATCAGCTCACTCCTATTAATGATACTGGCTGCTGGTTTTGATACAAGTTTCGGTGGATGAAAATCTTTGACTTTTCACTCGAAGAATTTTTCATTCTATGATGAAGTCAGAGGTATAAAAGTTTTTGATTCGACTTCGAAAATGTGAAGCTTTGCACATCCCTACTAGCAACTGAAATCTGTGAGCATCGAGAGAGTAAAGTGTGAGATTGACAGTCTTTACTATTGTAAAGTGGAACCAGATGCGAGAGTGTCAGACATTTGGTATTATGTTTATATATGTCAATGAACATTATTGTTTTTGATCAAGTGATTGTAGGTAGTTTAAAGACAGTGATAAGGACATTAATTGTAATAAGAGGTTGACATTTGTGTCCATTAAGAGTATGTATCACATGCCAGTCAAATCAGTGATGCAGTCTGTCAGGACTCAGGGGATTATGCTGGCATTATTGCGCATGGATCATTTCTGATATAATAGTAAAGGAGGTAACGTGTTAATAGCGTTCATCATTGTTTGAAAATTAATTTATAATTCCATAAAAATTGCACTAAAAATGCAGTTTTCTGACCTTTTTGAAATTACTTTGAAGGTAAGCATTGTGCAGAATGTCCATTCCATCCTAATAGGGCCAACTTTCTGTTATTAACAAGATACTTTGTCACTTTGTCCTCCATCATCGCCACTGAAAACATTGCCTAAACATTTAAGAATGAGGATACTACACACATTGGTGGTGCACAGATGACCCGAAGCGACTTACCACTTGGTATCATAAACTGGGTTAATATACTAATATATTATTCTCTCTTTACTGCCATTTATGGGGTGAGCACACATATACACAAATGCAGATGTTTACGCCAGCATAGTTAGGCCCACTGTGATTCATACTTTCAATGTAAATAAGTGTTAATAGTAAAGATAGGTAGTTTAGTGTTGTAAATAATAGCTTGTGTATTTTTATAACATTGTAAATAAATTCAGAAATTAAATTTTGCTCTTTTATTCTTATTAAGATCTCTATCAGTCACAAATTTGGATACACTCTTAGCGAGAGGTTATGATTTAAAGTCTGTATATAAATGAAGTGTGAATTGGTACAAAAAAGTGACGTTAATTTTTTGGGTTAACTTGTATTAACAGTTAATTATTTGTCTACTTTTTGTGTATTGAAGTTTGTGCGTCATTCACAACAAACAAACTAAATTGATTCAATCTAAGCTATTTTTAAGAAAATTTCCTACAAAAGCAGTAGACTTAACATATCAGATTTATTCAAATTTAGATTTAAAAATTAACACATTTCACTTGCCAATAATTAAAAAATGGCACTTATTTGAATCTGTGCAGAAATGAAATTGCATTCCGTAATTTCTTGTCAGCATTAATTTTGTTAGTATGTATGTTATGTTGCAATATATGCCGTTGTGGACACAGTTTTTTCTCCAGAGGTGATTTTAGAAGTAATCATTTGAGGAGATTGCCTGCCTCGAGTTGTTTGACAACATGAAATATAGCTACATCACCTGACTGTACGCGTGAGCCACTGAACTGACATGACTCCTTTTGTCATTGCATCTAAATACTGGACTCTTAAACAGTTATGTAAAAATTGACCACTGGGACATTTGTAGTACGTTCACTGCAAATTGTCTTTTCTGGTTCTGCATATAATCTGTTTGTGTATTTTGGTACAAAGCAGTTTGAAAGGCTGTTCTCAGCTGTGTTGTGGGGCTGAGAGAAAAGATTCTGTTTTTGTGTGCACACACGTGTAAGGTGCCTTGAAAGTAGTGTCAATCCTACCCTATCACAAGTTTGTATTGGTTTAGCAGATAAGTACATTGGGAAAGTGTTTAGTAGTTTGGTATGAAAACTTGTATTTCAAAAACACGGGAATTTATTTCAAGACGCAGTAGATGAGTATAATTACTGTGAAGCAGCTACATTGCGAAGGCTGTTGTGTCGTGCGGAAACAGGTTTGCATTAAGCAGAGACACTGTAAAGAGGGGAACAGACATCACTAGAAAGGAAAGGGAAGGCTTGATTTAGAGACAGTAAGGCACTTTTTTCACAATCAAAAAAGATGGTTTTACATAAAAGACAACTTCTCTCCAATCATGTATTATTGAAATTAAATAGTCATGTTTGTGTAAAGTTTTATGAAATAGGCTGTTATTAAAGGGGTTCTTTTTGGGTTAAATTTTGTTACACAGGACCATGAGGGTAATCTTCCACCTGAAGTCTTGCTACATTGCTTGTTGTTATCACTGTTAGTCATCATTCTTCTCTTTTTCCAATACGTATGTTTTCAAGAATGTGGATTAAATGCTGTAGTTTTCTTTGTGAATGTATTTATGCAGTTGTTGTCTGTGTGAATGTATTTTTAGCCAAACTATTTGGTGTTAATTTTGACGCATTATGTCTGTTAGAAATGGCAATGACATCACTGTCAGACAAGGGTTCTATTGTGTCATTCAGAGGCACTGGTGTCTCTTTACCTTCCTGGTCTGACCCGTGGTAGATCCTGGCTGGAAGAAGGGCCCTTTCCTAGGGCAGCTGCTATCGCTAGTGCGGGTGGCGACTGCATCTTGTAGGTTGTTTGTGGAGCCTGGAAGGTCAGGCCCTTTCGTAGACTGACAACAATCGAATGTTCTTATCTGGTGATCTTCTGAGGGTGGCTGAAATGAGGTGCTAAAGGGGACAGCTAGGTGGGGCCTCACCAGTTGTCGGGTGGCTTGAGCTTGGTGCCGTGGGGCTGCTCAGGGCAGAAGGCAGTGGGTTGCAATGCAGCTGACTAGGTTTTGAGGCAGTAACCGCCTTCTTAACTCTCCTACTTTCGCTGCTAGGGATGAAGAGTATACGGGAAAAGTACTACGGTCTGCCATACAAAGGCGACGAGTTCCCTAGCTAAAGTGTAACCATAAGGGGTTAGGCCAACCAGAATTAGTTCTGTCACTCCAACCGGCGAAGTTCAGTGAAGTGGATGGAATGGGTTAGCTGATCTGGATGTCTAGCCAGTTTGTCGCATGTATTCCTAGTGGTTGTATCTCTACCTTATAACGTTTGAAGTACCAGAGTACTTGGTTCAAGGTACTGGTGGCCACTGATTGGATTGTGTGTGGTGACTTACGTGCACCCGGTTAAGGGTTTACCGCAGCCTACACTAGTTTCGGCAAATTGGGTTTCAAGATGCAGTTTCATACTTCTCCAGCTTGGTTTTGACATCTACGAGATCTGAAGTTACAATCACCCTAGAATAAGCATATGTGGTTAGGTAAGAATACATGTTTATTCCCCAGAGGAATAGACACAGTGGCCCACACTGACTCCTAGCTATCAATTATACTGTAACCGGTGAAAGTATTCTATGCTTAACCAAGTGAAGGGTACCTGGGACAAAACTAACAAGAGCATAAATAGGCTAGGTAGCTATGACAACAACTGACCCTGACTAATGTATTCTGTTGTCTAGAAGGGATTTGGGGTTCATTACCAAAGTTGTAGTGAGAGTAAGGTGGCAAAAACGTATTTGGGAGTTGCTGGATGCAGGTCTGAATGACTGGCTTGTCTCTCGTGAGCAATGCGGTAGGCACACGAGGTGGTGGAGCAAGCTGCTGAGTATACAACTGATGTTCTGGAGCTGTGCGCCAGTATATATAGTCGGCTGTCTTTGGCTGGACGGGTTTCTTGGGGCCCTCTCGAGGGAGGTTGTGTGCGGGTTGCATTGCTGCCGGCTGCAGTACTGGGCTTCATTGCTGGCTTCTTTCGCACTTGGAGGTGATGTCAGACATAATGGTGCCGTGGCCGTGGGTGCCTCTTGCCTTGGGGTGTGCTGGTGGGCTCTAGTAGCAAGTTGTCCCAGGTTCAAACCCTCGCTTGAGGTCACATGACGTCACATAAAGATGAGGCAGGGTCGTAAATAATTATTATGACACCATGCATCACGCGTCAATTTTTTAGTAAATTTGTGTTACACTTGTGATGTACGGATTGTTGTGGTAGTAGTGTATCGAAGAAGTGAAACTTCCAAAAGTGTGCGGACTGTACAGCTGCAGTGTGTGCTTGTTCCAGAACCTGGACCAGCTGCTGAAGAAGATAATCTCAATAGTGGAGAACCTGCATGACTCGGACGTGCTGGAGACGTGCTCCAAGACGCTGGAGCTGCTGTGCACTCAGGGCAATGCTATCTTCACCCGCTGCGACGTGGCTCGCAGCACCCTCCTCGATCTTGTGGTAAACAAGTACAAGGAGGCAGTCGACGAGTGGCGCTCGCTCATCGAGGGCGTAAGTCCCTCACGTTTACGTACTGTCCTGAAAGCACTTACTTATCTATGGGGAATAGTAGAGTTGTTAACTTAATACAATCATCAAACTGTTGTTTATGCACTGGAACTGCCAAACCTCTTGGATACAATATTATTTACATAAAGGTTTGCTATAAAACTTCTTTCTCTTCTTCTGATTTGGCCACTCTTTTTAACAGTTCTGGGTTATTCCACGTCAATTCAACAGATTTTCAGAAATTTTCCCAATGAGCGACTCATATTTTTTAAATTTTTTTACTGAATATAACTTGTACAATGAAGTAGTGATTCCTATCATTTCAGTGAGGTTAGTTGAATATTACATCCAAGATGAATTTTTTAACTTGCCAATGCTTGCACTTTAGAAAACATGTTGTTATTTACAGCCACATTCAAACCCTTATTACAAAGAAACTAATTATTTCACAACAGCAATAATTACTGTTTGTATAGTGTGTTGTCTTGAGAGTTAAAATTTGTCTTACAAATACTGCTGAGCTGAACCAATGTTATAAAAAATATATATATATATATATATATATATATATATATATATATATATATATATATATATATATATATATATATCTAAAGTTGGTCAATTTAATGCATTGTGTTGGGAAAATGTTAACTTTTCCGTGCGTGTGTGTGTGTGCGTGCGTGTGTGTGCGTGCGTGCATGCGTGCACGTGTGTGCATGCACACGTGCGCGTGTGTGTGCGCGCGTGCGTGCATATTTTTTTCCCAAAGTTTATTTACCTGTGCTCTCTAAATTTCTGAAAGACGTACACCAGTATTAGTATAAAAAATATAAATATGTGATTAAAGTGTTAATAACCTTCTTTGTTTTTATATTAAAGGTCCAATTTTTGCTTAAATCCTGCACAATTGGCTGTTTTGAGCAACCTGTAAATAAAAAGTGACAAGTGGTAAAACTACAGTATTTTTTATGTATACTATTTGCACTGTTATGTAAAGCATACTGAAAGGGCATTACGTTATTGAGAAGCCGCATAAAGTTATAGAACATTTTCCTTGTGTAGGTTTTAGATCCTTGGATAGTGTATGCTTATCTTATCTTCATCCTCTGCTGCTTCTGAATACTTCATTGTGATGACTTGCATCCTGCAGTCAAAACTCATGACATCCATTCTCATATGTCCAGAAAGGCCAGACCACCTTCTCATCAAGTTAATGTGATGCTAGATTCAAACTGTGTAGGTGTTGTTTACCAGAGTAGCAGTAGAAATTTGCATCATATGGAGTTATTTGCAAGATGATGTTTGTCACATAATTGCCTACCCAGAACATTGTGGTTTCCAAGTTATAAACATCCTGCCACAATTGTAAAAAGATGTTTTGCTTTGGAGGTGTGGAATGCAAGTTGCCAGTAACAACTTCTGTTCCAATATGTGATGCCATGAACATCTGCTTTCATCATTTTCAAGTATTTTGTGTGAAGTATGCTTTTCTACAAAGAACATGTTACAATCTATTCAGAATACATAAGAAGTTTGTGAAGTGTAGTTTACGAGAAGCAGATATTCCTACACAGTTCATAAAGTGAAGTTGAAAACAGGTGAAGACATGAAGCCGGGACAGAAGTTATGTTCCGGTTGTATTACATTTGTAAATAGTCGAGAAATTATCAATAGCAGTGATGAAGACTAGAACCCAAGGGACACAAAAACATTTAAGGAGCTTAATGAAAGTGTAATTTCACTCAGTTGTTCACCACTCAAACCACCCGGATAGCAAAAGGAAGCAGAAGAGGCTGTGAAGTGCAAAGTCTAAGCAGCATTTGAAATTCCAGAAAAAGAATTAACCAGGGATATAGAATCATTAACTACTTGTGCTAAACTTCCAGATGTCGAAATTATGTTAAATGACCTCGGCAATATGTGCTTTTCAACTAGGCAGAAGAAGTTATCCATATTAACTGTTGCTCTTGCAAGTTGGTTGATTTATAACACTACTAAAGAATTTAACATATCTCAGTAGCTATTAAGACAGGCTTGGAAACTCAAGGAAACCAAAGGAGTATTGCCTGATATAGAACAGTGCAGTGTCTGTAAAGTTATCCCTACAGCAATCAAGAATGAAGTGATAAGTTTTTATGAAGATGATGAGAATAGTAGATTGTGCCCTAGTAAAACTGACTGTTGTGTCTGTAAGGATAGATGGTTATAAAATATTCAAACAGAAAAGATTATTATTGTGTAATATTTCAGAATTGTACCCCTCATTTAAACAACAAAACCCTGATGTAAAGGTAAGCATATCTAAATTTTTTAATTTGAGACCGAAATGGGTTGTGCCTGTTTCTGCCACAGCAACACACAATGTGTTCATGTGTCAAATTCATCAAAATGATAAACTGATGTTAAGTGCTTTGCCACTGCTATGCCTTGTTCACAAAGAGGCAATGAAATTCATAGTTTGTGATATTCATAACAATGTTTGCATGATGCATAGATGTGAAAACTGTGGAGGAACAAAAACCTTTAGAAATTTTTGATAAATTCAGCAGCACAGCAAATGGACAATGAAGATAACGTAACTTACAAACAGTGGGTGAAAACTGAATACGTAATGTCACTAATAAAAAAGCAGGACACTGTCACTGATTTCATAGATTCATACTGTGAACAGGTAGACAGACTGACAGTACACAGTTTCACAGCAACTGCTCAAGCATCATATCTAAAATACTGTAAAGAAAATCTCAGTATTAGTGAGGTAGTTGATTTCTCAGAAAATTATACTTTTATTGTACAGGACGCTGTTCAAGGTTATCATTGGGATAACAGCCAAGTCACTCTTCATACGATAGCAATATATTTCCGTACTGAAGTGGGGAAAAATATAAGTGTTTTAAGTATGTGTATAATTAGTGATGACGTGGGCCATGATAGTGTTGCTGTTTATGCTCCCCTGTATTGTGTTATTAACTTCATCAAGGGAAAGCTTCCAAAAGTAACACATGTCAAATATTTTAGTGAAGGGGCAGCCAGCCAATACAAGAACTGCAAAAACTTCAAAAATCTTTGCCTGCATTACCATAATTTTGGACTACAGGCAGAATGGAATTTTTTTCTGCCACAAGTCATGGCAAAAACATATGTGATGGTATTGGAAGAACTGTTAAGCGTTTAGCAGCAACAGTTGGTCTGCAGCGTCCAATGGATGGCCTTATTCCCACCCCCCATCAGTTGTTTGCATGGGTTCAGGGTAATGTCAAAGGAAATCAATATTTTTTTGTGTTGAAGGAAGAAGTTAAAAGGACATAAACCAGGACAATGTGAGAAAATTAACACAGTGAAGACTGTTGCAGGATCAAGAAGTCACCATTTCTTTTCACCAGTCAATTGTTGTGAACTCAACATGAGTCTGTTGTCTAGCCCAAACTATCGCTACGAAACATTGGTGATTGTAGACAGTATTAAACGTGCTATACACTTTAATAGTGATAGTGTGCAGCGTGGGTGTTGTCGCAGTTGCTTATGCAAGTAACTGGTATCTTGGCTATGTAGTTCAGTTTAGTCCTGAAGAGGGTGATGTTTTGTTGAAATGTATGAGGCAAGCAGGTCCTTCAAGATCATTTTCATGGCCACAGAGCAAGGATGAGGTATGGATTCCTAATGAACATATTTTGATGACAATACCTGCCCCTACAACAGTCACAGAAAGGCATTATAATATTGTTACGTGCTGCAGCTGGCACCTACTCAATTGTCCCGCACTGTAATCGGAGATCCACCTCGCCCTCCCCTCTACCTGGAACAATGCGCTCGCTGCCTCCTGATTCCCCCCCCCTGCTGTGAATCCTGTGAATGCCGACAGCGGCGAGAGTTGCTGGCATCACAGGCCTCCTCTCACCTGCTAGAGTTTCCAATACGTTTAGCAACGCCGCAAGAATGTTCTGGTGAGACTGGCTGGCGCCTCAACCCTCCGCAACGCATCATGCGAGTTGGGGAAGATTCTAGGTGGCGGCCTAAGACTATCTATACTGCCGCAACCCAGTGGCCGGCAGTCTTTGACGGAGGCCGTCTGGCAAGTGTGCACGAGTGAAGAGAAGTGTGGACACGGCGAGCGAGGTGTTCGTGGCGTGAATGGACGAGAGGGTGTGAAACCGACAAGTGAAGCCTACTGTGTGTGAGGGCGCTTGAAGGACTCTAGAACATTGATTATTTTATTTGATTAAGACCTCCATCCCTTAACGAACATGGTATAGCCCACTTAATTTCTAGAGAGAGAAATTGTAAAAATATTACAGAAGAAACCCTAGAAAATATAACAAGGGTATGGGATATCTTTATAAAGTCACAAGCTGTACATGCTTGGTGATATTGCATGAAAACTGTGAAGTTTGTGTACAATCTTAGGTTTCGTAAAAATGTTCTACTCAATAACATAATGCCCTTTCAGTATACTTTACATAACAGTATAAATACCATACAAAAAATACTGTAATGTTATCACTTGTCACTTTTTATTTACAAGTTGCTCAAAATAGCCAATTTTGCAGGATTTAAGCAAAAATCAAACTTTAATGATAAAAAAAATTAGTAGACTATTAACGCTTTAGTCACACATTTATATTTTTCTATGTTAGTACTGGTGGATGTCTTTCAGAAAATGTATAGATCGAGGGTAAATAAAACTTTGAAATACGGAAAAGAAAAAAAAATATTGCCAATTTTTGAAACATTAAATATAAGATTGGTTAAGCTCAGCACTATATGCAAGACAAATTTAAACTCGCAAGACAACACACTATACGAACTGTTATTATTGCTGTTGTAAAATAATTAGTTTCTTTGCAATAAGGGTTTGAATATGGCCATAAAAACAGTATGTTTTCTTAAGTGCATTCACTTGTGAGATAAAAATTCATCTCTCAGCTAATATTCAACTAATGTCTCTGAAATTTTAGGAATCACTACTTCATGGTACAAATAATATATTTAAAAAAATTTTTAATTGGAGTTTCTCACTGGGAGACCCTTAGTGAACTGATGTGAATGACCCTTCTGTCAGTAATCCATGCAACAATGTAACGTGATGTGCAAGAAGACCAAAATTGGTCTTCATTATCTTTGCCCGTGACAAACTACACAGTAAGAGTTATAGCATTCTGTGGTAGGAGAGTCCTTTGGGTGAGTAGAACCTTGTTCCATCCTAATTCCTGAAGAATTACATATGACCATTAACACGTGACACTTCCCATCAACTCTTATTTTGGACATTGCATAATCACGTTTGCACCACGTACTTTATAGGAGTCAAACCCCAACTGGTGGCCTCCAAGGCCACACTAACATAGTAAAAGGAAGTCACGTCATCTCCCCACCATTTGCTAACCCAACAAGAAGTAGCCGCAGGCATGCAAGGGTTTGCCCATAAAGCAAGCTGCAGATACCACTTGCATAGCTGCTAAACCATTATGCTGCCACGCTGTCGAGAAATGGCAGCAGATTCGCTGCCCGAGACGAACCCAGGGTGTGATCGCTAATGATAAACGATGCCCCGGACACACAAAGGAACCCCCTAGCCAAGGGTTTATAGGGGCTGATATTCTGCAGAAATGCCAGTTCCAGTAGCTCGTCTTAGCATCAGTCGTGCTAAGGCTCTCTCCTACAGCCACAGTCCTCCTGAGGACTCTCTCAAGAACTTCCAAAGTTCTACTAGCACTTGCTAATTCCAACCCCTTCTCTATCACTGCAGCCAAAGAATCATCGCTACCTCTGACACTTGGAGTCATGTTCACCACACCCGATACACACACCACACATGGTGCTCCGGGTCCCTTCAGAACTACAAGCCACAATTGGGGTTCAGTTATTTTCGCTGTTGCTCCCGTCCACTCTTCAAACCGACAGGCCCCACCTGTATTGCCCTTATACCAAGTTCGTTGAACACCTAGTGTGTGTAGAGGTAGGAGCTAATACAAATCACTGTGTTTTATTCTCGTGAGAGTAAAACATGTATTCCAGTAAACTTGTCAATTAATAAATTAATAAATGTAGCTTGCAAATAGCACGATACTGCATGTAATGATCACAAATACTTAAACTTATAAATGAGTAAAATTGAGGAGGTGAGTTTCCAAACTTGATAAATATATGTGATTTGATTTGCCAGAAAATGCAAATAACGTATCTCTCTTAATTATAGGTGGGACGATACCACACTTTTAATACTCAATACTGTGTTCAGCACGATACCCTCAATACTTTCGATACTCAATACCTTTAGTAATAAATAAATGAACAGTTTCAGTGATGTACTGAAATTCAGAAACAATTGTTTACAGTTTAAAGTTTTAATAAAGTTTAAAATAAAAACAAATCACACTACGTTAAGAAAAGTATATATTTCATGTTGAATACACTGTCACTCTTAGGATCTTTCGTAGAATCAAGACAGTTCAGACATGAAGAGACAAAACAAACACAGTTCACAAGTTCTTATTTAAAAATACAAGCATTCGAACTCTTTCAGGGTCGAGTCTGCTTTGTTTTTTGTCAACAATCCCAGCTGTACTGAACAACCGCTCAGACCCAAAGGTAGCAGGTGGAACATTTAAGTACTTCCTTTCTAGTTGGAGCAGGCGAGTAAATACATTTTGATTTTTCTAGTACAAAAATATGTTTGTACTGGGAGGCAACAGAGGGTCATACAAATATGCTTCAGCTTAATTTTTTGCTGTCAGTCCTGTGTTGCTTGTTGATAGCGAAAACTGCAGAATCACTTGCGAATATAACGTTCACATTCCATGTTTTTTCGCCTCAATCACCACACATTTGTTTTCTTCCTAGAAATTAGTGAAAAAGAGATACTGTAAACTATTTGCAGTCAAAAGTGAAAAATGTGGCTTAAGAAACATTGACAACATAAGTGTAGCCTATATAAACTGAAACGCCTCATGGTACTAATTGATGAAAGTTAAAAATATCTGTTTTATGTTCAGTAACAGAACATTTGAAATAGCCATACAAGAATTAATGAACATAAATTAAAATTTTGTTAATATTTTTGTTATAATTCTCCATGTGTGTGCTGATTGAGGAAAAAATTTGTTTCTAGTTTTTAAGTAAGTTGGTCAGAATGTATTTAAAGTCATAGAGAAATACTACTCACAGCAACATCAGAAGAATCTTTGAGGTCAAGTTCTTCAGCAGAATGAATATTTATCTGCTTAGCATTGTCAAACACTACAAGTGTTTGAAAGAAAAAACCCCTTTAAATCTTAGGTCTAACAAAGTGGCTAGACGGTATACAGGATCTGTTTCATAGCTGGCACACCACATTTTCAGCTGATGTCTGGACAATAGTGTTCCTCACAGGCTTCTCAAGCTCATTCCAAGTACTTGCAACAATGGGCAACAACACTTCTGATGAAGTTACCTCCCTTTTGCTGACAGTAAATGTAGCATTATCAAATATTTTGAGAAGGCTCACAACATTTTGCATCAAATCCCGCTGATTTGCTTTGAACTGTATTTGCAATGGATGTTCTGTGTCTACCAAAATTACGGCCTGTTTTTGTGTGATGATGCGCTCTATCATATGTAGCATTGAGTTCCAACTTGTTGGCTCATCCAGGATCAGTTTGTGTTCAGGAATTTTTAAAGTGTACTGGGCAATTTTCAAAACTGTGCATGTTAATACTGAGTGCTTAAAATGCCCAACCATATGTCTACAATTAGCAGCCAATTGAGAGGCAGATGCTCAAGAGACCCTTATTCACAACTATCTGCAAGGTATGTACCAGGCATGGTAGGTGTGGTTACTCTTAATCTTCGAAAGCTTTTACAATATTTCTTTTATCATCCCGTACAATTGCAACTAATTTTGCTTCAAGTCCCCATTCAGTGAAAGTCTGCATTATCAAATTTTTTGATATGAGATAAGAGATGACTTCCAAACAAAGGTGTTTCAAACCAAATTCAATGTTCAGAAAATTAACAATTATGCTTAGTTATCATTTGCCATGGAAATCCAAAGGTCTGTCGTCACATTAACAAAATCAATGCCTTCCAGCTACAGTCTTACATTTACTTTGCACTCCTCATACAAGTTGGGTATCACTTTTGTTGAAAGATGTTTTCGTGATGCTAACTGGTAGCGGGGTTCAAGATGATGATCAAGTTCTGAAAATCATCTGTTCTCAACAATGCTAAAAGGTTGATAACCAACACAAATCATCTGGCCAATATATTTTGTAATAGACATACTGCGAGGATCACCTGGTTTGAATGCAGTCTTTTTATCAATAAAATTTTTTTAAGTCACCTGCTCTCTTACTGGTTTTACCGAGCTCAGCACACTGTCTCCGTAAGAATTCAAACTACAAGGTGTGACAAGTCCAAACACACTACATCCTCGAAGTTGATAATTTTGTTCCACAATAGTGCTCAATCCTGTTTGCAAATTACATGTATCAAGTGTAATTTTTTCTTTCTTTCTTCTTCAGCAATTTCAAATCTGTGTTTGGTGTCCAAATGTTTTTTTCCTCCTTCTTCTTCTTCAATTACTGGTATTGTGAGATTTACCCCCTCTTGAATAAGACTTTTTACAGAAATTACACACAGCACTATTTGAGTTATTCTGGTCTATAAAAAAATACTTCCAAACATCTGACATCTTGGGCTTTGTTAAAAATAAACAGATTGAGCACTTGTTCAACAGATGGTTTAAAAAAATTGTACAAATGTTTTCAGCTCAAGTGATTGTGATGGGAATTATTTCAGAACCATGTACTACTGTGAATAAATACAGGAATGAAACAAACATTAACAAAAGAGTTTAAAATGTTAACAAAAGTGTTTAAATCATTAATAAATGTGTTCAATTCAGCATTGCCAACTATGACCGAATTTAGGTTGCAGCATGTAGCAGAATGGAAGTGGCATAATAAAGTTTCAATCTTAGTAGCCCTTTTTTCATACAGTAAATTTTGTATTTTTATATTAAATATATTTTCTCTTTGTTCCAAAAAAAAGTGTGAGTACAAATTACATGTCATATTTACATAATCAGTTATCAAATGTGGGGAATCACCGAAAGTGTCCTGCAATGAGCACGGGCGGCCCCGGAAAGAGCACAGCCGACCCTGGAATGAGCATGGTCGGCCCCCGGAATACCACTGCCGACCCTTGAATGGGTATGGCCGGCCACGAAATGAGCAGTTAATAACATTAGTGCGGTAATAGGAATTATTTTAGTAGTGTGCAATATTTTTTAGTTTTGAATGTAACCAAATTTTGTTATTTGTGACCTAATTTTTCAAAAGGTTTAGTGCTCGTTGATCGGAACACATGCAGGCAACGTGGCAGATTGGCTTGCGTGCTGGTCGATTGTATATTTTATATTTATGTGACCATGTAGTATTCATTTGCGCTCAAATTATTGACTACTATTATGGAGACACTAAAGTTATCGCTGCTGTTTATTGTTATTTTATGTCAGTACAAATGTTTCACTGTAAAATTGCATAAGCGATTCATCCGTGGAAGACACAATAACTTAGGATCGAATGGAAGTTATTTCATAAAAAAACAGTGCTTGAATGTTAAAAAAAAGAAATCACACTTAATGATGTTCTTTAAAGAAAAAATGTTGTGTTTTAATTCTTTAATGTAAGTGTTTCTGTTGCTGGTATTTTGCATTTGTCTGAAGTTTGTCATTTTCTTTGGATCTGTAATGTCCTTTTTCCAACGTATTTTATTACTAACGTGAGTGGCCTGCATCATAATATAAAACTTAAAAATACAGTTTCTTTCAGCAAAACTTATTTAACCAACTATTCAAATAACCGTTGACTTACAAACATACACAAAAAAATTGTAGTATCGAAGAAAAGTACCGTCACGATCGCACCGATACTCATTACTTTCAATACCACAAAGTATCGAGACATATTGAAGTATCAAACGTTTCATTTCTAATCTTAATCAAGACAAAAGATGTTGACATTTGTACCCCCAAATTTTAAAATGAGTCAATATAAGCAACCCCAAACAAGAAATTTTTTTAATTTGTCATATTTTTTTAAGTTATAACACATTAAAATGGGAATGTATGAAGTTTTGTCTCTAAAGAGCATGTGTATAAAGTTTTGAGACACCCCTGTTTGCAAATATGACGTTCTGTTGCAACTTTCATATCATAAAAGAATGAGGAAGGTACAAGAGTCAATAAAATTATATTACCATGTTTGTATAAAATTAATACCTATGGCAATATAGGTATTGTTTTTATTTCCTAAATAACAAAATTTTTCAGTATTACTAATTCATGAATAGTATTGTGGCAATGAAAGGTTAAACTTTCAACACTTAACTACAATAAGACAAAGCGATAAAAGTGAGGACTTAAATGTTGACTAACAACACAATATTAAAGTAATTCAAACAGCCAAGTAGTACTATCCCTTTTACAGTTAAGTAATAATATAAACGTAGTCAAAGTTTCTTGCTTTATTATCAAACTGGTAAGTAAAACTCGGCATCTTCATCTTCATGTTCCACAGTATCACTTTCCTCCGCTGCATCTTCAGCAATGTCAGATTCGCCATCAGTGATGTCTTTGTAGAATTTGAGAGCCTCATTTTCATGCCACAGGTCACAGAAGTGCTTTTTCAGTAGTGAATCAACATCTGCTTTTACCCTAACCCTTATGTTTAATGGCTGTGGGAGGATGTAGTTCATGGCATTCTTCTTCTTGAAAATTGATCTATATTCTGCCTTATCCGTGTGATAGTGAACTTCACTTTGACTGGTATGTCTACCTGTCCATTCGCTCCTTCCCTCTTTTTTAGATGCAGTTTCTTAGAAGGAGCAAACTTGAAGTGAAGTGGTACCTCGTACCACAGTTTGAATTGCATCCTTCAAATTAAGTACAGCAACATCATCCCCAATGCTCTTGACAGTACCAAAGGTGTCAAATATTTCGATGTATTCTAATGGAGACACTATAATATCTTTCTTTCTAATTACCTTCTCTATACGTCCAAAGACTCGGTCGGGGGAAAGAAACTAATGGCCAACGACAAGGAACATGTGCATGATATCCTGAACATTCTTCAGTTCAGACAACAATTTAGCCCACATGCCCAGGACAGTCATGTTTTTGTTTTGTCCTGGACATCAATCACAAAAAAATTTTATTGTTGTGATACCTGTCACGTCTAGGTTTGTCAGATGATGGTACAAAATGGATGCAACCTCATTCAAACCTTTAGCTCTTTGATTTTCTGACCAAGTGTATATGTGGAGCCCTGGAGTTTCCATGGCAAACTGTGCAGTTACATTGATACAACTTCCAGCAGTAGTATATTGATACAACTGCCAGCAGTAGTATGCCGATTGATCGGCATCTTTTGGAAGAATTAAATTCTTCTAACAATCAAAAACAAGTATCAGGGACGACATAACATCAACAACACAACCAATAGTCCCTTTAGTTTAGGTTATTTTATGTGGGTAGGCCTTCTGCCTCATACAATATTTTGTCCCTATCTTTAATAGATAGTCTTGGGGAGGAGCAAGGAGCCATTTTGTTTTTCTTACACTGTGCCAATAAAACAAACATCTTAACCCTTAAAACAATCTCGAACTACCACCCAAAACTTCCAAATGTGGGCTACCTAAACAATAAAACAAAGAAAAACTTAAAAAAGACAGTTCAGGCTGCACACGCACACACTTGTAGCACAAGTCTTCAGATCTGGCAGATCCTTAAAAGCTAGCATCAGGAAAGGTCCATGCTATGTAAGTCTGTAAACACACGCTCAGAGTAGGTTGGGGTAGTGGCAAGACCATCTTCTTCTTCTGGAACATGGATAAGCTCAGATGGTTCGGCAGTCCAAGTCAGGCAGGGTCTCTCCATCAAGCTAGGACACGAACCATAGCCACACATCTGCTTCCATGTAGATGTCAGCTACCCAAGGATCGTGGTCACACTCATGTCAAGCGAGCTTGAACAGGAGGGAGGGGGGGAGGATTATTTTTCAAGTCACTTCAACATCTGCTTAAGGGGAAGGTTCAGAGAGTCAAATGTACCACGGCACTCACGGAAATGTCCAAAATGCCTCTGAACCATACTCCAACTCGACACACACTCCATCATCATATTGAAAGTCCAATTGGTGTAGCTGCAGAGTACCCTTTTCCCCATGATGATGAAGAATACAACTAAGAGTGTCCATCGCCCCCAACACCCTCGTAACTAGCTGCAGGAAAGTCTTTACTGTAAAGTTCTAATGCAGCATCACCACTGTTTTACCTCAAAACTGTTCATAGTGGAAAGTCTATGTCGCACTACACCTATTGTCTTTGTTGATTCAAACCTTTTTGTCGTTAATTGTAGGGGTTCACCACACCACCGTGTCCATTGCATCATGGAACTTCAGGGATGAAGCAAAGATCGATAGCCTTATCTGGCCCACCCATTTACTTGTGACATAGTTTAACCCCAAAAAAATTAATTATGAAAACAACTGCACAAAAGTAACAATTTGTCGAGACCTAATAAGAAACTTCACAAGCCTATATCTATTGCATCTCTAAATTGCTAAAGCAAAGCACAAGATAATCTAGAAACTGAAATTCGTCTTCCAGCACCATAACTGTGCTGTAGGCATCACAAAAATATATACTAATACCAGGTTTGAATGGCTTCAGACCCCAAAAACAATAAAACAAGAAATCAAGTACCTTTTTTTAGGGTAATTACTTAAGACTAAATAAACAACTTACATAAATTTGCCTCTGACGTACTATTCCAACAGCCACAAAAACATTACATATAATCTTATACATAAAAATAACTGTTTCCCTTAGTTTTCTCTTCTACCTTTAACTGACATTAAGTATTTATTGGTTTGTCTGCTCTAAAGACAATTAAAAGGTCACCTTACGGCCAACAGCATTATTGATAAATGCTTTGACTTTGTCACTATCTCTGATACCGAGTCCATTAAAGAACCACCCTGTTCCTCTGGAGGGTTACCTTCCTGTTCTTCCTGTACATCCGGACAGGTGCCTCCCTTCTTCAATCTCCTTAAACTAAAACATCTCCACGGCACACAAAACACAAATAGAACTGTCAACAGAACAATTCCAACAATGGAACAAATTTGTAGGCCTAAAATAGCATCAAGGAATATTGCATCAACTCTTGGTATCACCCCCAATCCAAATAAATAAGGATTTTGTACAATTATAACTAGACCTAAAGACAGGCTTTGCGAATTCCTTATCCAAAAATTTTCAAATCCAATGGAGCATCTAGAACAATAGGTTCCAATCTATGGATGCTAGTCCCCATAGAAATGTTTAAATAGGATTTGGAAGAAGGCCAATCTTCTGCCATACAATCATTAAATGAGGGGAAAACAGTATGAGTAGAAGTTGACTGAGCAGGGAAGTGTAATTTCTTAAATTTAGTCCAAGCAGCTGGAATTGCATTAATCACTGTTCCATTATTTTAATACAACCTGCAATCACACGGCACAGCCACAAAATTATATAGCTTCCTGTGAGCATCTTTCTCTCAGAAAACAAATACAAAAAAAAATCAAAATGACTAATTTTTACAACAAACGCAGTTTTCATTCTATCATTAACATACAAACGAACCTTCATTAACAGGTGAGCACCAGCAATAACGGTGATCATTTCTTCTCCTCACACCCTGTTGATCCCATGGTTATACACCATCCAGGTCGTTCATGCCCACCGAACAGACCTTAAAAGCGGCCACGTGCAGAGAGAGAGGTTCCACAACCTCCATCACCTTCTGTCCAACCATCCCTCGGTTGATTCAGTCCAATGCTCTAGCTGCTCAGTCCCATCAATCGCAATGTACCCCCTTAACCTAGTTGCACTTTGAAAAAACAAAAAATTAAATTAACACAACCCTTATTCACAATTTTCATTTATAACCTTTAGGGCAAAACTCGCAATTACCTCCTGCCCTCTTTCCTTAAAAACCCCCTTCGGTATCCCAACCGAAGTGAAACCCAAGATCCACAAAAAAAAAAAACACTCCACCTTCCAGGCTGGTGTGTGATCCTGTATCTTCTACCAAATTCCATGGTCTCCTCTTACTGGAGACTCCTTGCCAATTCCATAGTTTTCATTTGTTCCCCGTCCGACTCACTGTCGGAAGATGCTCCAGTCATCTCACCACTTACTAACTGGCTTAATTCTCCTCTTCTGGGAACATCACTACAGGCCTATCATGCCTGACAAGAAATTATTATTCCTAGAAACCCACCAGTATGAAAAAACAAGTAAACCCTATGTACTGCGCTCGCCCATGAGCACAATTATTTTGTAAAATAAACTGTTACCAAAACCACCTAGTCTATAGTACTACTATCTTAACAGCTAAGTTATTAATACCACACCATCATGCACTTCCTTTGACAGTGTCACACCCACTATACCCTTAAGTACTGCGTAAAAGGAACCATAGGATACCCAGTGCCCCGAACCAAGTTGTTACGAGGTAGGGAGAGGGAGGGATAAAATTTAAAATTAAAGTGAAAGAAAAATGAGCCAAAAGAAAGCCTAACTTGCGAGGCCTCCACCACATGCTGTAATTTAAACTCAGCTGGGCCAGCACGATACCCTGTACCCTAAACACTACCTTGAAAACGGAAAAAGGCCCATTAACCCGAAACCAAATAAAAAAGAAGGAAAGGGGAAAAAAAGGTTTTGGGGGTTTGTAGAGTGTTCTACTCGAAAGGCAGTGAAAGATGCCCAGATCGCTTCATGGGTCTGACTCTGACAAAGAAGCAATGTATTGATGTAATTCACTTAATTTAACTACCTATTACCTAGCATCCAGTGCTTAAATACTATGCTACCAATCTCACTAGTAGTGAGGGTCGACAGCTGTTACAAAACAAAAAAGGGTGTCAGCCAAATAAATACTTCTCATTAAATAAGGAGAGGGGTACTTAATGCCCAGTAAGTAAAAGTAATACTATTTTTAAAAAATTAATATAGGTTTATTCAATTTAACAAATATATAAAAATAAAATGAAAAACAAATAATATCAAAGAACTATCAAACCACAAAGTAGGTTAGTATTGAAATACCAAAGGTTTTGCAAGGGCAAAACTGTAAGTACTGTATATTTTGGTTACTCAAAAGAAAAATTTAATTACAATCATCACAAGAAAATTTGTAAAGTTAATTAATAACCTACAATCTACAACCAGGAAACCCACTGGCCTAACCAGTGGTCGATTGGAGAAGTGCAAAAAAAAAAAATATATATATATATATTAATGTAAGGCTAACAGGATGCCCTTCTCACTAATACTCCAGGTTTAACTCACCACTCACCAAGATGTGAGTAAAAACAAAACTCAGAAAAGAAACAAACACAGGAGTTTCTTACTGCAAAACGAATTGGGGTAGATAGATTGCCCTCTTTTTATCCACATTGCAACTTCCATCACTACGTTAGCCGCCTTGGGATACAAGCCATCTTCCTCAACTACAAGCTGTTTTAAGGCTCTCATATCCGTGAAAGGAGCTGCTGACACACCGTAAGTGACAGTGTCAAGTTGGAATTCACGTATTGGCTGATCTGGGGACTCACGCCACAGAATTGATTTGATAAGATGCATCTTCTGGATGTACGTGTACTTGTCAATACATTTTACAAACATCTGTGGTCATTACAACAGGATGAAGATGGAAAAGTGTAATAATGTCCACAATAGCATTCTGTAGTTTAGGTCCAGTCAGAAGAACATCATTAAGATACTTTCCAGAAGTGGAGAATGTTGAAGCATCAAACACCATTCTTACCCTGGTTGTTGACCTGAATTCTTTCAACACATAGTGATGTGGGATATAATAACGAGTAGGGTGCCCTACTCCATTCTTAATCCGATGCATGTGTCCAAGTTGTTCATACTCGCGCAAAAAATTGGAATACTCCCTTTTGGTTTCTGGCTGACTATGCAATCTGCATTCAAGTTGATGCAACCGTTTGACAGCAAAACCACAGGAATCTCCTAACTCTGGTTCATTTTCCTTGAACGACAGTCTCAGGACATATCTACCCTCTGGGTCTCGCGAATGGGTTTCAACAAAGTCACTCTCGCATTCAATATCTTGTGGGCTACAATGTTGAACAGATGGTACTTCTTCACTCTCCCAAAACTTGCAGATGGTGTCTGTTAGGGAAGCGTCAGACAGTACAAATAGAGAAACAACACTACTGGAGACAGCAGCTGCAGTCTGACTGACTTTACCCATTAGAACCCAACCAAATAAACTGTGAAGAGCAATAGGGAACCTACGTGGTGGTTGGTACCACCCACCATCACACACACATCTGGGTATATATCAACACCCAAAAGAAGATCAATTGTCCCTGAAGTATCAAACAATGAGTCAGCTAATTCCAAATGACAATACATGTCCCTCATGTGGTGAGAAAGTGGGATGCTGGGTAATTTGAAGCCTGTATCCTTCAAGACTAGTGCATTGGTGATTAATTGAGGCCCTTCACTTGCCGCAGGTGTCAGAACACAAGTAACAGAACCATTATTTGCAAGAACAACAGACTGAGACAACCCCACAACAGGAACATGAGTCCTTTGGCGTTTTAACCGTAGTTTGCGGACACACTCTTCTCAGATTAATGAACTCTCAGTCAGCAACACTTGAACCTTCTGTATCTTGCCACTTACATCTTGAACTCTAATGACTGCTGAACCTAAGACGACAGTTACCGACACATCAGTGGAAGAGGTAAGTGAGACTACAGCTGCAGTTTCCTCATTGGATATGGAAGTGACTGTTTCTTGTTGGTTAGAAATATCTGCAGTTTGCTCCACTTGATTTGGGGAGACAGCAGTGTGAAGAAGGGAGTGGTGTCTCCTACTACAATGCATATAGTTTCTCTTTGACTTGCAATCCTTCACCCTGTGGCTCTGCAAACAGTTGAAACACAACAGCTTTTGCCACACCAACTCCATCCTCTCATCAACTGACTTACCATTTAACGTAGGACACTTGTGAATTCGGTGTGCGCCCTCACAGGTTATACAAATATCTTGTTCCACAGTTGCCAAGAATGAAGCTTTGATGTTTGTGCCTGAAGTTACAAACTTCTTAGTTGTTGATCTTGCACAAGTGTACCCTGATGCTGAATAGTTAGCCATCATCAATTCCTTACAACATGATTCCAAAAATTCGATAAGCCAATCAAATGTGGGCATCTGTATGATCTTATTAGCTACTTCAAACTAGGCTCTTGTATATGGATTAAGCTGTGGTAACAAAAATTTTAGCAACACAAAGCTCCATTCAGTCACTGGCAGTTTTAGAACTCTCAAGGGACCCAAGTTCTCCTTAAGAATATCTACAATATTCTGCAATTTGTCAGGAGAGATAGCAGCTAAGCGAGGGAGTTGCATTATATTTTTTCAACACATTGTGGCTATTACTCTGACATTATGGTACCTTTCAATTAATGTTTGCCATGCTAGGTTATAATTATCCTCAAACAGTGGGAGAGCTTTAATAAGGTTGTATGGCTCACCTGAAACTGACGTAAGGAGATATTGATGCTTTTTGATAACTTGCCCATCAGTCCTTGTATTTCTAGATGTTCCTGCACTTGCTGGAGGTGGGTGCAATGTTCTTTCCATGAGTTGGAATAAATTATGATGTCGTCCAAGTGCCAATGTAACCAGCCACGACTTAGACTGACATGAGTCTCTGGAAGGTCACCAAGGCATTCTTTAACCCAAATGGTAAACCTTATGTTGGGACACGTCAGTTTTATTCAAGGCGGTGGCTGCAGCAAGGGCCTTGTTTTTGTGCACCAGCAAGGTGAAATGTGTAATTTTCTTTTGTATTTAACTCTGCGATATGGCTTTTCGATAATTGACTGGTCATGTCGCAAGTTTGGAACATCGTACAGTCACTGTCGTACGTGAAGAAATGTGCTGACCCTGTCTTCTACGATTATTACTTCCACACGATGCAGTTGGTTTTGAAAATTTACTGCTTGACTTTCAGCTTTTTTATGGTGTAAGTGCCATACTTCACCGCCTAGGTGAGTGATTTGTACATACCGTTTGGTAAGTGGTTGCGGTAATTGTTTGTTGCATTATCGGTGCTCATTTATTGTGTTTCCCTTGGAATTTTGTTCAGTGCGGTTCCCCGGCTGCACGACCTAGCCATTTTGGTGATGTGATCTCAGCCTCATGCTTTTCAAGTGATGAGACTGCGGCCCACACTATGATTTAAGCAACAGTGGTGTGTCGACTCCTTGGTCACTGCCTTTTCATCCTTTGGTCAGAAATTATTTTATTTCAACATGTGATTTTTTATTTTTTTTATTATTACTGCATGACAACACCATAGTGGCTGCCTTCAACTTGCTGCACAATGTCTTATTCTGGACTCATATATCCTTGAAAACAACATGATAAAAATGCAATACTTACCTTATTAGAGGTCTTGGCATGAAATGGTGTGGACAACCATAAGAATTTTCTATTTACAAGTTAGTTGGTCCTAAAATAAAATAAAGGAGAAAGCGAGGAAGCTGTAGCTAAAATGTTAAATTTCGGGTGCACTCTAAGTTGATTAATTTAAAAAATGTATCTGAATATGAAAACAAAAAAAAAAAGTCATCTGTTAACTGTAACTAGTTTCAAGCAACTGTAATACACAAATTATTGTTTTGTTTAAATATCATATATATTTTATCTCTTCTCATTGTGTGTATAGTAAGAAGGAAAAAAGGGTCAAATAAAAACCCAAACCTAAAAACTATTTTTTTTTATTTGTTAAAAAATAAAAAAACAAATTAACTAATGCCTACTACCTTTTTTGTAAGTGCAGATCCATGTTTTAACTTATTTATCGATGAGAGTTCTAATGTGTTGTTGTTGTTGTTTTTTGATGGGTAATTAAAAGAAACCCACAATAGTGTACCTGAATGGAAAACAAGGTGAGAGAGAGTTGTTTTTTTTTTTTTTTTGGGCTCCCATTCTCCATGATTATTTATTTATACACTGAAGGATTGCATGTGGGAGTGGAGATACTTTGTTTCACGTCCTCCTCTGTGGCCCTTTGGTGTTTATGTTGGGGGCCAGTAGCTGGGGCTTTCCTTTTGTTGGAAATCACCTGGGCTGTTTTTCTTGTCCCCTGATGTGGAGTGCCAAGGGGTGGCTCAAATTTTGGTAGTATTCCCGTTGTTCATTTGCATCAGGGTCCTCCTTGATGCGTGAAAGTGATTTCTCTGCCCCTGTGTGATCTTTTGTTGTTTTGTTTGCTCAGCACCCCTCCCTTATTACGCCTACTCCCAATGATGTTCCTAGGTTACGTTTTTGTGATTTTTTGTATGTGTTTTGTTTTGCTCATTATACCAGCCACTATTGTGCCTGAGTGGCTGCTTAAGGATGAGCTGGTATTTGAGCTCAAAGTACGTGGTATTCAACCCGCTGACTTAACTACAGCTGAATTAAAATAAATTTTACGAGGGGCAATTAATAAAGGCTTGCCCATTGTCCCCCACACAATTTACTGACAGTAAGGTTAAACCTGAAATGGACATTTGTGTTTCTAAAATATTTCCCCTAATGGAACTGGTTGATAATTTGGAAGACAAGCAATCTTCCTTAACCTTTGCACGAATCAGACAAAGACTTGCTCACCTGAACAGATGGACCAGGAATCTTATCAATTCTTCTCGAGAGGCCTTATCTGAGTCGCAGGTTACATCCCTGCAGAATGTTATTGACCAGGTGGCAGTGCTTACTGAGGCTGTTAACCTGGCAGAAAGTAATGTGTCTGTCATTCCTACTACCCAACAAGTAAGTAAGTAAGTACTGTGTCACATGAATCAGATAAAATCAATGCTCTTACCCTTCAAGGTCCTTCTACATCCAACACACACTCACAACCCACTTTTAGGCACACCCCTGCTGTCACAGGTCCTGTTTCCACACCACTATCCCAATAGTAAGTCATGTTGCGGGTTTTACACCTACCTACCCTTCCACTGCTCATGTGTTTGGACCCACTTCCACAGCTGTTTGTGTGCCCTTTGTCACTATGATTCCTGGTGTTTTCCCCAAGTGTTTTTCCAACACCCTCAACTGATTTTAGCAAAATTCCCCACCCCCTTGAAAGAATGTTAAAGGATTTACCTTTAACTGATGGTTTGGATATAAACAATTTTTTATATTTCCTGAAAGTCACTGTCCGTTTACACCAAAATAATTCAGTACCAGAACCTCAGTTGCTGAAGGTTATTTTCCCTTTCATGCAAGGACCATTCAGTGAACACACACATCATGTCATTCCACTGTGCCTCACTTTTGACACATGCCATACAGCTATTTTGCATTTTTTTATTCCTACCAGACTTTTGACTGAATTAAAGTTGAAGCATTTGAATCGTTTGTAGGGTCCTTATTTGGCATTGTCAGTTTCTGTAAGTAGCATTTAAAGAGGCTGCCGTAGTACTAAGGTTGTCACTTAGTGAACAAGAAGTGATAACATTTTAGAGGGCCTTGCAAACAGCCTTTGGACTACAGGCCTGCTTTTAAGCGTGTGACGTCATCAGGAGTCATTCTTTCTCCTGATGCTCTACGTGTTCAGTACGAAATGATGTGGTCACTTCCTAGTGTATTTTATATTTGGATTTATATTATTAACTTCATAATTAGCTTCTGCCGAATTACTTATGCACTTTCTGTTAAATTTAAATACCTGTAACAATTATAATTGAAAATCAGTAGGTATAAAAATATATGAATTAGAGCTTGATTTTTTATATTTGGTGATCTCTTTTTAATCAGGGGAAAATTCTAAAAATGTTATTAGTTTACAGATTAAATTAAAGCTGACAGTCCTGTTTAAAATGCCAGTTTAATTCCTGAGAAACATTTTCATTGTTTTTGATAAGAAGTAGAATATTATTTTTGTTTAACTTAATGGCTTACACAATTTCACAGTTGATGATGTCAAACTATAAGATTCACATTGAAATATACCATAGTTTATTTTTAATTTGAATAGGAACAACTGTTTACGAGACCCATGTGACAACTAAGAAGGCCCTTCAACATGATAATATTCAGACGAAAGTAAACAAAATTAATTTCACCGATAAACAGAGAGTATTTTTTTGTTAAATTTATTTAAGCACAATAATTGAATTATATGGGGCAAAATATTTTTTTCATTATTTATTACAGTGATTATTTATATTCTATCGTGTTAATTGTGACATGCCAATCGTTCGCTGCTGATTTGATTTTCAGTGAGTGAATATTTTGAAAATTTCACATCACTCCTTTTTCATAAAGCTTGGTTATTGAAGTAACTTAACTCAGTTTGTACTCTCACTCTACAAACATTTTAATACACATAGCATAATAAAATACAATCACCGTAATTAATAAATAATTCATCCAAGTGGCGGAGTCAACCATTAATTGATCCGGGTGTTACTTTTCAATGCCCTCATTTTATATTGGGAGGTAGAGCCAGGAAGCAGGGTTTACAGAATAAACGAAAGCTATTCTTAAACAAATAAACTACCCGCCAATTCATGCCTTCACCAGGATTCAAATCTGGAACTCTGTGCATCGTAGGTTGGCGCGTATGCCAGCTGAATAATGGCGATCCGGAGATCATCTGTCAATCAAATGGTGGTGTAAACCTTGCATAGCACTTTAGCGAACAAATGGTATTCACCAATTTGTTTACAATTTGTAAGAGATGTCAACACAATCAACTACTGCTATTATGGCAACTTCTGCATATTTATTACCTGGTTAATTTAATTTAATTTGAACAGATTTGTGAACATCACAGTGAAATGAACATACGGAATGAGTGTATATGTATGTATATACATACATACAAATACATACTCATATGTAAATGCATACAAGTACACAAATACATATATTTATATACATACAAGTATACACACACACATATGTATATATACATACAAGTAGGCCTACACACACATACCTGAATATATAAATACAAGTACACACATATACATAATGCATAAACATTCACACATTTAAATACATATTCGTACATACATATACAGGCATCTGTAGACACAAATATTTTCTGATTATTCTCTTGCAAATGAATCCTAATTGATTATTTCTGGCCGAAAATTGAAGTTGGTATAAAAACTGACAAATTAACCAAATATACTACAGTAAATTCGATATTATAAACAAAGCCAAGTCATCTCATGGAATATTTTTGGACAGTTTTCCGATGGAAACATAGGCTTATGCATTCACCTGGTTGTCTAATAACTTTTAAACCAGACAATCGAATTTAACCAACTAGGTCTACATTATAGTATTTTGTAAGGACATCAGACTTACAAGTTTTCAATCATGCCAGGTACGTATTTTAAAAATGGCAGCGATTTTGAAATTAATACCACAGTGTCATATTTTGGGAACCAATTATCTATCCTATTTAAACGAAATTTGGAACATTGACAGTGTATTGTGATGCATTGCATATTGAAAGAGGCAATGGAAAAAATAAAGCTTGTTCATTATATCTCGGGCACCATTTAACTGATTTAAACCAAACTTGGTATGTTGACAGTGCATGATGTATGCATTGAACGAATTTTGATAATGTTATTATCCAGCCATTTTGGAAGATAGTGCAGCATTAAAAATAAAGCATTTATGTTATATCTCGATAACTATACAACCAATTCCTTCCAAATGGCAAACAAGTGATACTGTGGTAAGCAATGTAAATTGATAGGCCTTGTTTCAAGAAGATCAGGAACTTATTTTCAGAATAGTACCCTTGTACACATTTTAGCTTAATATGCTATATCTACGAAACAATGTAACCAGTTTCAACCTAACTTTTTATGCTGGCACTGTAAGCATAAAATGAACAAATTAATACAATCACTTCTCCGCCATTTTGGAAGATAGCACCATATGAAAAATTAAGTTTTCGTGTCCTATCTTGGAAAACTATTAACTGATACTGGCCAAATTCAGGCGACAAGTTATACTTCTGTAGTCCATCTAAATTTATATGATTTAAGGATGTAGTCTAATATTTTCAGAATCACAGCAATGTAAATATATTGTCAGTATATCACATGTCACAAGCAGTTTCAACTGACTTAATATGTTACAGTATCTATGACGAACATATAATATGCCAACAAATCTCAGTTTTGTTCTCTAGTAATGAAGATACCACCACATGAGAAAATGGATCTTTTTTGTCATACGTCCGGGACTAATCAAGAGATTCCCTGTGAACTTTCAATGCTAGTAGTAGGTCTACTACAGTAGGCCATGTATAAAGTGTGCCTGGCTTTATTTATAGTATGGCTGCAAAATAAATCATTTAGATAAGTTGATCATTCCTATTAAACTATTTCATCAATTCCAATTAAATTTTGTATAGGTCTACTGAGAGTACCCATTAGAAACATCAATATGCTTATAGAGATCATCTTTTCTCGCATTTCTGTAAGAAAGTGCCAGACAATAGAATTAATAATTTGTACCATATCTCGGTGACCAAAAATCTAATTCTCACCAAATTTTTCTCACTAGTAGTACTACAGTGGGCCTGTGAAATTACATATTTCAAGTTGGTAAGATTTTTTTTTTAATAGTGCAATATAAATTATTTCAATAAGTTAATCATATCTCTTAAATAATTTGACATATTTCAGTATCCATTAGAAAAATCAGATATGCCTATACAGAGCCTGTTTTTGGGTGTTTTGTACGATAGCGCAAAATGAGAAACAAAAGCTTTTATGCCATATCTCAGGGTCCGGTTAAGCTATTTCCACCAAATTAAACACACTAGTAGTGTTATGGTAGGCCAAAAAAACTTGCATGATTTAAGAAACTCACACACTTGCTTTCAAAATTATGTCCCTGTGAATATTTGAAGTTTATGATCCTAGTATACCAAAACTTTAGACTGATTACTATCGGAGCTAATGTTTCTAATCCTACCTCCGTGATGTATCTGGTTGCACGCCAACTTACGGTACGAGAAGTTCTGTTTTCGAGTACCAGGTAGAGCACATGTGTATTTGTAATTGTCTCACTAGTATTGCATTTGGTTTTGGTTACATATGTAATGACATCGCTATCAATGAGACTTCTTCATCAAAATTATTTGCATCCATATAAAGGAAAGCAGGTTCATTAGTTATATTGAAAATTTCTTGTCTAATATTGTTTTAACACTTCCGGTTATAAAAAAAAAAAAAAAGCTTAGAGATATAAGTCAAATGTATTATGATGCTACAATTTTTAACCGTTTGTTTATACAATAGCCCTGCTATTGAAAAAAATTATTACGTCTAAAAATTATAGATTAATTCAATTTACCTAACAAGAATTAACAGTTAAAATCATTTTCCTCTAAAATGAACAATTATTTCGAAAACCCCCCAAAAATACACACATATTAAAAAGTAAGATTTCAACTAAAAATCATTATCCTACTTTGGACCGTGTTGTAACCCGGGTGTTAATTTAATTTAAAATTTAATTATACTGTTGAATATCCTGTGGAAGATCTGCCACAGAAATTATTAATGCAGAAACAGAAAATTTAACAATATCGCGCTAATAGTGAAATTGTTGTAATGCACAATTAAATACTAAACTGTAGCTCATGACCATGTTTCCTACCAGAATAAAATACGCTCATAAACGTAAAACCTGTGGAATAAAAACAACTATTTTTTTAATCAAACCTATGTTGGCATTAAAAAACACATACAAATTAAAAATTTGCTGTGTATGTAAATTTTTCAGGAAATTTGTTTACTGTTAACGTTTGCATGCTATATTGAAATTATATTTTTAACGGACCTGCTACGGTATTAATTTACAATGTTTGTTAATAGCAAAAGTATCTACGAAGCGCGACTATTTAAGAAACTTGAAAAATGTTTCATTTATTTCAACACGATTATCTTCCGTAATGTATAGTATTGTAACTTCATCAAAGTTGACTACTGTAAATGCTTTGATTGTTTAATGTACTGAATAATTAGTTATTACCTCTACCGGTATTTTTGTTATAGCAGTCTTATGCAGGTTTAATAATGATTTAACTATCTACACATTGTCAGACTCTAATAAAAATGTATATTTAACCCATTTTTGTAACTATTTTATTAATGTGTCCTTAAATGTAAACCTCTTCATTATTCGAAATTGTATCTTAAAAAATGTAAAATGTTCGACACATAATGGTATTCTGAGTACGTAGCTCCCGACATCTTCCACGCATTAGGACATAAACCTAGCAGGCATCACTTATCTTTACATGCGTTTGTTTTCTGCCGTCTTTACAGAGAAAAAAACCAAGAGGACTTCAGGCTTCTATTTCAGTCATTCAGTTTTGTGGTTATATTATGTTCATCACCATTACGCAGTGCTAAACAGCTAATACAGAAACTTATTTCATCTGAACAGGCTTCCGCATATTTTGACAAATTACTGTTTTATACACCATATTTTAACTGCGAAATATGGTGACAAAATAAGAAATAACTGGAATAGTCAGCAAAGTATCCAAAAAAAATATACAGTAAACTTACTTTAGAAGAATCTGATGATTAGAAGTTGGTGTGAGGGATTTCACACAACCATACCTGTTGCCTTTCTTCGTTTTTTGGAAAACCAGATACACGAACTCGTGGACCGTTCTCGTAATGCTCATTGCAATCGGTAACACAGCAGCAATGCGGCATGTTGCCAATGGAAATAGGTAAGACACCCGCACATATTGGAACTTTACCGCTGACTTGGAAATTCACCCCAAGAACTGGCAGCTGTTGTGCCAAAGACGAGGGAGGAAACACATGTTAGCATCTGGACACCGGCAGGGAGCGGCTAGGACCACTCTCGATGACATCACATGCCACCCTCTGTTTTGAGAGCAGGCCTGAAGTCCAGAGGGTGTTTGGCCTTGCACCCCAGGAACTTAGTTTTTCTAGATAAACAACAAATTTTGCATGTTTAGATAACATGTGCATTCATTCACAAAATATGCGCTTTGTGGATCAAAGGCGTAAAAAGCGAAATTTTTCTTTTAAGTGCAATTCTCTTCTTAGGCAGCAACCAAATAAATCAGTCACCTCGCAGTACAGAGTGACAAAAGACAAAATAAACTAACAGGCAATAGGCGTACTGATCAAAGTAAAGATACTAAAAATGTGGTTAAAGTACATGGAGATGTTGACACAGGTAAACCAGGCCCCTCCAGTGGTAATCATAGACCGCCTGTCTGTTATTATTGCAAAAGGACTGGACATGTAATTGCAAATTGTTTCCATTTAAAAAACATGCCCAGCGAGGAGGAAAAGTGAGCGACCGCCCTCACTTTTGTTGTAAACCCAATCTTGACTCGTACAATGCTCACATTTCTCCCAGGATTGACATTTGTACCCTTTTTCAACAGTTGTTTGGACAACCTGAATCTCACAGTGAGCGTGAGTATTCTAGTGCTTTGGACTTGTGTCGTGTCCAATTTCTTAATGTTGTTGGTGTTCATAAAGTAAGTACTCCACATGTAGAATTAAGTGTATGTTCTGTTTGTATCAGTGCACATGTGGACTCTGGTTCTGCAAGAACTATTATTTCCAAAGAACTTTTTAAATGTTTACAGGAATTGAACCTTATTGGGTTGATTGAAAAGAACCATTTTAAATGTTTTACTGCTTCTAAAGCTCCATTACCCATTTCTTGTTGTGCTGTAATAAAGTTGAGAATTTCATCCTTTACTAGGATGTTAAAATGTCTCGTTGCAGACGAGCTGAGTTTGGATTTTATTGCTGGAGCAGTTTTCATGAGAAAAACAGGTCTATTCTAGATGCTCAGGAGGGACTTTTTTTTTGTATGTCCCAAAAGAGAAAATTCCTTTTATTAGTAACCAAGTTCCTCCTACCACCTCTGAAATTAATGTGGATTGTGAAGCAAAGGGTTTAGAAAATCCTTTGTCATTTATCTGATTTAGAGTAAAATAAAATTCAGAAATTGTGTGATCATTTTCCCAGTGTGTAAACAACTGAGTTAGGACTAACCAAAATGCTGAAGTATGAGATCAAGCTTTTAAACCAAGAACAAGTTAAAAGTCATCCGTATCGTTTGGCCCCTCCAAAAATGGAGCTACTTAGATTGCAGGTCCAGGACCTGATCAGTGAAGGGGTTATAGAACAATCAACGTCACTGTATGATAGTCCAGCTTTTCTTGTTCCTAAGCCTAATGGAAAACAATGCATGGTTATTGATTACCATAAGGTAAATAAGAAAATTGAAATTGAATCTGTGCCATTGCTGGACTTGCACTCTGCCTTTCAGTGGTTTAGTAAGGCCAAGATTTTTACAGTTATAGATTTAAATGTTTATTACCACCAGTTACCTTTGAGAAAAGAATCTAAACACATAACTGGTTTTTGTGTGCCGTGGAACGTGTCCCCTTTGGTTTGGCAACATGTGCCCAAGTACTCACGAGGCTGTTAGATCAGATATTTCATTATATAAATTTTGAATTTGTATACAATTATCTTGATGATTTAGTGGTCTTTTCTGAAAATTTTGAGGAACATTTAACCCATTTAGAAGATGTCTTTTCGCGTTTGAAAACAGCTGGTTTAACAGTAAATCCTGCCAAAGTCAAGTTTGTGGTTCCTGAGATTTAATTTCTGATCAGTAACATTTCTTGTCATGGCATTTCCATAGACCCAGAAATGACCAAAGCAGTTAGGGATTTTTCCCAACCCAGGGATGCAAAGGACATAGCCCGTTTTATTGGTATGATTCAGTTTTTTGGGAAGTTTATTCCGCATTTGGCAGAAAAGACTGCACCCCTTAACTAATTAAGAAAAAAAAATCACCAAATTTGATTGAGGTGCAGACCAACAGAAAGTGTTTGATACTATAAAATGACAATACTAATCTTCCTGTGTTGCAAATGGCTGACATTTCCAAGCAGTTTATTTTACAGACCGACACCTCTAGTTTGGCTGTACTGGGGCAGTCCTTTTACAGGACTGCCCCAGTCCTTTTACAGGAAATAGACGGTGTACGTCAGTCGGTGGCTAATGCTTCACGTACTTTGACCCCTCAGGAAAGAAAATAATCTACCATCTATGAATTAGAATGTTTAGCAGTTGTATTTGGCATTGATAAGTTCCATGAATATCTTGAACATTTTGAATTTTTGTTAGAAACATATAATCAGGCTTCGTCTTGGTTGTTAGCGCACCCACATCAGTTTGGTAAAATAGGCCGTTGGGTGATGAGAATCTTCTCTTTGAAATTTAAGGTCCAACACATTAAGGGTACTCAGAATGTGGTTGCAGATGTCCTCTCACACATGTTTGAAGGATCTAAAGTGTTAGAAGAAACTGAAAATTTAGTAAGTTCATATTTACTCCTGTCAATTTTTTAAAGGCAAGATTCCCATTCCTGGTACTGTGAAGCTCACAGTGATGAAATTGGTACAGGTGTCATGTTTGCAAGAATCCTTCTCATGTTTGTTCAATCACAGTTCTCCATCTGCCAAAGGAGTAAGCCCTTCTACACAGCTGTGATTGTGGACCTCATATTCTGATATGTTGTGGCTCCAAAAGATGAGGAGTGCTTAGCAGTTTAACATTTACAAAACAAAATTAACTATCTTGCACCACAATCTATTGGGAAAGGCAAGAAGAAATATTTTATGTATAGATTTAATTTTCAAACTAATAATTTTAAATATTTTCTAATTGAGGACTTTATAAAATCAGTTGCAAATTAATATTGGCTTTGCATACTTTGTTTTGCAGCAGCTCTAGGTTCAGAAGCTCCCCCAGATTAAGAAAATCTCTTAAAGGAGCTGCTTGGGGCAAGCATTTGATCAGTTAGCGGCAGCTTTTGGTGCTTCAGATTTAGATGTTTTAGTATAAGTGTCTTGAGTATTTAAGTATGGAGTGTATTGTGAGGCATGAAGATGCTCTAGTATGGTGGGGTGAAAAAGGCAGCATTCTTTTAGAAATTTATGTAAGCTGGCTACAAGTTACCTGTGAATCCCAGTGACAGGAGCATCAAGTGAACAAATTTTTTCATCATCTAGTGTCTTATAAAAGAGTATCTCATTCTATTGAGCACAAAAAAAACTTTTATTTCTTCATTCAAATAGATTCTTGATTTAAATTTAAGTTTGTAACATCAGATACTTAAAAAGAATAAATATTTTGAAAGGTTATTTAAACTGAATTTCTGTTCAAAACCCTATACAAGATAATGTATAAACTCAATGGATCAAAGCTAAGATATTTGTATTACAGTATTCAGATTTTAGGACAGTAAATATTTTATAATTATTGACAAATTTCAAGATGATATGAATTTCTCAATCCCATCCTGTTTCCCGCAAGAAAAAATTTTTTCGCTGCCTTAATATTTCCCAACATATAATTTCTATTTCATACAAAATATTGCCATGAAATTAGAAATGTGTCAGTGTTCTGCTAAATGTCTCTTTCTACCAGGTTTGATTGATTAAACATTGGTTATTTGGAAAATATTTATTTGTTGGTTTTTCAATATTTTGTCACCAACCTTCAGTAATATTGTTTTACTTGACAGTTATGTCAACTAAAAAATTAGGGCAGAGTTCACTGCTTATTATTCTTGCAAAGAAGAGTTTATCGGAACTGAACCAACAACATTACTTGTCCCTAGTGTATATGGATATAGGTATGTACTGTACTTGCATGTGTGTGGGTGGGAGGGTGTGATAATATTCTCTACACAATAAGTAGATAGATAATGTTTCCTACGCAACAAGTAGCTGTGGGTTCAGGGTGATGGATGTTTGGAGTATGTGGGAGTGGAGAGATGTAGTGACAGGCATGTCACTGTGGCAGGAGGAGACGCCAGATGAGGACGAGACATTCAATGTGGTGACGAGCCTTAAGAAGGTGGCCATCTTCTCACAGTGCCACAACCTCGGCCAGTGGAACATCTGGGAGTCACTGTACCGTGATATTGTAGAGGCCAAGGATGGCAACAAGGTGCTGCCTGAGGAGGTGAGTAGTAGTTTTACTCCCTCAACAATATCTAACTACACATCTTGAAATGCCAACTGCAGTGCTTCCCGTAGTACTAGCAGGAAACTGTAAAGATTGTGGGCTTTTCGCAATCAACTGATTGCTTTTGAAAGCCCTGCCCACTGTGAATTGTGGACCTCATCACATGCTACAGTCAATTGTAACTGTAAACTTGTTAGCAATATTCTACTCTTAAATCTTGTTCTTTGGTGTTGAAGAAACAGAAACGAAATTATATAAGTTCAGTGACCACAGAGTTTTAAAGTAACATGAAACTTCTTTTCTCTGCCATATTTACTTTGAGCACCCAAATGGGCATGTCCTAAAATATATCCATGTAGGGGCAAAAAATTTTAATTTTATATATGCCGTCTTAACAGCAACTAGCTATATTGTGTTTTGTAAGGTCTTGTTCAGAGTCAGTTGCCACAGAAAAGAGTTATTTTTTGTTTGTGAACATTATAATTTCTTGTACGAATATGCATAACTGTAACATGTTTCAGTTTTGTCATAATTCCTCATTAAGTTTTTGGTGTTGCTTTTCTTCGCTTTCAAGTCTGGGCAACAAGATTGTACCGTGGCAGAACTCAATTCCCTACTCTTCCACTAATACAGTCCTGTACTAGCTCAGTCGGGTTACAAGAATCTGGCACCATGTTTAAAGTAAATAAAAAGTGTACACTACCATTTTGGAATATGGTTAAGGATTATTTTCGAGTTCTATAACACTTTGCAAAACAAAAACACTTATGGAAAAATCTTTATTGGACAGACAACTTTCAAATAACAGCGTCACTGTAATTACACATTGGCAGCCATGTTGCATGCTGCCAGGCCTGCAGAGCAATGGGTAAAGAAAAAGACAATGGCAGCACAGCTTGGGCGCATGCTCGAACTGAAAGTCTAAAAATAATCTTTGGTTGGGGCTCACAGCCTGCTATGGTTAAAAAATACATCACTCCGAGGGCTTCAAAAACACGCTGATGGCAAGGGAAAAGTAAAAGAACTCAAGAAAAAACCTATTCTCAAAAGTGATGCAACTTCGCTCAGATCCTCGAAACTACCACATATTACAGATAACAAGTGAAATACAGACCCGCATTAAAACTGATAAAGCCCTTACTTCTACACATGCCATGAAAGGAAAAGTTTTGACTACTACGCCCATTGACAAAATAAACTGGGGATTTAAACTAAAAATTAGTTGAAAAACTATTATAAAAAGGATTAATTTATGTAATCTGCAATGCTACATTACCACCATCACCACCCCCCCCCCCCCCCCCTTAATTTGGGAAAAATTTTGAAGGCATCTTTACCAAATCCAAACCTATCTTAAAAGCAGTGAATCTGTAATCTACTGTTACCTTGTTCCTACATACAACTTAACCGCTAACCCTGCAAAACACAAACTCAATCACATCACATACAAGAAAATTTAATGTTACCTGTCACAGAAGAATACAAGATCTCTATGTGGCAGATATAAGAAAACAATCCATCATCCACTTATGCACAACACACAGAAATACAAACATTCATTCAAAGGTAAGAGTGAGTGTATCAATTATGTTTCAATTCATCACAGACAACATATTAATTAACAAAAAATTTTATATCACATGGTTGTTTTAACTTACCACAATGTTGCACCAATATGAGGTTTAAATATTTTAATTCATTGCTTAGCTTGTGTTAAATATGAAAAGTGGATCTAAGGTTTGGACAACAATGTAGAAAACAATGTGTGTGTTTAATTACTTACAGGTAACTCATCTGTGAAAACATTCACGTCTTATGGTATACTGTAAATGTGAAAACATTTTCCAATATTATTAATAAACACATCAATGGCTAATAATACAGCAATAGAACACTATTAAACATTACAATATTACAAGAAAACTATCTGCAAGATCATTCACTATTACCATCATTTTCATTATAATTTAAAGAACATGGTTCACAGTATTGACACTATTATCTCAAAATTAATTTTTTAATTAAATATTATGTTGAGAATAAAACATTTGAAACCCTTTGAAATTTCTAAATCATATTTAAATTGAGGGTGTAGCATTTTCCATGTCATAGTGTTTCCAGTTATATTGCTCATATTTACTTTAACTCATGACTGAGATCAACACACAAGGTTTAAAAATGAAGTGGACCCAGGTCTGCCCCAAAATTATAAAATGCCTCTGCCACATTTACTTTCATACCTCTTGATACCTAGATCAGTGTTCACAACAAAGAGGACTCAGGCCTCTCCTACCCTAAAACTTACTCTAAGAGTGAAGACCCAATGACACAAACTGGAGCAATCCCTTAACACTACACCTCTCTATGATCTTCACCTCTAACATATTACACAACACCTCAACTTGTATTCGTTGTCAAAAAAGAAAAAAAAAACAGAGCAATAATTAATTTTAACTTTACTCTTGGATTTAAATTACAGTGTTAAATTTAAATAATTTTTACTTAACTTTTCCAAACTCTGTAGTGTCCGAGGGCGACAAACTTCAAGAGTAGAGAGAGAACATTCTGCAAGTTATTTTTTGCATCTTATCAAGCTCTGTGTTCCTGCTTTTTTTTTTTTTTTTTTTTTTCCCCATGAATCACGTGCTGTATCACGCGCCTATTTTCCAGTCACATGATTTCATTACCACACTTTGGGGCCGTGTGCAAAGAACCTGTTCATTGGCTGATGCCCTGACCTTGCGCTCTTATTAGAGGGAGACTTTCCCCCTCTACAATCAAGTCGTTATATTATGCCTCGCCCAGCCTCGAGAAGCGATACTTCATCAAAGGACGCCAGAGACTTCACTTCATGCCGAGCTGCGCCCCAGACTTCACTTCTTTACCACTGTGATAGCATTCATATGAAGTGGTTTCACATAAATTTAATATGTTTGATATCATTAACCACGTTAGCTCTCTCCACATTGCCTAGTAATTAACTCAGAAATTTTGTGTATAGTTTTTCAGTGAGTTTATTGTATTAAATTTATAAAGTGGAAAGTTTTATTTCTTATTGAGTGTTTGTGCTCAGCCCTAGACCACTTGGGCACCACAAACTGGTGACAGCGTTTTGGATGCTACTCTAGATGGCTGTAACTGCAACCCACTCCGAAGCGTTATAGTTTTTATAGGTGACAGGTGTTCGGTCGTGAAACTTGTTCTAGGTTGTTCGCCGACTGTTTTTTTTTCTTCCCCTTTCTGTTCTTGGTTACACAGTGTATGAGTGCGAATCGTGAAGTCGTGATAGATTTAAGTAACGTTGAAGGGTGGCAATTTCTTACTTGTCCTGAAGCATTCAGGATTGTTTGCATTACAGTTAACGATTCAAATACAATTGCTCGTGAAAAGGGAGATTTGCAGGACTACAATGAACACGTTTACTGTAGGAAATTGTATAGCTTTGAAGTTACATATGTTCACAGACCTATAAATATTAGGGTAACTGGAAGTGTTGATTGTCACTTATATCTGGATGACATTACTCCACACACTTTGGTTCGAGTTGAATATTGTAGAAATTAATTATATTCTGCCCCGCTTTGTTGCTGTATTTTGCAAAAGCATTAAAATGTAAGTCTAAGGCACTTATTATTTCAGCGGCAAGAAGGCAAAGTTGTAGCTATTACAGTGCAGACTATTTACGTTATTTTAACTACTAGAGCTGAAGCATTGAAAGGTTTGCAAGATTATTCTTACCATTTGATACAGAAATTCTTTCATATACACACGTCTTTTAACCTGTGAGATGGCAGTCTCCCCACATGTCGGGTGGCTTGAGCTTGCCCCCGCGGAGTGTTGACTCCTGGCGCAATGAGGTTTGCCGCACAGACCTGCTTGACTGCACTGAACTGTGCCTTCTTTTCTGCCCTCAGAGCTCTATGCCGGCTGTTTAATGGCATAGGCTTGATTTCCTGCAAGTGGCAAGCAATGGACTATCCCTAACTTAGGCGTGTAAGACAAACAATGGCTGGCGGTGTTATCCCTGGCTCCTAACAGTGCAAGCACGTGGAGTTGTGGGTCATAAACCGTCTTCCTGCCACTGCCGGGTGTAGTCCACAGGCGTAGAGCTTCCAATCCCAAGCAGATACCTTTGCCAGCACCTTAGCTAGGTGCTCTGGTCAGCAATACAACTTAAGTTGGCTGTCCCGCCTCTGTGGGGTGTGTCCTAGTGGTAGGGGCTCTACCGTTCTGTGAACCGAGGTATACAGAATGGGTATGTGTATCGACAGAGAGGCCCCTGAAGGGGGTCTGACGTCTTACTGTAGGATGTCAACGCTCAGTCACTTGCTTACCGTTTGGGGTTGAATAATGGAGGTAGACAGGTTATACTATTATAACAAAGAACTCTTCGATATGTTATGATTTAGTATTTATTATAGTAATAAATTCTTAGGTAACTCATACATGCTACCAATAGGTCTATGCTTCAGAGCTAATTAAACTACGCAGTTTATGGGTAAAGGTGACCTGTTCTGAAGTCTACTTAGTTTCAAGGGTAAAATAAACTAACTGTTGCAACTACTACTATCAGAGTTTGCCTGTCCCTATCTTTAACAGCAAGTAGTGGCAGCTGAAAACCCAGTAGGTGTCAATAACTGAAGTGTAAAGTTGATGGTCGTTGTCTTTGCGAAGAAAAGCTTCTGGTGATGGCGATTACCAGGAGGTGTTGAAGCCTCTGGCAGGTGGTGGCAACCACTGGCGAACTGGAAGTTCTTGGAGAGGACCGTGAGGACCTATGGTCAGTAGAGAGCCCCAGCACAAGAAGTGGTGTGGCAAGCTACTGGAAATGATAACTCCCAACTTCAGCCATGCTCGGCCCTATATGCGGCTCAATCTGGAGTACGCTGCGGGTCAGGGTGGGAGGCGTGATGTGCCCCTGTGATGTCTGCCTGGAGTGCGTGGAGTGGGAGAACTACCCTCGTGCGCTCGGAATATGGCCTCAGGTGCTCTGCCATCTTCGTCGGTGAGGCTGATGTGTTGCACTGCCACTTCAAATACCTTTCATTTTACATGTATACAAGGTGTGTTTGAGTTGAAACCACTCTCTGTGCATTCGTAAAATGTCGGGCTCTGTTCACTCCTTCCTTGGGTTTGAATACTCCTTATTAGAGAGAAGGGCAGGTCAGGAACAGTCTGGGAAACCAGGTATCTTACATGTCCCTTCCTGGGAACACATCCTGCTAGACATCTCTGGTAAATTATTTCTGTAGTAGTTGAAGCACATGGGATGAGCTTTAGTTGTTTATGGAATATAGGTATAAGCGGTCTGTGTCAATTTAGAGAACATGCAGAGCGTATGAGCAAAGTATTGAAAATATTGGAGGAAGCCAATTTGCGAATTCAGCCTAATAAGTGTTCATTTGTACAAGATAGTATAGAATAGTTATGGCATGTTGTGAGTTCAAAAGGTGTAGAACCAAATCGGAAAAATGTACAAGCGATTAAAGAACTCCCTAGACCTAAAAATGTCACTGAAGTTCGTTTGGTTGTTAGTATATTCTAATATTATAGGAAGTTCGTACCAAATTGATTTCATACCCACTTCTTGTATATCCACATGTTTCGTAACCCTTCATTTTGTATACAGATGTTAGTAATTATGCTTTAGGTGCTGTCCTGTCTCAGGTAAGAAATGGACATGAGAAACCAATTGCCTATGCTAGTAGACAACTAAATTCAGTGGCGAGGAATTACAGTACAACAGTAAAAGAATTGTGTGCTTTAGTTTTTGCCACAAAACAATTTAGAGCTTATTTGTATGGGCATAGGTTCACAGTTATCGCTGACCATGCTGCATTAAGATGATTACTAAATCTAAAAGATTCAAGTAGGAGACTCACTCAATGGGCACTTCGGTTAGCAGAATTTGATTTTGAAGTTATCCACAAACGGGGTAAGAAACACGTGAATGTGGATTGTTTGTCGCGAATGGTTAATGCATTTGATTCAGTGGATTGAACTAGCGAAAATGTGAAGAGAGAACGATATGAGGAGAAAACATGTTAATGTATAATTAATCAGACTGATAAAGGTGGTTTCTTTATTGATAGGGAAGGTATCTCATATAAAAGAGGAGAGAAAATTTTGGTATTTGTCCCAAAATCGCTTGTGACCAGAGTAATTAGTCATCACCGTGTCACTCCATTCTCTGCACACCAAGGATTTACTCCTTGGTGAACCTTCTCAAATCACTGTACGGCTGGCTGATGTTAAATAAAGATGTAGCTGAATACATTGTTAAATGTGACGATTGTCTTAGGAGAAAGAGCACAAAGTGACAAAAGCACCTTTATCGCAAATGACTTCTCCTTTTCAGTTGGTATCCTTAGATATTTTAGGTTCCTTGCCAATGAGCGAGAAAGGGAATAAATATGTTTTAACTTTTATTGATTATTTCACTAGGTACTATCAAGCGATTACCTGCTTCACTCGCCGAAAATCATTCGGCTGACTGTTGAATATACTAGAGCGATGAAGAAACTGTAATACTTGTGACAATGAGAAGGTTGTGCTAATTCTATGTATGCTGCCTCAAATATTGCATCAAGTAAACATGGTCCAATCGTGGCTTCGCAAAGTGCATTAATGTCTAAAAATAGCCTGTGAACACTGACGTGGGTCTCGAATTCAAAGTATTACAGTGCGATCACGGGCCGTCATGTCGGCCTACTGTGACATCAGTACACTGAATTTCATCAAATGGTGCAACACACAGGCATGATTCTCGTACTAACTCCTTGAAATAGTTACACTGTCATTCCTGTGATGTTTGTACTACTGATGCAATTACTCAAATAAAATAATAAATTTAGAAAAACTAACATGTATAAAATACAAATAAATTCTTATTGCCACAATCTCCTAACTATTAAATGAGCTAATATCCTTAACATAAAAATATTGCAAATGAAAATAACTCCCGAAAATGTAAATTTTAATATATTGCAAAGCTACGTCAATTGTCAGAACTGTATTTGTTGTTTTGCTGCCAACTTATTAAGAGCCTCCGACATGTTTACTGTAACTGTAGATGTTTTCTAAGTTTGATTTTAAAAGAGTGACATGCCACGGGCAACATTCGTGGACCCTGGTGAGCCTCCACATCAGCTGTTCTCCTCCAATGCTAAGCCGAGTGGGCTTGTGACATCTGCTCCCTCCTGAACGCAGACAACTCGCACTACATGTGCACCTGCCATGGCAACCAAATTGTGTTCTACCCCGTAAAGCAGTTTTCCAGCTTGGGGTATTGAACGGGAATCTCACTCACTCAGTGAAGAAGTAATCTTTCTCTCCATGCCATATCCACCTAGGTATAGGTCTTCCAAGCCCCATGTCATATCTGCCCATCCAAGGCAGAGATGGTGGGTGGTAAATGGGCTGTCACCACATGGTATACGGTTCTGGGTATTTAGTCTCACCTGTTGGGATCTCTACAAGTGGGCCTTGTTACAGCTTCCTGCCCTGGGGACTGGGATGCATATGAGTCACCGTTTATGGCAGACTAGTAGCAGGGGTGGTCTTTTGAAGGGAAATGGGTATGATAGCTCCTGAGCTCATAGTGGCACCACGTGTAACACTGGTGTTAGTCGATGCAAATGTTTTGGTAGTAGATATAAACTTGTGAACTCCCTTGACAGAGGCAATGGTTTGCAGCTCTGCAGACCATAGCTTCCTAGGTGTAGGGAATGAGGAAAGAAAGCTCAAGGTTTGTTATAAAATAAAGTTATAAGAAACTAAAACCTGACTACTCAGAAATCAAAAACAAGTCTTTAGTTAAGTTTGAAAGTATAAACATAAAGCTGTAATATTATGTCTTGCCATTTAAGACACTTTACATAAAGGGGAGTACAGGGGAAAACATGTAATTAATGTAGGTATCTATTAACTAAATTTCATGCATTCAGTCCAATGTTATAGAAACTACATTGCATTGACACCCCAGGATGGACCTGACAATCTTTTAAAGGCCCCTTGATGACTACGGAACCATAAGAAGGTGCAGTTCTGTAAAGTGATGTGTGTGGTTGAATGGATTGATGTGTACAATCAATCGTTCATTATATATACTTATCATTTTATTATTAGCCTATTGTGTCCCAATGCTGACCAAAAGCCTCTCTACCTTTGCCTTCCATTTGTCATGGTCTTGAGCCAGACTTAGTTCAAATTTAAAAGTTATATAAAATTGCAAATTATTATTTTGTTCTCCTGTACCTTCCCTATATGTTAAGTTTCTTAAACGGCACGATGTATGACTACGGCTTTATGATTATACTTGTACACTTAACTGAAGACTTGTTATTGACTTTTCAGTAGTCTGGCTTTAGTTTTATGTAACTTTATTTTATTTACCAATTTTTTGTTAAAATAGGTAAAACAAATAAAAACATTTTGTTTGGTGTAAATATATTTTTGAATACCTTTGAAATTCTAACTACACAAATATAGGTTGACAATTATTATGCTCTAATGCTCTACCTACATATTATTAATCTTAAAGTGAAATTATCATAAAACATTACCGACACATACTTCCAAAAAATAAGCTGTGAGTAGAATGCTTCCAAGAGCTAACTTTACCTGTGGTGACATCTAGTTTAGTTGAGGGTAAATTAATTTGTATGTACACACACTACCATAAGCCACGGATGAAATGTTTACGCAGCTAACTTTACCTGTGGCGTAATCTAGTTTGTCACTGTCGCCATATTGAATTTTCTTAGTTGTGTCATAGTCTGTGACACTCTGGTTATCTCAAGGAATTGATAGACACTTAATTTATCAAAATTGGTGCCATAGGTGCGACGCTACGGTGGAAAATCTTAAATTTAACTTGCATGCATGCACACATACATACTCACACACATACATATATACAATGCATATATACATGTAAACAATGCATTCATACGTACATCATATATACAATGCATATATACATGTAAACAATGCATTCATACGTACATCATATATACATACATACATACATAATATATACATACATGCATATAATGTATGCATACTTACATACATAATACATATATACATACTATATGCATATTACACACACATACATAGTGTTAAAAATTATTACCTTTCTTTTACTTTGCCATAGTCAGGTAAAAATAACTCAAAAAGATATCTCCTGTGTTACCTCTTCCCACATGTGGAGCTAGGTGAGGTTGCTGATTGTCTGTTTCATTCTCTGACATGTAGCCACCTCCCACAGCAGAAAGTGTATCCTGTTGGCCCTATGCTCAGATTCTATGAATTCCCTTGCTAATGCCAAGGCCTGTCTGGCCGCCTTCCGCTTCCTAGCTTGATGATGCGGGATGCGGGTAAATGGGTGTGTGGTACAGTTAGGTGCAGCTGAGTCAAGGAAAAGGGGCATAATCTGTGGAGGGCTGGCAGTCCTGGACAACATTCCGGAGGGCAGTGATTTCCCTAATGGTGCAGTACTCTATCAACTCATGTCTCCTTCCCAGAATATTGGGTAGGACAGGATAATTGCCGGCACACCAAGTACTCCGCTGAGAGTCACAACAGTCATGCACTCCTCTCCGGTGGCAATCAGCAAGGCAGGATTATTGCCACACCCCAATTCCCAGCAGGAAGAGGTATGCTCTCTGCTACACAGTCTGAAGGGTGTTGGGGGTTGGTAGCTTTTACCAACTCCTAGAAGATTGTCTCATATTGCTGGGATGCAAAGGGAGGTACATAGAAAAGAGGTTATCAAAAAGAAAGCTACCTGAAAGTGAATAACTAACCAAGTTAGGGTATGGCAGGTTTATTGGTAAGTGAACACAAAATAACCACACAGACACTTAGCTTGTACCCTGAAGGGCCGAACTTAGATTTCCAGCAGTGCCTAGAGGAGGTTTCCGCAGACGACGGCACAGCTGCATGATGGGGCGAGGATAACCCCAGTATGCGGTGGTCTCATACTCAAGTGAATGGGTGGTAGTGCCATTTCTAGATGAAGCATAGAAACTGAATGGTTGATATGCATCCTGGCTGAGTAACTGTGTTACAACTGCTGAATGAAGACAATATATAGCTGAAGTTTGAAAGGTGAGGTTCTCAGTTCACATTCAGCAGTGTAACCAGTATCAACTGCTGAATGAAGGCTACCTTGAATCGCAGTCTGTGGGTAATTATATTGTGAACCCAACGTGAGTGAGGAGGTTTAGGAGAGGGAGGGGAGAGATCAAGAGATGCTGTCTATATGTCCTGGAAGCATAGGTGTTTCCCCTATACAGCCAGTGGCCGGAGGGGAGGTAGGCAGACGCTCGCTCAAGTGCCTGCTGTGGTGTAATAGGCAGTGGCTGGTGTTTATCCCACCTAACATTTGCACTTCCTGCACTGTTTACGTCATGTTTTTTTCTTTTGGCTGGTTGTCTGTAGTCAGCGTACTGGTGCTGACAGCAGCAGATGTAGAGGTGGAAACCCTCGCATTGTGTATAAATATTCTGGTGTGTACTGCCAAATGGTTCTTGCTTGAAGCTGTAGCAGAGGCTAGAAGTTTAAAAGATGTTACCCTTGGTTCCTCAAATTGATGTAGTGTGATGTGAAATTTGTGGCAACTGAAATTTATAGTGTTTTGTTTTAAGAACAAGAGAGTAAATTGTCAAAATACAATAGAATCCTACTGTAAAAGGTGCTGTGGTGGTTTACTAGTTACACTACTCACCTCCCACCAATGTGAACCATGTTCAATTCCCAGTGGGGTTTCCCCTGGACTCTTGCATGTGGGAATCGTGCCAGATGATGCCGCTGGTCTGATGGTTTTCCGGGGAATCTCCTGTTTCCCCCTCCCCTGCATTCCTGCACTGCTCAATACCCACCTACCTTCGCCCTCATCAGCTCTCAAGAACTGGATATTATGAGCTACCTGAATCTCTTCATTCACTCACTCACCCATTGTAACATTTCAAAAGATACTTAAAAATATTTTCTTTATATAAGTGAAGAAATTAATAAAAACTGATGTAGGATAGTATTACGATCAGAAGTGTTGAGAATGGCTCTACTGAAGTACCAGTTATTCAGTGCTGCTGGGTGGACACAGTCACCATTTGCCAGGTCCTTGGGTTTTTTTTTTTCTTCTTCTTCTAAGGATTGACACTGCCTGAAACAAGAAACTTGGCGTAAGTAGTATAAAAAAGACAGTTCTGACTCACCTAGCGTCGAGCAATGTATCCATGGACCCCGATTAGCATATTACCAAGTGTCAGGCTGTGGAACCCAGGAGTGAGAATTTCCCTATTTCCCGTCCAAAGCATCTGATTTTGCATACAAAAATGCCATTTTTTCCCTTTTTCCTCGCAGAATTTCACGATTTCCCTCATGCTGATGGTGGCCATCTTGGTAGCCAGCATCAGAAAGTACCTTTTGCCCAATTAGGCGGCAGTTTGCACACTGTGGCTGAATCTGTCGGAAATTGATAAATTCCTGCCAAATTGAGAAATAATTTCCGGTGGTGACCATCTTGGTATTGATGACCTATGTCTACTCAGGACAAATGGCTACCAGCTGAAGATGTCAACTATTTTGGCGGCAACAGCGGGGCATCAAGTCGTCGTGAACGATCATTTTTGGATCTCATGTAACACTGCCTCCTCCTGAAGTCTGTGTGTGTTTGCATAACACTTGTTAGCATTGCTGGCTGTAATTTCCTATCTATTTAAGTTATAGTAGCCAAATTCTTAACATGGACACCAACCATGACTAGGAGAAGGGTCACGGGATCAAGTATGACATATGTCAACTTATAAGTATAGTTGGCTCTAATTTCCAAACTGTTGCAGTTATAGTTGTGAAATTCATGACATAGGCATCCACCCTGACTAGGAGAAGGGTCGCGGAGTCAAGTATGCCCCATGCCAACATATCCTTCTGTCCTACCGAAAGTGTGTATGTCCCGCTTACACATTCAGCATGGAGGGGGGGACACCCCATTCCAAGAGATCTGGAAATATGTACGTGGAAAAAAATTCTGTATTCTTTGTGGCGAGGCCTTAATTTACATTTCCATGTCCCTGTGTCCCGAGCATAACGCCAGGTTGTCCAGAACCAACTATAATGCTACTCGCACACACACATGTCGCTGGTGGTCATGATGTGACTGACTGACCACCAAAAGGGCACCCACTCACCAATGTCCTTAGCGTCTAACGACGACAAAGCCCCCGCCCGCTCTGTGTGCTTTTCACGTTGTCCACTAGAGTGCACAAAAGGAAAAATAACCTACCAACCCATATGTGCGTATCGCACATGTGACGACTAGACAAGATCATACATCCTATGTCATTCGACAAAAGCCATGTAAGTCCATCACTAATACAAATTGTCAGGTTGGCAGAGTGGCCTAAGACACCTGATATAAGCTCTGGTTCAAGTAAAAGGGAGGGTGGATTCGAATCCCCGCATCTGACACATTTTTTTTCTGTACCCTATTAAGTAAGGTATTGTATTTATGATTCCCGTTGAGAGTGCATGTTGACATACCTGTAGACATTCGTTGGCCCCACCACCCATGAAGAGGCTAGTATGATAGTCATAATCTTTCTCCGACCTTCAATTACAGACAGTCGTACTCTGTCACCGACCTCTACTCCTGCACAACTTTTTTTTTTATTTTTTTTTTTTCCTGCAGACACATAGTTGGCTGTTATTTCCTAATTGTTTCAGATACAAATAGCAAAAAAATCACAACATGAGCTTACACACTCAACAGTATCTCTGTCCTGCACTCGTGTACTGAAGCATTTAATAATAACAGGGAGTGGTCTTTGTAATACGAGAGCCACACACACACACACACAAAGTAAATTATGCTAGACCGCTCTGGTCAAACGTCCAGTGCAGGGTGACCCTTATAGGTTGCAAGATGTTGTCTCAAGTTGCCATATTGCACAAACTGTGATTTGCACTGTTGACCTTCGAACATAGTATACTCTAGATTCTGATAACTGGTTTCATGTTGTCTGCAGCTGAGTATTGTAGAAAAGGTCTTCTTGTAGTAGCAGCACAAAAAAAATTTCCTGTTCCATTATTGAATACGAACACGTTACCCGCAGCTGATGTTCTCTCTTCGAGGTCTGACAGCACGACTGACTGGCCTATTCCGGCCTGTTTTATACCACGTTGTCATGACAACCTGACGAGAGTACTATTAGTATCAGCTTGAGAGCAAGTTTTTTTTTTTTTTTTTTTTTGTAACTTCCAAAGTTTCCAATGCAGTGCTGTTGCAGTTACCTACATTCTATTGATGAGAGATGAAACTATGCTGTAGTGGGGTGAGGGAAATCGGTATGTGCATATTCGTTAAGCAGATAGTATCCACTCGTTCTCAACTCTAGATTTACTAATGGTAGGGTCCATCAGGATGAAGTCATTAATATTAGGCTTCGGAGATGCAGAATATAACTTTTAAGTTGTTGTTCATCAGCAGCAGTCCCCATATTCCTTTCTGTTTAATCATTCATTGTGACTCACACAGTTTCAAATGAATTTTTAAACCGTCAACACGCACATACATTCTTCGACACTTATCACATTGATATGACATATGAATGATACTCTTCTTACATGAACTTTGTGCATCTCTCTTTGCATCATATGCATATGTAAATGTCTTGTTACAATATTTGCATGGATGTAGTGGCGGTATCAAAGAACAGCTCTCTGATGAACCCTTACCTTGGACTGGTAATATCTTCAGAAACCGCTTGATAGGTGGTATAGCGCTACCGTTACATGTTGTACAATGTCTTTTCAAGCTGTTATGATGACCAAACTGAGATTTACTCTTTTTACGTGTGAACATAATATGTCCTACATTCTTATAACAACTAGCTTCATGCTGTCTGTAGATTTTTTTGGTTGGAAAATGCCTTTTTATAGTAGTGACACAAATAACTTTCTTGTTCCATCAATGAATAAAAGCACGTTATCTGCAGCCGATGTTCACTCTTCGAAGTCTGTATGACAACTGAGCTGGCCAACCCTGTACTTAAAAAAAAGATAATATTGGTGGTTTACCTATGACTACTACTACTGTGAGATTCATGTCTATCGTCAACCGCAGCCAGGAGGAGGCACTGCGAGAGTGCGCCCTGCCAGATCGCCTCTACCACTGCACCAAGGGCTCTCAGGGACAGAACTACAAGCTTGATGGTGACTGTCAGCCGAACCTGCGTCGGAACGACGATGACCTCGTGAGTTGCTCCAGGTACACATCTCTCTCTCTCTCTCTCATTCATGTGGTCCTAAGGGAAGGAATCAGTGTTGGATGTTCTTGTAGCGGCCAGAGATGGGCCGCACACAATATCTTATAAACAGCCGTGCCTGACCCACTTGGGCCCGGACTATAAATAACAACCGCAGCGTGCCACCCACCCCCCTCCCCCCCAAGACATGCCTAGGCGATCAGAAGCAGTACTATGTGTAAATGTAAGAAACAATGCCGAGGTCACAGCGAGGTTGAAGACAAAGACATCACTCTTATCCAGGCCTTGAGGAGCTCATAGCAGACTGCATCTATGACCTCTGTGGTGAGCATAATCCGGTTGGCAGTAGGGCGTAAGGCTATCTATCAGGACCCCTTTTATTTTCAGAATTAAACACCATTCAATCATATACTGGCAAGGATAGGGAGTTCACTGTATAGTTACCTTAACAGAATTCAGTACGAGTATACAGAATACGCATAGTGTTTAGATTAATTTTATGGAATTTTATTGTTCTTATTTCTGTAAAGAATTGTGATAGTGAATGTGTTTTGTATTTAGAGAATTCCCTGGCTTGCATATTCTCATTTACCGTCGAGCTACGTTAAATGTTGAGTGTTTTCCCTTCTTGCTACATTAACGCTAATGTCAGAGAAATCCTTAATTACAGAGTTTACTTATCTGAAAACCTAGGAGTGAGTAGACAGGCAGAAGGGAGATGCTACATTGGTGGAGGTGCCTCTCGTCCCAACTCGTGCTTATGCGAGTAGGTCTTTATGTAAGAATTCTTTTCATAGTTGCACTTCACGCTGTCCTGTTGTAGGCAACAGATCACAAGCAACGTAAGAGAGTCAAACGTGGCTGCGCTTCACGTAAACCACAGAACGCTTAGGTGTAGTATTTTAGCAAAATTCAAATTGTACATTCATTATCTTCCATGTGAATACGTTCATTGGAATTAATTTCGTTAGTGAGTATAAGTAACAGTGTATATTTTATCCATTATTTGTGTTAAGATTCCCAATAAAATTAATGAGTTTGCGCCAGTGCAGGTAACAGCTGTTCACTCCCACGTGGTCAGGACAAGCGCAGTTTGCGAGAGTACGCAAGGTTAGTCACTCCACGTGCGTCAGTCTGCAGTCCGCGACGTCATGACAACGGCCTTGCCAGTTAGCAATTTTGACGTCATGCCGTCCACCTCTGGCACCTTACAATAGCTTAATCTTGCTTTTATTATAGTCATTCATGCTTACTGCTTATTCCTGCACATTGGAACATATGTTTCTTTGTAAGCTAGAAAGACTCCATTTTTTTTGGTGTGTTTCAGAGATCTTTAAAAATCCTTCCTTCTTTGTATTTAGAAATAATTTTAAGTTACACAAAGTGCGCGTTTACAACACACACGAACACAAATGAATACATAAACTTTGCAAATACACCACTTCCGAACCGACCAAAAACTATGGCCAAGATAAACCCAATTCACATTGTCATCAACCATCAGGGAAAACCACCGTCATTTTCAGACATAAAAGGTGAAGACATTCAACAATTTCTAGAAAACGTCCAGGCTGTAGCTAACATCAATTTTTGGAATGACGAGGAAAAGTGCCATAAAATTAAATTGCAGCTCAAAAACACCGCCAAACACACTCTTGAAAACTTACATGCTTTCGCGCCAGGTGCCATCACATGGCAATGGATTGAACAAATACTACAGAGAATTTTCACTACCATAGAGGACACAAAAAATTTAAAACATTTACTGTACACCAAGCGGTAAAAAGTAGGGGAAAACGTGGAACAACACATTGAAACACTAATATACTACAGACACAAATACAACTCCCAGGTTACAGATAACAAATTTTTAAATATTCTCTGCAGTCACTTTTATCCTCAATTGCAGATAAGATTATTGGGCTCTATAACAAGACATATGAGAAAGGGCAGAAAATTTGACTGTCTTAACTGGGATTGTACTATTACAAACAGACACTAACACAGTCACAACAAAACCCTGAGACAGAAAAGTTAAAAATGGAGTTAGTCAATTTAAAAGAAAAGATAGCCAAGCTTACAGTTCAGGCAGAACAAAACACCCACCCAACACCTATTCAGACCAAAATTCACCCTGACAATAGATTATATATGCCGTCACCACGTTATGCAGGGACACTTACACGTAGTTACAACCGCCAATTGAGACTTGATTCTTACAACTATCAAAGTACGCAAAAAGGCAAGCAACAGATAGTAATTTCATGAGCCAATTCCAAATGGAAAATTTTCAACATCATTCCAATACCATATCATTTCAGAAATCAATTGTGCGCCATTCGAATTCCATACTCAACCATTGCTATTGATCCACATACGGATACAATTAAGGCAATTTTGTGTGTGCGTGTGCGTTTCCCCCCCCCCCTCCTTGTTTTTAACTTTCCCCCCCCCCCCCCCCCCCCCCCCTTTTTTTGTGTGTGCACTCTAGCGGGCGAAACTCTGCTGGGGAGAGCAAGCATCTATCTCTAGGGACTTGGGTTCAAGATTCGACACTATGGGTAAACATAATATCGCAGTTATCGTAGTGGAATGGCTGAACATATATTGCTGGATGGAGACCGTCTAAGTGTACATATTAACAGTTTGGGAAGGGTTGACTGACTGTTTGTAATCCAAAGGCTAGGTACATGATGTAAGTACATACATTCAGAGTATGACTGTGATGTACTTTCTTGGTTGGTTATGTATACCATACATGGAAAGATAGAGTGATCATTGTGCTCTGAGCTTCCAGTGAATTCATGTCGTGACCTACAGGCATTCTGCTCTACAGAGTACGTACGTAGATGAAATGTGTTTGTGTGATATCTCCTTACTCACCATATCTAATTTGATTGTACTTAGTTGTCTAGAATCCTCTATGAATGTGTACGTGATGTACATTGAAGACTAGGTACATGTCAAGTGCAGGTCGGTTCTCGGTTGGTGTGGGGGTACAGACTAGCTGTGAGCATTGAATGTTTGGTATGCGAGTGCGGGTTGATATATGACTTTTGTACATTGAAGGTTCGATACAGTGTATGACTGACTGTTATTACAAGCTTTGGTACTTGAGTGAGTAGGTTGTGGTCTGGTCGTGAGTTTGTTTCAGTGGGGGTCGTTTGACCAGAGCGGTCTAGCATCATTTACCTTGTGTGAGTGTGTATGTGGCTCGTACTACAGAGCAGGGTGACCCCTTCCTGAACCCTCCCTGTTATTATGTGTTTCAGTACACTAGTGCAGGACGGAGATACTGTTAAGTGTGTAGGCTCATGTTATAATTTTTTTTCCTAGTTGTATCTCAAACGGTTCGGAAATAAGAGCCAACTATGCTTTTAAGTTGGCATATGGAATACTTGGCCCTGTGACCCTTCTTCTAGTCATGGTTGGTGTCTATGTTATGAATTTGGCAATTATAATTTAAACAGTTCGAAAATTACAGCCAGCAATGCTCACAAGTGCTATGCACACACATACATACACACACACACACATATACTTCAGGAGGAGGCAGTGTTACATGAGATTCAAAAATGATAGTTCGAAATGACTTGATGCCCCGCCGTCACCACCAAAATGGTCGACATCCTTAGCTGGTCGCCATTTGTACTGAATAGACATATGTCAGCGATACCAAGATGGCCACTGCCGGGAATGATTTCTCAATTTCCGACCAATTCAGCCACATTGTGCAAACTGCCGCCGGATTGGACAAAAGTTACTTTTCTGCACTAGCTGCCAAGATGGCAACCATCGGCGGGATGGGAGAAAGGAGAAATTCTCGCTCCTTGTGTCCACTGCCCGACGCCTGTTAATACGCTAATTGGGATCCACGGGTCCACCACCCACGCCAGGCGAGCCAGAACAGTTTTTTTTTTATACTACTGGCATGGCATTAAAAAATGTTCACGAACTATACTTGATTAATTAAAAATTGGTAATTGTTATTTTAAATATTCAGCAGTGGTTCAAAAATGTTTGTGAGACAGTCACTCATCTAATGCAAATGGTGATATATGATGAGGAAGAATCATTTAAGCATTTCTAAAAATTATATGAGTAATATTTCATAGTGCAACACATTTTTCTGAAAATTCAGGAACATCATAATTTACATTCTATCTTTTTGCTAGTACTAATTTGAGGTATTTCTTAATGTTCAGTGTTGTATAATTATCATACTTAAACTACATGCTAAGTCTTTTCAGTAATTATACTCTTAAGTACAATAAACTCCCGATTTTACAACCTTGAATATTGCAACAATTACAAAAATTTCAGAAAACAGTGTAAGCAAAAATGTAAGAAATCACAACCAAATTTAATTGAAAAATACATTTGTTAGCACGCAGCAGCTAAAAGGTGAGGTTGTACCTCTTCCATTAGTTTTTAAGGCTCCCGTTAAATTCTTTGTTGGAACTGTGTCTGGTGTGCGTGCCTGTGAAGTTATACCACACGTGTGACTCATGATGTAAAAATGGGAAAAGCCATGTTTCGCACTCTCCTCTTTCACCTGCTTAGCACCTTTTTAGTGCACAGCTATGCTTGATGCTGCTCACATAGCAATAGTTTTTGCCACCTCTATATTTACGAGTGCAGATGCTTCCAAAAAAAAGAAACATGCATAGATAGAATAGGGTAGGAGACTGGTGACATAGCCCGTGCCATCCCTCCACAGATTCCTTTATCCCCTCTCTGTAGTCATAAAAAGGAGGGCATGCTGGTTGCAAGGCAGCCATCTTCCACTCCCCAAACATATAAGGGGAGGAAATGAGGTCACCCAAGAACAGATCAAGCTTCTCTCTCCAAGCAGGATGTTCACATCTCTTTGCGCTTGTTTGGATGTCACACCACAGTTTGTGCATTATACATGACCATTTTATTTGGCTGACATATACCTTTTGAAGTGATTAATAATATTTTGTTAGAAAAAACGTGCTATTTTTGAGACAGTGGTAAAAAAATGTGGTAATTAACATTTGTACCATTACGACATTCTGTAATTAATCATTCAAAACCACATCCTCTGGTGTGTCCCTCAAAGTTACACTTTGCCCTTACCGTGAGTAATTTGGTGATTGAGCTCTGGCTTGTGCATTATTTGACGACAAAGGAGTGGCATAAGCCACTCCTTTGTCATCAAATAATGCCCTTCAAGGATATCAGTTTATTCGAATGATGTGTTTCTATTGAAATAAATTAATAATTTACAACAACAAATCCTCCGATGCCCCTGCAAAATTTCACTTAAAATGGACTTTGTGTTGTGTAAAACTTACATATATCGCACGATAGTAGCTTATATTTTTGGCAAAAAAGAGAGGTAAAGTACAGTTTTCTCTTTGAACATTTGATGTATTTGGAAGACATTTGCCGATTAAATTACATCAAATTTTCTTATTAAAAAATTGGTTTTACACTAAAGACAAAAATGCACCATTTTTTAGAGGGCTGGGTGTGTTGTTGTTGTTGTTGTGTTTTTTTTTTTTTTTTTTTTTTTTTTTGCCATAAACATTCAATTATTATTCAGTTCTTTGTAGTAATTAACATATAATTGGTTGTGTTTTCATTGTGTGCTATATAGAAATTTGGTTACATACTTTACATGTGTGATTGAGATAACATTCACATGTTGAATTATATTAGTAATCGACTTGTATTTAGATAGGGAAGTGTGTTGGCGAAGTGCGGACTAGAGATGTGTATGTGTGGGTTGTGTTGTTTAGGCAGTGAAGTACTGCATTTCTGCATGCTTCTTCGGTGTTCTGTGGGAACTGCATCATTTGGAAGAGGTGGTGGAAGGCGGGGGTAATTCTGCGGCGGATGTCGCACGCCTCAAGGGTCACCTCACATGCTTCATGGACACCATGAAAGAAATGCTGCTCGTCGGCCCCAGCCAGGTCTACAAGGAGGAGGTGAGGCTCGTCTCTACAAGCACATGATGTGGGTTTACTTGAGAAATTTGAAGGATGGGGTTTCTTTTCTTGTGGCCATGGTTGTGGAAAACTGGAGTGTCCTGGTGAAACCCACTGGCCCCAGCACCATACACCATGTTTCGTAGGTGCAGTAACCATTGGGAGTGATAATGTGATACCAAAGAGGAAATAAGTATAAAAATCAAGAGTGTTCAAAATCAAGGTTTGTAAAACTGGAATTTCTACTGTACATATTAAAACCTCTAAAAATCGACCCCTCACAACTTCTAGAAACTATGTCCTTATAGAATGTTTTCCTCTTAACGTTTCGGTAAAATTTTGACTAATTTTGACCCATCCCTATATATCACACCATTTGCAATTTTTTGTGCGATTGTCCCGAGTGTGTAAATAACACGTTTTTAAAAATGAAATATAAATTTGTTTGATTATGGCGAAATATTCTGGAGAAAAAAAAGCTATGCATAGTCATAAACTTAACCTATCTTTGTCCCCCAAAAATTTAAAAACCATGTGGCATGAGAATTTTCTTAACGTAAGTCTATGTTCAATCTTCACGGGTGAAAAGGTATCTACAACTTCCCTTTTCGCCAATCAAGTACCAAAACTTCAACATTAAACCCAGTATACTTTTTACCAAGCCTGAATTAAATGTTAGGTTGCTTCATACAGAATAATCTAAGGATATTTCAACAAAATATTAATTTATGTTAGTAAATGGAAAAAAGTGATAACCACAGAGGGGAATCTGTGACCTTCTTTGTTGCGAATTACAGAAACCATAACATTGGACGTAGGATCCAGGTTCTGGATCCCTGGATCTGAGACCCACCATCCTTGATTTTACCACAGCTGCCTTCTTAGGTAACATCTTACCACCACCATATTGTTTCCACCCACTATCTGGTTTCTGGACACCATTCTTTTCCAACCTTCATCTTGAATTGCATCACCACTACCATCTTACGTTATGTCGTCAATGCCGTCTTGTTTGTGGGCATTCATTGTCTTTTTTCCAACTGCTATCTTGTTTATGTCTTTCTTTTTTTTTTTTTGTTCGTGTAATGTAGGCCACCATATTGTTTGTGTCTTTTTTTTTCCCCATGTAAGAGTAAGCCATCTTTTTGTTTCTGTTGGTCATTTTTTTCTCGTCTAATAAAGGCCGCTATCATGTTTATGTGTGATGTTTGGTAAGCTAGTGTCACTCCTTGTAGGCTATCATATTTATATTATAGATAGTTCATGGTAAAGTGAAAATTTTTGAAACCCATTCTAAAGTTCTACTTTCATGTTCATTATGTATCCTTCCACCGCATGTAAAGAAACATTGATATGAACGTATAGAAATGTTTAGGCTGTTCACAGTAAAGTGAGTATTTTTTTAATCAACATTTGAAGAAAAAAAAATTGCTGCCTATTATATGTATATACACCTCTATACACACTGGCGTGCAGGTTCCCAGTTAAGTTGTCAATGAATTAGGAAAATTAGTTTGAGTCTTGGCGTTCTATTACAGATGTTGTAGCATAGCATCAGCTCACTAAGCCACAAACAAGTTCCACTCTTCATTCAAATTATGTTGGGTTCCGGCTAGCGTCAGTCGCTCTGAGAACCATGTTGTTAGTAATACACTTGGTTAGTAAATATGAGAACAGAAAATATCCATGTCAGATTCAAATTGATTTATATCAGATGGTCCAACACAGTACAAGTATGTCAGTATGACATCACCCGACACATCTTCCTTGTCATCCGCCTTCGCACTGGCACAATGTCACATTAGCATTCACTACATTTCCAAGTTGTTGTTGAAACAATTTATAAGAGAAAAAACTCGGCCAATCCGACCAACATGTTGACTCGGTGGTACTTGAAAAGTTATACTGGGCTACATGTGAACTGTTCAGTTGACGAAAGAATTATTAACACTCACATCGGCTCGACCAACATTTGACCCCATGGTACTTGAAAAATAATGAACGAGTACTCTGCTTGCTGCCTGTGACTCGTTACATGCAGCTGCCTCCCCTCCACAAAACAAATGTAAAAATACACATTTGGCCGGGGCTCGCGGCCTCCTATTGGCTGAACATTACATCATGCCGCTGCGTGGAACTACAAAACTGCTCATGGCATGGAAACCATATAAAAAAACTTAATCTCAAAAGTTGCATCACCTTGCTCTGAAGCCTGAGAAACCAAAAGTGCCACATATTACAGCCTCACATTTAAACTGATAAAGCCCTTACTTCTAAACTGTGGCATGAAAGGAAAAATTTGGAGGTTTACACTCACTGCCAAATGAAACTGGGGAATTTAACAAATAGTGAACCTGAAAAACAATTTAAAAAGCAATAAAAATGTGTATTAACACAGCGCTACAATGTTATGTTTAAAATTATGGCAATGCCTATCAGATTAAAAATCGGCTTATTATTAAAATATTTGCGTTCCTAACAGTTTTACGTTTTATTTTGTCTGATGCATGAGTAACAGCATTAGGAAATTGGAAATGTAAATTTTACATAAGACAGAAGGATACAAACTGAGAGGAGAAAAGTAGATCTTAATCAAGGCTTTCTAAAGTAACCATTTATCATTGAACAGCATATACATAAAAATACAGCCGACTTATGATTCTGTGACACTTTGCTGTTTCTGGGAAAAGGGTCTTTATCTCGAAGGGGTTATGAATAGATTTTTGATAAATTTTGACAGACCACTGATCCCTGTTATCAAAAATTCTGCTTAAGTTGTACGTATGATGCCTTTGAAAGGCTCTTACAGCAAAATTACACATTATAGCAAATGAATACCTTCAAATCTTGCTCTTATAAGTTCTCAAGTTACTTGGGAATGGGCTCATATGGTCTATGCACTTGTAAGATTTATTTGTTTATACTTTAATAATTGTTTAACCCCCAAATACACAAAAGCTGTGGTTTTCACATTAAGTCCATGTACAGTCATTTCTAGCACGAAAACAAAACATTGTTTTTAAACATTCTTAATTATATTTAATAGAAAACATCTTCCAGCAAAAATTATACCCTTAGCGTATAGTACCTCCTTATGTTGCCAAAATTAAGTCAGAACACAGCACGCCACACAACTTTTTATGATTGCAATGTCCATTTTCAATGGCTTCTGAACCAAAAAAAAAAAAAAACAAATTATATATAAACAAAACCTTCATTAATTTTAATAGGCAAGGTTTTCCTAACAAAATGGTATCCCAGACACTTTACAAAGATTTTTTTTTAAATTGTACACACTATAACTTTTAGTAAATTCACATTCCAGTTTCAATGTGTTTTTGCAGGAAATTTATAGATTTATTTACGAAATGATTTCCATATTTTGGCATGCATAGGCCACACCAGAAGTTTTTGATGAAAAATTAGGGATAATTAATATTCCAAGAATAGGTTGCACTGAATTTTTGTATTCCTGTAAATATTGTTAAGTCCGAATTCCGTACAAACATAGTAAATTCCTACCTAATTTCTCCCCTACAAAACATTTGTGACAGAAAATTTGTGTTATGTTGTAATGTTTACGAATTTACATTGCACAGTTACTATTCCACAGATGATAATGTGACTTGAGAAAACAAAACCACAGTAACATGTTACACAAAATGCTGTCCTATCAATGTGCACTTGTAGAGTCACAGTGGTCATGCAAACTATTTAAGATACCTTTCTCTTGTACAGTAGAAAAATTATTTTCTCATGTACGACATCTATGGGCGGGCTCTAACATGTTTACATTTTACATGGGATGAAGGTTATTTTATTCATGATCGCGAGTGAACAAATAACTGCACGAGTGTGTGTGGTTTTTTCCCCCCCTTCCCTTCCATCCTGCATTTAAGAATTAAAACATTTAAATGTACTGTATGTTGACAAATTTATTTCTAAACATGCATTGGGGAAAAAAAAAAAAATTTTTTTAATTTATGCATTTTTTTTTGTATGTTAGCCACACCCCACTTTTTGTGATTTTTTTTTTTGTAAAAATGTGTGGCGTATACATGCTGAAATACGGTACTTATTACTAACAACAAATAACTTATTGTGAAGGTTTCATTATTTGGTTCCCACGACATTCGGGTTGAAGAAGGGTGGGTGATGTGACGTAAGTATTGCTGCTCTCAAAGCCATGTGCCTTACGTAAGGACAGCAACAGGCAAGGCTGTGTGTGTGTTTGTGTGTGACGTGTGTGTGAAAGGCAGGCTGTGCACACAATCTGTGTTTGATAGCACAAACGCTTCCCTGGCGAATACTATCTTTTCCTTTTTTCCATGGGAGTAGCACCTGTACCCTCATGCCAACGACTGTTTATCTATTGTCCCACATCATTTACTATTACAGCCCAATGACTGTAATGGTCATTACAATACATCGTAAATAACCTTCCTAATTCTTGTAATAACCCTTTCCACCGAGTTTGCTGCCACATGATACACAGCTGTGAAACCTAATTTAATCCTTAAGATTGAGGTTAAGTCTTCCACTTATCACTACAAAATTGTGGCCCATTATCAGAAATAATTTTCTTTGGCTGGCCTTCCTCTAATACATAACAATCAAGCACTTTCTCGGTGACCACGTGAGCTGTAGCCTTCTTTATAAGGAAGAGTTTTACAAATTTGGTGAAAACATCCATTAAAACAAAAATATATTCTACTCCCCCTCTACCTGTTGGAAGAAGGCCAAACAAATCAACACAAACAATCTCTAATGGTTCGGTAGCCAGTACGTGTCCCATTAACCCTCTGCATTTCCTATGTGGAGTGTTCGTCTGTGCACACAATAAACAAGACCTAATTACTTTTGCTACAAACCTATGCATATCTCTAAAAATACAACATTTCTGAATATACTGTCTGTTTTAGTTACCCCATAATGTCCACACTCACTATGTAAGCACTCAATAACCTCTTTCCTATACAGGTTGGGTATATACAAAACCCTTTGCTCTTGTAGTACTGACATTCTGGAACAAATACCCTTCTTTTAACAAATATTTCTCTTTAATAACATCTCTGCACTCATTAGTTTCCAATTGCTGTATTATTTCTGGAGTTGAGAATCCTCTCTTATCTCTACCTTGAATTGCACAGCAATTTCTTTTAAACCTGTATTCACTTGTTGAATGTGTTCTCTCAAAGACCTAATTTGGAAGTCTTTTGGCCTGGGCCCCTGGATATCTGCCCTGCCTCTCGACAGTGCATCTGCCACTACTTGAGCCTTGCCAGGAACATGTTCTATATTTAAATTATACTCCTGTAGGGCTAGTATCGATCTGGTGTTTCGACCATCTAAAAGTTTGCAAGTATTTAGGTGGCATAAGGTCTTATGATCTGTCAATACAGTGGTCTCCCTTTCATATATGTATGTATGAAATTTAACACAAGAGAATACAATGCTGAGTAATTCCTTTTCAGTAACTGTATAATTAATTTCAGCAGAATTTGAAGCCCTACTTGCAAAACTAATTCATTGGTATGACTTCTCCTTCCTCATTCACTTGAAATAAAATAGCCCCTACAGCTTCATCTGAAGCATCACAAGCTATGAAGAACATATATTCTAATCTGGGATGGTGTAGCAGAATTTCCTTTTCCAATTCCCTTTTCAAACTATCCACAGCTATTTTCTGCTTATCACCCCATTCCTATGTCTGCCCTTTCTGTAACAATATCCCTAACGGAGTACAAATTTTACTAAAATTTGGACTGTATTTCCTGAAATAATTAAATAGCCTATTAGTACTCTTGAATGGATTTAACTTTATCTATATCTACACAAAACTTATCTCCTATTTTAAAAACATATATTTTTTTAAACCAGCAGGCATTTGGCCCTGTCTCTATTTCCTAAGAACCAACTGGATAATATGACATAGTTCCTTAAATGTTCTGGTTGCAATTAAAATTTTATCAACATATATAGTTACTAAACTTAATACTTAAGGCCCCAAAACTTCAAGTCCTCAAATATAATGGCTTACAGAAACTTTTAAACTGAAAGGCAACCGTTTGAAGCAATAAGTTTTTCCTTGATGAGAAAAAGCAGTAAAATGTCTTCATTGCTGAGCCAGAGCTATTTTCCAATATGAAGCTACAAAATCAATTTAAAAAAATATATTTGCATCCTTCAAATTTTTGTAAAAGTTCATCCATTGGCTCTGGTGATACTCTATAGGAAACAATTAGCTGATTTAACTTTCTGGCATCTAAGCATAACCTAACCCTTCTCCCCCCTCCAATACCTTCTCTGTGTTCTTTTTGACAACTACAATTGGATTTAAATATTCTGAACTGCACCTTTCGTGTAATGTATTTCCTTGTCTACAGCTGGCTGTTGTATATGCAATTGGATATGGTTCATGTAGAAAAGTTTTATGTTCCTTAATAAAATTTCTAACATTCTTACCTTTTCTACATATGTCCCCCCTTGAAAATTAATTTTGTGAATCTCGTCCTTCATAAGGGAATCTTGTTGAATAAAGTTACAACATCTGGTTACATTTAATCTCTCCTCATCCTTACAAACAACTTGCATTTTACGAGAGTTCTCTAAAAGTTTTCTTGTTCTAAATGGAATTTTTATACCTAAAATTTCTACACAATTATCTGAATAATTTATGACTGCCTCGTGCTCTTTTAATCAATCAGCCCCTAATACCACATTGATACTGAGCCCTTTTACTACCAATAAAGCAATCCATATATTTTATTGAGCTATAGTTACCTCTATAATTATTTTTATCTTAATATTCCTGTTCCTAATTCATTAGCCCCTACAATGGTGACATTTGATACTGGCAAAGTAGCAATTATTTGTATTTCACTCTTACTGATGCTATTCAGGAATTCCTCTGAAATAGCAGTCACTTTGCTTCCCAAGTCGACTGGTGTACATAGTTCAACCCCAGTATCTGTAATAAAACCTTGAATGTATGGACATATTCCCCTTTCTCTTGGACTAGAACTTCAGTTGGATTTTCCTCTAATAACATGTCACCTTGTGATAGAAATTCTGAATTTTGAATGAACTCTGTATTATTAAAATTTTGGTCAGTTAGTTTTAACTACCCAAAACTCATCAGTACCTTTTTTGAAATTGAGGGAGGAATCCAATGAATGATCCCCCCTCTCAAGCATTTAAATTTGGCCTTTGCTGTTGGTTCTGTTGAAGTTTGTGCCTCCTACCTTTCAAACCTTCCTCCCTTTCTTGTCTCCTATCCAGAGTTTCTATCAAGGCTACTACTTCCTCAATAGACTTGGCCCTCATTCCCAACATGCAATCCTGGATATGCCATTTTAAATGATGAATAATGTGTGAAATGAACCCATCATCTGTCATTTTATCATCAAAATATTTGGATTTCAGGTACAAACCTTGTACATAAGTGGCCATTGAATCATTAACATTACCAAATTTACCCATAAATAAATACTGTAAAAAGTCATCCTACACATAGATGCCCCAGTATTTCTGCAGAAAAGCTCCTTTGCTTCTGAAAAACTCTTCCATTTAGATTCTTTCCACTGTGCCTACTGTGAAGCCCCTGCATCTAACTTGTTTGCAAATAGCTGTACTTGTTGTTCCTCTGACCCTCCTAAAGATTTAAATATGCGTTCACACTTGTGTGTGAATTGTATGGGATTTGGTCTCCTATTGTCACAATGAAATTTTGGTACTGCCTTTTCAAATGACGTAATTTCATCTATAGTTAAAACAAATCCATCCCCTTTTAATGCAGAACAGTCTCGTCTCCGTAGTTGATTAATTCTCTCCTCACACTGCTGCCTACATTCCTGCCCTATATTCAACACTTCCTCTCGAATATTCTCTAAGTGTTGACCTATTGCAGGACTTTCCTGGAAAATTTTGCCAACATTCTCTGTTAGTGTGTGCTCTACCAGTTGTATGTGCAGTTCATTCTTTGTTACTTCCCTAGTTTGTTCATTAAGCTGCACCCATGCCTTCTCTATCTAATTTTTTTTTCTATAGTTTTACCCTCCTCAGCAGATATAATGTCCTTCACCTGCTGTTGTACTATTTGAACTGTATTTGCTTAAGTTTCTAATGCTTTACAATTTTTTTTTCTACCATTGCAACATTTTCCTGACGTTGTACCAGTATACTTTAATTTATTGCAGCTGCTTGTGCAATTTCTTCTACCCTACTCTCGCACTGGTTGACCTTGGTTGTGCATTTTCCTAACCTCACTTAATTTACCATCTAATTCTACTTTATATTCTGCCAAACTCTTTGTATTTTCCTCTACAGCATTTTGTTTACTGCTCACCGTCACTTTTAACTGTTGGAATTCACTTAAATGTTCATAAAATTTTCCCTCATAATTAGTTTCGAATCCATCAAATTTCCCTGCTATTTGTTGGAATTTATTTTCAAACTCGTTTTTCTGTTCCTACTATTTGTTGAAATTTATTGTTAAACTTTGTACGTGACTCGAGATTTAACTTTCTGTTCAGTTATCGATTGTATAATCGGACTAAACTCAATTTACCTCTGCGTTTCCTGATCCACAGACCTAACCTCTGAACCTGATGGGCTCTTTTCCACATTTCAAACATTTAGGTTGGTTTCTATATTTGAGGTCTCAAAACCGCTGAAATCTTCCCCCTCACTTTTGTTTGCTACATCTTCCCCTTTTCATGACATATTGAATTATAAGTTTAACCTAAAACCTTTAGAAATAAATTATGCACAAAAATAACAAAAACATACAATGGTCAACACAAACTGATGGACTCTGGAACTGATGAATTTTTGCTACACAAGTGTTGTTGCTTGAGTGTGTCCAAATCCTCGCACAACATTGCGGCGCCAAGTATGTGGCATGGCCTAAGTCACGTTACATGTTCAGGTGTAATTTATGTTCTGCTGCAAACTTCAGTACACGCATTTGATGACAAGTTTGTAGCATCGCCCTTACGTTACCTGTTGTGGTTTGATCTAGCTCAGTCAGTTTAATTATACAAATGTTGTTAACCTGGTTGTCAAGAAATAATAAGAAAGGTTTTCCCTTTTGGAATCTGATCAGTTTATTACTGAAGGTCTACCACAGGTTACACTCACATCAACACGACACAACAGATTTTCCCTCACTTTCCCAAATTACAGGTTCACAGCATCACAGTAGCTGTTAAACAAAGTTCTTGTGAAAGTCTCGACTAGAGAGTAAAGACGAGGAGGAAAAAGAACCTTCCCCCTTGACACCTATCGGCCTCCCACACCCGCGGAAAGATTTTTGTAGAAGTTGTTGAAATGCAAAGTGTACTTGTTGATGAAGATTGATTTAAGACAAAAAAAATAAGTTACTGCTGTTGGCGCTTGCAGGTGTGGGCGAAATTTTTCCTGAGCGAGGTCTTCTCCTCGACGGTTGTTATAAATATGCGGACGAGCTCAGGGACCTTGGCCCCCAGCTCGACACGCTGCTCTCCCCACTCCTTCAAACTGACACATGCCAACATGCTACACAACACGCTTGAGCACTCTACAAATGACTTTGCTCTATCAACGAGCAGACAAGGGCTCAGGGCAAGTCATGTACAGTGGCAGAAGTACTTTCACGTACCGACCAAAGGGACTCCACGCGTTGGACAGTCTCGGACGTAAAGATTATTAACGTGATTAATTATGAAATATATGGCTCGGCCAGAACCCTGCATGTAATTGCCACCCTTTTGAATAAATAAAATAATTTAGATGGAACACTACCCTGAAATTATCTTTGGAAGAAGTTCCGGCAACAACGTGAGATAGCAGCACCTCTGCTGCCCTATCACATCAGTATCCCACCAGCCTCGGGATAAATTTTTCGTTGCCTCCGCGCAGGGAGATAAGAAATAAATGCCGCTGCAGCAACCCTAATAAACCAGCCCCTGCAATGAAAGGCTATGGCACCCCTCACCCCCGGAAGATTGCTGATCACTGGGTTTTCCACTATATAAGGAAGTTCGAGTGCACCTCCAGGCAGAGACGCCAGGTTCACCGACCGCGTAGGTCAGTAAGGCTTCCCTGGTCTGCGAAGACCTCTCTCCTCTCTTCAGCCTGCGAACAGCTCCAACCTCCTGCAGCTTGAGAAGGCAGCACTGCTCCAACAGCTTGTGAAGGCTACGCAATCCCTGCAACCCTTTTACCCCAGTCAGATTTGGCGACTACGCGGCAGCAGGTCGTCGTGACATTATTGCCCTTCTGGACAAACCTCTTAATGGAGGCGACACTGTAAAGAGCATTGACTTATGTAGACGTAGCGTAAATTTAATTTTATTACCAGGCTCACCTTCGTCTGTTTTATTGCGTATCGTATTAATTAATCTTTTAGCTAGTTTATACTCTAAAAAGGATTTTCACACTTTCCCAGTACTGTAATAAACGTTACTTGAATTTAAATTTGTTTCCTACTGTAATTGTAATATTATGTCCCTGTTCATTATTTTAAATTGTGGTGTTTGCAAAATGTGTGCAATAGAAAACCCCGCTGAGGACTAGTCGTGAGGCATGCTGAACTCCACAGGTAATGGAGCTTACGGAATGCTTTAAGTCTGAAAATTTCATGCTGCTGCTCCTGGGTTTCCGGTGCTCCCTCCTCTACCCTCGGTAGCATCCTAAGGTAGCTCCGAAGAAGGGTGCTCCCAATATGTGTCTGATAAAGTTGACTTCGGGGAAGATTATCCGGGTTCGACTCCCGCCGAAGGTCGTCCCCAAGTCTCGCGCAGTTTCTTCCCCGGCAGACTATATTCCCGCACGCCAGTCTTCTAGGCCACTGCGGATAGCACCAATCCCTTCAGCCAGATCACTCGCCCCTACCATCACCCGGATAGCTGGCGTCCCGTATCTTGGAAGCCCTTGTAGTGAGGAGGATTGATTTTCCAGGAGGGGAAACAATCATGGTTTCACTCTATCTGGGGTTTGATTCCCCTCCTCTCTGACAGTATCCTCCCACTAAGCGGCTCCGTCCAGGACCTACCATGACCCACCGGGACAGAATAATAACTAACTCGCTGCGGTAGGACTACTTGAACTTGGGAGGGTGGTCAGCACCTTAATCACTATCACCAATATAGGAACGTGCATCAAAACAAAGCTAAAATTCGCATTTGGCCGGGACTCGCGACTTTCTATTGGCTGAAAACGATCACTGGGAGGGCTTCAAAACAAGAACTGCTGATTGCATGGGAAAGGAAAAAGATTTCTAAAAGAAAACGTAATCTCAAAAGTTGCATCACCTTGTTTGGAGCATGAGAATTCAAAAGTTCCACATCATACAGATAACAACTGAAATACAGCCTCGCATTAAAACTGATAAGGCCCTTACTTCTACTCGTGGCGTGAAAGAAAAATTTTGACAATTACAATCACTGACAAACGAAACTGGGGATTTTAACTAAAAGTCAAAAGAAAAAACTATTATAATAGCAATTAAAATGTACATAAACTGCAATGCTACACGTTTCATTGTCCGATCTAAGTACTCTGGGAACTCCCTGTCTGGAGAAGGCTGCTTTGCATCTTGATATTGTTGTTGAAGCTGAAATGTTGGGTAACTCAAATATTTAAGGGTATTTTGAAAAGTAGTAGTCTATCAAAATGATATAATGCTTCCCCTTGGGTTCTGCTAGAGGGCATGAGAAGATCTAGTCTATTGGTTTTCTCCTTTATACATGTTTCGCAGCTGTAGATACATGTTTTTATGTCATTTGTAATGCCTGGCCACCACACCGTAGCTCAAGCTCGTTCTATGCACCTCTTGGTGCCCATGTGCCCTACGTTAATTCTTGTCAATATCCCCTTCCTCAGTGCAGTCGGTATTTCTAGAGTGGTTCCCTTCATTTGCAATCCTCTGATTATGGGTAGCTCCCCTTGTACTGACCAAAAGGCCTGGCATGAAATTTGTGCCGCAGACTGTTTCCGAGGCCATCCTTCCTGCACGAGTTTTTTTAGCTCCTTGCATGTGGTGTCTGCTATTTGGGCCCATAGTATACTGCTTGGATTCGGGTGTCTGAAGCTGGGAACTCCGCCGTAAACTGGGATTCGAATACTTTAATATCTGAAGTGTTCAGTTCATCCTTTTATCTGCAGCTCCGAGCAAGTACCATGAAAATGTATGTGGTTTATAAAACTGCTTCGTAGCCACGTGCTGTATTTTATATGAATATCTCATCAGCCTCATCCTGTATCTCTGGAGCCTGGGTGGCAGTTCGTCTACACTCTGCTTGCATAGAAATGACTAATGGTTCATGGTCTGTCCTGAATATTATGTTTTTGCCAAGGATGTATATATTGAATCTCTCACATTCCCATGTAAGCACTAATGCTTTTTTCTCTATTTGTGCTTGCTTTTCTCTGTCTCTTGACAGTCTGCGTGATGCATAAACCATTGATTTCAAATTACTGTTGTCGTCTGGCTGTTCCAGGACTGCTCCTAGTCCATACAACAATGCGTCTGCTCCAATACGGATGTCTGCATTTGGATTGTAGTGCAACAACACTGATGGACTACACATAAGTTCCTTGATGCTCTAAAATGATGTTTCTTGTGGTTGCCCTCATGTAAACTTATTCTCCTTTCATAATAGTGGGTGCAATGGTTCCGTAACAGAAGTTAATTTCAGTGCAAACTTCCCCACATAATTTACCATCCTTAAAATTGTCCGCACATCCTTAATAGATTGCGGCCTTCTCATCTATTGAATGGCCTCTTTGTTTAGCTGGATCAGCATCAATTCTTTTGTTAGACACTGTGTCACCCTGGAACTTAACCCTACTTTTTGTGAACATGCATTTGTCGTTCAAGGTGATCCCTGCTGCTTCTATTTTTTTCAGGACTCTATCCAGGTTTTCATTATGACTCTTCTCATCTGATCCCTATACCAGGATATCATCCATAAGACATATTACGTTGGGAGTGTCTGCCAGAATGTGGGACGTTTCCCTATGGTAAAACTCTGGTGCACTTCTAATTTCGATTGGCAGTCTGTTAAAATAAAACCGGCCAAACGGTGTACTGAATGTAGTGAGAAGCCTAGACTTTTCTTTTAGTTATACTTCAATACCCGCTATTCGCATCAAGCTTTGAAAACATTATGACGTTTTGGAGGCGAGCAAGGGACTCGTCCACTGTAATTATGGTCATATGTTTCCTGTTAACTGAGTCATTGAGCCTCATCAAGCCTACGCATAACCTTATTTGGCCACTTGGTTTAGGGACTATTACTATTCCGGGGCACCATTCCGTGGGGCAGTCAACTTGGGAGATAATGCCCATCGTTAGTCTATCCAATTCCTGTTTCACTTTTGGCAATAACTCGATGGGCTATTCTTCGAGGACATATGATACTTACTGTTTGTGCATCACCTCTCTGTCTGATCTCGTACAAAACTTTCATTAATCCTAACCCCCAGAAAAGTTTGGGGGTATTTTTCTCTTGTGTTGCATTTGTGTAATACCCTACTTCCTCGATCCATTGTAGCATTGCCAAAGCCTCTACTGCCGGCCGGCCTAATAATGGTTCTTTTAAGTTTTTCACAATGTACATTCTCCACATTAGAGTTGTTTTTCATTTACCTAGAATGTTTATTAGTGTACTGCAGGGGCCTACCAAATTTGTATTTTCTGTTTCCTTCTCCTGCCCCTCACTATTATCTTCTATGAACGTGCTGACAGTGTCGGGAATTACTGTAACATCTGCTCCTGTGTCAATTTCAAATAAAATTTCTTGTCCCCCCACCTTTACTCTTGCTCTCCAGGGTGGGCTTATTCTCTTTTTGCTGTTTACCGTGGCGAGAAACAAATCATCTTGCGATCTATGACTGTGAATTTCGGAAATATGTTTTAGTTTATCCCTCGCTTTACATACCCTCATGAAGTGTCCCGTTCTCCCACAACCGTGGTATCTCTCAGTAATCACCAGGCACCTTTCTCTATGTGCTGTGTAATAAACACCCCCGCATCTATAACATTCTCTAACCCTTGGGAAATTTGGCCCGTTATTGTTCATTTTGATTTTCTGATATATTTGGTGATTTTGTTGACCTCTGCTCCCTTGACTAGCATTAACAAGTGTTAATGCTAGTTAATGTCTAGCAATATTTTCCTCGACCGTTGTTTCCCTCGTTGGCTTTGTACCACTGCCTATTGTTTAATAATTGCTTCAGACTGTCTCACTTTCATAACCGCACTTTCCAGGGTTAGGTAACGATTGAGACAATTTTTTTGTCTTAAATTCCTACCACAAATCTATCACGCACCAATTCATCCCATAATGTTTTGTATTCACAATGTTCAGCAAGTGTGTGTAAAGCCGTCGCAAAAGAATCCACGGATTCGTCAGTCAGTTGTGAATGAATCATAAATCACGTTTTTCCTCGGAATGAAATGAGAATCCAGTCGTTTCATGACCACCTCGTACGACTTTGCATCCTCCTCAGACAGGTGTGAAGTAGTTTAGTATTTCCTCCGCTTCTGGCCCCATTATATACACTAATGTAGTAACCTGCATTTCTCCACTTTTCTTCTCCAATCTGCTCACCAACCTATACCTCTGAAATCTTTTGATCCACGTGCACCATTCTTTTGGTTTTCTGCAATCGAAGTTGGCTTGGAGAAAGCATGCACCCCACTTTCGCCATTGTTTGCTTTTATTTATTTATTTTTCGGAATCCCACTTCTGACACCATGTAATGAGCTAAACTCCCCTTCCTCATTTCTTTATCACTCTATTTCACCCATAACTATACAAACATTACTGCAAACACTATTCTTCATCTCCACCATATTTATTCTACTACTCCCCATTTTTCCCATTACCAACCTCAGTCACCTAACTTCCCAACACCACAATTCTCCGTAACTTGCACTGCTAGGCAACCATCGATTAGGCATGAGTAGTTCCTAGCCACATGAAAACTATTTTCCCTCAAAGGTGTTCAGAGTCCATACTCATCTCGCCACCTGCCTCTTCACAGCTGGCCTACGGTTCACATGCTGAAAATCTGTTCATTAGCTGTTAGTCAGACTAGGCAGAAGTGTTAGTGAAATGTCTGAGGCCAATGGTTTTTTTCCAGAATTCTGTCAAAATTGGGTTTAATTCAGCTTATGGTTAGACACACTAACCACAGTAGAGCACTGATAATTGTGAATAAACCCTGTAGTACTTTATTCTGGATTTGTCAACCATATATTGGAGAGATGGCATCCAAACTTGTAAACTCGCAATTATCTTCATGCATTAATTTAACATCCACAGGGCCTTCTCTGCAAAGAATAAGGGGGAACTGGTCAAAGAATAAGGGGGAACTGGTCACACTCTCTCAGGCAGGAACAAGACAATTCCTGTAGTGAGCTATTGCTTCTCAGGGTAGGGGTCACCATCACAACTTGACACCTGGTGCTGTGGATGTTCTGCATGTTGTGGTTGGACCAGAGTCCTCCCTAGGACATGATGGTCAAGCTTGGTACTGAGAAGCCAGTATTAGGTCAGCCCCACCCTCCAAAAATCCAACATGCCACCATGATTCACCGCCGGGTGTTGGAATTAGAGGACCAAAGTGAGTAACTGGGATCCTGGTACAGAAAGGAAAATGCTAGACACTGAGTCTACTCATCTACTTATTGCAATCCACCATGATTCTCTGCTCGGTGCAGAAGTTTGGAGGATAACAAAGTGTCTACCTGATCCTGATCTTCCAGTGGGGAATATTTCTACACTTATGCCAAACTTAACCTCTCTCCAAGAAATAAGAAGAACAAATTCGAGAGTCAACAAAACCCAACTTTAGTCAACAGCCCGACCTACAAGGCAGCCCAGAATCTAAACCCAGTAAGTCACCAGTAATCCATGCCAGAAGACCCACACCCAAGCAGTAATTACATATGTAATTACATATTTGCAGTAGGTTTCTTCCTAAAGTGATTAATTAATGTAGATCTTTTAATAGTGCACATTTTAAGTATTTTGATAATCATGTTGGAAAATACAAGGTCATCGAAAAAGAATGGTACGATAAAAAAAAAAAAAAAAACACAGCTTCGAAACTATTTGACCAATGTGACAGGTTCTTGTACCAAAATGAACTGGAAGAATCGAAGTTTTGCTTACCTTGAAATGTTTCTGTGTGTGCTCCATTTGTAGCTTTGCATATGTCCAGGTGATATTTGACCTTCATCCACATATTCCGGAGCATTGTTGAGGTAATTGTTTCAATGGCAATAGTAATTCTCTAATGCAAATGCTTCAGATCTAGAATTTTCACAGCGTAGACAATGTTCTCTACATATCCCCAAAAGATAAAGCAGCGAATGCAAAATGTCTGGCCTGATTTTCCTGTTTAATTTCATGCCTCAATTTAATCTCGTTTGCATGCAATCTCAAACGTTTATGAAGAACCTTTTGCACGGAAGTTTTCGGAATGCTAAGCTCCAAACTGCAGTGGGCAATTAACTTTTTAGGGCTGCGTACATAAGAATGCCTAAGCTGTTCCACCTTTTCTTCAAACGTTCTTTGCCATCCGGGTAATTTTTTCCCCTGTACCGGTTTCGCTGTAACTTTTAACCCAATGACAAATAGCTCTCTGTTTTGGTTACACGTTTTCCAGGATACTTCCGTCTAAAATTATGTTGCACAGTCACTACAGACTTGAACTCCGTGAACCACAGAACACACTGTGCTTTCTGCTGCACTGTGGACATCTCACTGGAGGAGTCGGAGCAGATGACAGATTTCACTCTTGCTCCTGGCACAATCTCAAGGTCAGTGTGCAACTGTTGAACACTGCCAAAAAAAAAAAACTTCCTTCCTTCCACTAGAATTTGGTGCAAGAATCAACTAATTCAGTATTTTTGCCCCTATAAAGATATTAAATTGGACCATTATGTTTTGATGGACCTGTACAGTATTTATGTTACATATGTAACATACACATGTGCTTGCCACAGTCTCTTAACCCTTGTATGATGTGTTTTGATACAAAAATGAATGCAGAAAATAAGTAACTTAAAAAAAAAGATTCACTAAGCTCATCACAATTTTTTTCCCCACAGCAAGTGTCTTTTTTTCTGTGCTTCTTAGAAACTAAATAATTTTCTTCGTGATGTTATGTAATTTTTTTATTTACTAGTCCAGGCATATTTAAAGTGCACCTTGATTATTTTATAACATATAGTATGTTGCAAATTTATTTACAATTTTTGTAGAGAATATTTTAAAAATTTAAGCATATATTTAACTTATATTCAGCTAATATTTTGTCTTATCTAATTGCATAACTATCCTAAGCCTTCTGAGACTGTACTGAATAAAATAATAAAATTTTAAATAATAAGACTCAGTGATTTTGTAATTTTTAATGTAACTTTACTGAAAATTAGGGGACAAAATATGTTTGTATATTTAAGACTTACTACTTTTGTGTTGTATATAAAATACAAAACTCTCCCCCAAAGGCAAAACTTTTGACAAAAATTTCACAGTTTAATGATTAAAAAACTGTTTTTCGTTAAGGGGATGTGGCATGGCAAACATTGCCATTGGCCAGCAGCTTTTATTTAGTTACTCCGGTTCCCCCACATTGTATCCCACACCCTGTGCTTCCATCTCACTCTGTCATATGGGTGCTAGAATGCCCTCCTAACCTCTCATCACTTCACCACTGAACACATTACTGGTGTTGTCCAGGCGTAGAAATGTTGGTACCAACAGGTGTAGGGACTTATCAGCCAGGTGATTCCGGTGGTGCACCATGCTTAATAGTCAGGGTGTAATGTGGAGAAGCAGTAAGTAACATAGTATAGCTGTGTTTTGTGTGGTGTTGCTGTAGGCGTACCTGACAATCTGCGACATGCTGGTGATGTTCTGCGATCAGCTAGCATCCAACCCAGTACTTGTTGAGCTCATCTACATGGCTGACCGCCCCCTACAAATCATGCTAAATGACTTCATACAGACCTACGTCTTTGTCATGGAGGAGGATGGTGAGTCAAGCGTTCTTTCTAGTCAACGCTTCACTATGCAGATATTTAGAAAACATCCATCTAAGACCATTAAGAACTAGACTTTTCAGTTCTAATTAGGAGAGGCAAGCTAATTTTAACATGGTTTTTGTTTTGTAATTCAATCTGTAGTGTTGTTTCACTATACCAGATCCTTCCAATGATGATATTATTAGAGGTGGGACGATACCACACTTTCAATACTCGATACATGATACTGCTTTCAGCACGATACTATTGATACTCAATAGCTTTAGTAAAAAATAAATGAGAAGTTTCAATGATGTACTGAAATTCAGAAACAATTGTTTACAGTTTAAAGTTTTAATAAAGATTAGAATAAAAATATATCATAGTGCTTTAAGAAAAAAATATATATATATTGTGTTGAATACACTGTCACATTTAGGACCTTTTGTAGAATCAAGACAGTTTAAACATGAAGAGACAAAACAAACACAGTTCACAAGTTCTTATTTTAAAATATAATCATTCAAACTCTTTCAGGGTCGAGTCTGCTTTGTTTTTTGTCAACATCAATCCCAGCTGTACTGAACAACCGCTCAGACCCAATAGTAGCAGGTGGAACAATTAAGTACTTCCTTTCTAGTTGGCGCAGGCGAGAAAATACATGTTGATATGTTTGTACTGGGAGGCAACAGAGGTTCTTGCAAATATGCTTTAGTTTCATTTTTTGCTGTCAGTCCTGTGTTGCTAGTTGATAGCGAAGACTTCAGAATTACCTTTGAATATAACGTTCACATTCCATGTTTTTTCGCTTCACTCACCACACATTGTTTTCTTCCTAGCAATTAGTGAAAAAGAGATACTGTAAACTATTTGCAGTCAGAAGTGTAACACTGCATGCAGTAGCCTAAAACTGTTTAAATAACATTGACAACATAAGTGTAGTCTATATAAACTGAAACGCCTCATGGTACTTATTGATGAAAGATAAAAATATCTGTTTTATGTTTAGTAACAGAACATTTCAAATAGCCGTACAAGGATTAATGAACATAAATTAAAATTTTGTAAATATATTTGTCATAATTCTCTATATTTGTGCAGTTTGAGGAAAAAATTTGTTTCAAGTTTTTAAGTAAATTTTTCAGAATGTATTTGAAGTCATAGAGAAATACTACTTACAGCAAAATCAGAAGAATCTTTGAGGTCAAGTTCTTCAGCAGAATGAATATATAACTGCTTAACACTATCAAACACTTCAGGTGTTCGAAAGACAAAACCTTTAAATCTTGGGTCTAACAAAGTGGATAGACAGTATACAGGATCTGTTTCATAGCTGGCACACCACATTTTCAGCTGATGTCTGGACAATAGTGTTCCTCACAGGCTTCTCAAACTCATTCCAAGTACTTGCAACAATGGGCACCAACACTTCTGATGCAGTTACCTCCCTTTTGCTGACAGTAAATGTAGCACTATCAAATATTTTGAGAAGGCTCACATTATTTTGCATCAAATCTCACTGATTTGCTTTGAACTGTATTGGCAATGAATGCTCTCTGTCTACCAAAATTACAGCCTGTTTCTGTTTGATGATGCGCTCCATCATATTGTAGTGATAACCTGGAATAGGTACACCACTTTAGGTCATGCGGGATATAACTGGTGACTGAGCGCAGTGGTATTGCAAACTTGCCCTACTTGGCCCAGCTATAAAAGCATCCCCGCACAGTGCTGCATCTCTCCCCCCCCCCCCCCCTTCCCCATGACAGCACCATGACTTGAAACTATATACTTGTTAGTGAGATTGAAGGCTGAAGAGGAAGTAGACGACCTTAGCCCCAGTAAGCTCAGAGGCCTACCAGAACTTCTAATATTTCAGGTGAGCATAATCGCGTTTGCGGTAGGGAGCCATTCCTGCTATGAGCCACCATCCCCTTCCCCTTTGTAACGTAATTGCGGCAAGTTAGGGAACTAGCTGCGAATATATTGTGAGTCTTTTATTGTTCTGTAAACGTAATTGTAAGTAAATGTGTTGTGTTACTTAGAGTTGTTATAGTATAAAGATGTATATTTTCATAAACAGCCACCATCGTGAGTACCCCCCTGTACACCCCTACCTCCTTTACACTAAGGCAGAGATTGAAGTTAATTAGTATTCAGGAAGAAGGAGAGTGTTACACTAGTGGAGCCGCTGTTTCATTCCCGCCTCTCTTCTGTCAAGCTTCATCTGTTCCCAGGCCATTTCATTATCATGTCATTAAACATTCTAATTAATATTTTCAGACGTGCAGTAACATATATAAACAAATGATGTGTAAAAAAAAAATATATGGTATTCGAACAAAGGTGAGAGAGACAGTAACATATAAACAAATATGGCAGTCGAGCAAACGCGAGATTCAATCTTCAGTAGCATGTAAACAAATGACAAACAAAAATCAAGATGGTAGTACGAGTATAGGTGGGAGGAGTGGAGACGAGGGAGTCAGTAGTCTGCTGTTGATGGAACGAATGTGACTAATGGTGGTGCTGGGGGACATTCGGAAATGCAAGTTTTAAAAAAAAAAAATTATAATTTTTTTATAGTTTTAATAATAATTTTTTTGAATTTTTTGGGAATTTATTTTTTATTTAATATATTTAATGTATTTGGATTTTTTGCATTTTTAAGATTATGGGGTTAACGTCGAGCTAGTCTGCATCTAATATGGCGGTAGTAGTCTGTAATGTATTATGCTTGTTGACTTTAATGCATTTTTCTCAAGTTATTTATTTTGAAGGTCATTCAAGGTCATGGGGTTAAGGTTGAGGTAGTCTCCATCTAACATGGTGGTAGTAGTATGTAATGTATTATGCTTGCTGACTTCTGTGCAATTTTCTCGAATTTTGCTTTTCAAGGTCATGGGGTCAATGTCATGCTCATTGGCTTCCGATATGGCAGATGGGTGATGTATACCAAGATGGCGGTCTCCAGTAATGTATAAAAAAAATTATGAGTGAAAAACAAATATGGCATCCTCCAGTCACATGAAACAAATATGGCTGCCTCCAGTGGCATGTAAACAAATGGTGAACAACAAAAAAACAAGATGGCAGAATGAGTATTGGTGAGGGGAGTGGGTGCGAGGGAGTCAGTCGTCTGCTGGATTCAAACAGAGTTGAGTAATTGGTGGTGCTGGTGAGAGGGTGGAGCAGATGTGACTAATTACCTTCGGAAATGTAAGTTTTTAGTAAAAAATTTTAAGGGAAAAGAGAAATTCCGGGGGGGGGAAGGGGAAAATGGCCGCCGGAGTTAGACTTTTTAATTAGGAAATTGTTTAAATAAAATTTTATAAACATTTATTTTGTAACAATTTTTTAACTTTTTAAAACAATTTTTTAATTTAATTTTTTGTAATCTTTTTATATATTTTTTTTGTTTTTGGGGTCAGATGTCACCGGGGTCAAGGTCATCAGAGGTGGCGGCTCCAATGCCTGATGCCCTTATGCCCAAACCGGCTATATCATTCTACTGATAACAAAACCATCTGGCTGTTCCATAGTTCCTCTACAAGTTCTCCACTAAGGAATGCTGCAGTAACATCCATATGATCAATTTCAAAGTTCCATTCTACTGTCGTGACAAACAACAACCTAATTGTAGAACTAGGAACAACAGGGGCAAAGGTCTCAATATAATCGACCCCATATTTCTGAGAACAGCCTTTTGCCACAGGACGTGCTTTAAATCTACTTACATTTCCATCAGCATTCTGTTTCACCTTGAAAACCCATTTACTTTTCAGTGCTGTTCTGCCCTCAGGCAAATCCACAAGAACCCATGCATTGTTTTCTTCAAGTGATGAATAATCCTCTTTCATTGCTTGCTTCCACATATCACTATCACTACATGAAAGCGCCTAACAAACAGTCATTGGTTCTCCTTTTTCACAAACTGCACTGTAGGATACAAAATCAGGATTATCCTTAGGGCATCTGTGGCCTTCGTTGGGTACCTTGGTTAATCTGGTGTGTCGGCTGGCTCGTCTTGTGCATCTTGCTCCACAGCGGCACTAATTTTATCAAAACCATGGAACGATTCTGCTTCACTATCTATCTCTGATAATTGTTCCACATCTTCTTCATTTGGACTTACATTAGTATTTTCACTAAACGACAAATGCACTGTCACTGCTTCATTTCTCTTAGTGACTTGGTCTTCAACTTTTTGATAACTGAATTGGTTTTCCAAGAAGATTACATCTCTGGCTCTAATTATCTTATCAGGGCATTCAGGGTCAATCAAGCGATAACCTTTGGTTTCTGTGCAGTAACCTACAACAGTCATTTTCATGCTTTTTAAGTCCCATTTCTTTCTGTTTTCTTTTGGAATATGAACAAAGGCAGTGCATCCAAAAACCCTAAGGAGACTCAGATCAACCGCTTTACCAATCCATTTTTCTTCAGGAAGATCTCCTTTCACTGCTTTTGTTGGAGTAAAATTTTTAAGGTGGATAGCAGTATTTACCACCTCTGCCCAAAAACGCTTCCCTAGTTCTGCACACAAGAGCATTGTACGTGCTTTCTCCACAATCATCCTATTTGCTCTTTCAGCAACACCCATTTTTTTTTCAGGTGTATAAGGTACTATTATTTGGTGTTTAAATCCATTCTTGGTCAGAAGGTTCATGAACACTGTGTTCACATATTCAATCCCATTGTCTGTTTGGATGCACTTAATCTGTTCACCTGTCTGATTTTCCACAAGGGTCTTGAATTCAGCAAATTTGTATAGTACTTCTGCCTTTGATTTCAGAAAGTATCCAAACGTCATTCTGGTAAAATCATCAATGAGCGTAAACAAATATTTCACTCCTCCATATGATACTTCACTCATAGGACCACATAAATCAGAATGCACCAACTCAAGCTTCTCAGTTGCTCTTGATGCAGTTTTTTCTTTGAACGGTGCCCTACAATGTTTTACTTCAATGCATGGGATGCAGGGTGTAAGTTGCTCATGATTCTGAAAATTCACACCACTTGCCATTCCATGCCTTATCAAATTCATGCTTATTCTGTTCATGTGGCCAAGTCTTTTATGCCATAGTTGATGTGATAGTGTTGTCATGTTTACTACATGATCTGTGATATTAACTGTAGTCTTATCACATCTTGATACATCGGCATCACTCACTGCAATTTCTTTGCACATATCTTGTTTGAAACACACAGCAGATTCCATATCTAGTTTGTAAATACCACCAACGTTAGTGGCAGTGGCCTTAACTTTGCCTTTGCTACCGCAATCTTCCTCAAAAAAAAAATTTGACATCCCTGGGATGAAAAAGTAACAAGGCCCTTTTCAACCATCTTACTAACTGACAAAAGATTGGTTGACAAACCTGGCAAATACACATTATAAATATACCTCATTCCACCCTGATGTCCCAGGTTAATCATTGCATCACCACTACCACTACTCTTTACTTGCCACAGTGATGTCATAACCTGTTAATATTTCATTGTAATTAGTTAGCCAGTCTTTGCGCGTATTCATATGGGCATTAGCCCCTGAATCTGTGTACCACACTTTACACCCAGAGCACTCAACAAGCACCGATTTCCATCAGACTTAGTATGTTTATTAGAAATGTTTCGCTTTTGACCAAACTGTTTTTGTGACCATTCCATGCGCACATTTCTCTTAGGACAGTCATATGACTTATGCCCTAGTTCATTGTACTCAAATCACCAAAACATGAAACGCTTCTGCTTCTTTTCTGTATCTAGATCTTTTCTTTGATTGGAAAGGAGGACTACATCAGATGTGTCTTCTGGTCCACGCTTTAAACCTTCTTGCAATAACTTTGTTTTTACAAGATAAATTGTAATTTTGGTACCACTATTCTCAAGCGCCATTACCATTGGATTATAATAATTTGGTAGACCACTTTGCATTATAGCTGCAAGAAATTCCCCTTCATTTGAGTAAGCTTTGTCTGGCAACTATTGGGCTACACACACAACCTTAGTAACATAGGGTTCCATAAAGTTGAAATTACTTAGTTCTAGCCCAAACAGTATTCTGAGCAATCCAAGCCGCCTTTTTAAAATTTTATCTTCGTAAGCGCTTTGTAAATTGTGCCAAGCCTTACTAGCTGTTTTTGCATATCTTATATGTGCAAAACAACATGGTTTAACCATCAGAAATATCTTGGTCCTTGCTTTCCTATCCTTAATTTCACTGACTATGCCATTAACCTCAGGTTCACTGCACTCCCACAAATCTTCGTGAATTAAATACGTTTCCATTGAAAACTTCCAGTTATTCTCCATACCTTCAATTTTTTCAATCCCCGTGAGGACAGAATTACTCACTAATCTATCTTCCATATTATCCACAAGTTAATTTTTACCATTTTCCGCTATGATGAATAAGTCAAGTCACTTTTATCACATGCTTAAGAACAGCGGGATTTTTATTTATACAAACATTCGACAGTCCAAAAGCATCTGAAGATGTTGTGGTTCTGCGTCCGTAACCTGTTAGAACAAAAAGCGGAACATCCAATATTCATCAAAATAAATATTACTGATCTTTATTTCACACAACCTTGGTAAGAAGCACTTTATGACTATGATAACAAGACGTAACAAAGTACTAAAAACGCATAGACACATATGTCACTAAAAAGAATTAGCAATGGTGCCTATGTACGCAATAAAAAAAATATGTTCTCAAGAAACAAAGTGTTAGAAACAAGTCACAATATATAAAATTGCAGTTGATTACCATTTCCAACAGAACTGCTATAATATTCTTTTTATCCAAGCATCTGTCCTTGTTCACTAAAGGTAGCCAGATTTCTTTGCATGTTCTGCTAGCCTAAATTTGTGTATTTCTCCTTGCCGTATATTTTTCTTATGTTCTTTTATGCGTGTTGATAGTGACCGGCCAGTTTTACCTATGTACACACTGCCGCACTGGCATGGAATTTGATAGATGCATTTTTTTGTTTCTTGTTGCTGGTTTTACCTTAGTAATGATCCTTTTCAAAGTGGAACTTGATTCTAATGCTGTGCTTATGTTACATTTATTTGAGTGTCTCCTTATTTTTTCTGGCCGACCTGAAATGTATGGAATAACCATGGTGGCTGCTGGTGCTACTTTATTTTAGCTGGTTGAATTCAGAAATGTTTTGGGAATTATTTCTTTATTTATGAGCTTCAGAGGATAACCATTAGCATGGAGTTCTCTTTTAATGTGCTTCAGCTCTGTGGCCTTGTCTTTTTCATCTAAAACCAGATTTTCACCTCTGTCAAATCAGGTGCGAATGATACTGGCTTTGTGGAGAGTGAATGATTCAAAGTAAAATGCAAGTACTGTTCAGTAGGTGTTGGTTTCCTAGAAACTTTCGTAGAAACCTTCCCATTCATATGGCAAACTTGAACATCGAAAAATGGTAAGCTCTGATTGCTCCCAACTTCATGGGTGAACTTGACACTTGGTCTGTGTGAAGTCGGCGATAGTTCTGAGTTTATCTATTCCATGTTGTCACACCAGGAAATTATCATCCACATACCTTAACCATACTTTGGGTGCATTTTAAGTTGTATTTAGAGCTTCCTATTCATAGTTCTCCATGAAGGGTGATAGCAAGGAGCCCATTACCATGCTGTCAGTTTGTTTGTATAGTTTGTCTTTTAACTAAAAATATAATGTAATCAGTTCCATGATGGTAGGTATTGAAATACTCATGTCCTTGATAGTGGTGCCTTTCTCTAATCTTGTCTGTACATATTATGCTTAGTGTTTCAGGGACTCGTACATTAGAGAAAAGATTTTCAACATCGAAACTCACCAATATGTCACTGGGGGCTATTTCCAGTCATAGCACGGAAATTAGATTAATTTTTCACATGAGTTTGTGTGAAGTCCACTAAAGGAAAAACAATGTTTACCTTGAATTTAGACAGCTTTTGGCATGGTGAGCCACAAGAACTGATGATAGGCCGAAGAGGTATGGCTGACTTATGGATTTTGGCCATGCCATACTGCTGTGTGGTGTAAGGTGTCACTTGACTTCTTCAGAGAGTTCTGTGTGGTGTTTCCCAAGTGTTTGATACAATTTTCATTCTATGCTGGAACTGAGGTCTTTGTCAGTATTAATTAGTTGTATTTCATTTTATTCTTCTAATTCTTTATGTCCATGACAACAGTAGCATTTCGCTTGTCAGCAGGAAGGTTCTCTATACTGTGGTCTTCCTTCAGAGATTTGGTAGTGTGGTGTTCTTTATGTTACGAGTGTGGTTTTGTGGGTTTTGTAATGGCTGTTCTAACTTTCCATCTAAACTTTTCTTATTCTACCGGTAACAACTTGTGAACTATGTTTTCTACAGAGGCAACCATTTAAAGTTTTGAAATGTTAGGTGGGGTGAGGCAGTAGTTCAGGCCTTTTTTCAGAATTGACTCTTCACTGTTTGACAGGGCTTTGCTAAATATGTTCATGACTGTGATCAGGTTCTGAGGTTTTATTGTGTCCTTAACAGAACTGCCTTCTGTCAAGTAGGATAATTTAGCTTTTTGTTTTTTCCTTTTATTTAGTTTCATGTTTCTGTACCAGGTTGGAAATTGATTGGTAGAAGCTGTTGAAGTCTTTGGAACTGATGACTGACTCAAGATGGAGTTGCAGAGCTACAATCATTTTAAGTCTGATTTTTTGAATCCACTTACAAATTTACTCACTATAATTTGTTGACCCTTTTATGTGTGTATTTATTTTCACTTACTGCATTGTCTGTTTTGCTTGTGGATTTTGCGGTTTACCTACTATCATAATTGTACTATCTTCTTTCGTTTCTGTTTTAATGTTTGTCTTACTGTATTGTCTCTTGTTCCATATGTGTGTTTATATTATCTCGTTTCTATTGCATTTGTGTTCCTTATCCATATATTGCGTTCTTTGTTTTCTTGGTTACTCTTATCATAGTCATTGTAGGCAATGGAGATCCAATCAAGATCCTAATCAAATGTTGGCCATTGTAACAGTCCCATATGGGTACCGTTCAACTTAAGTGGGGGAAGAAAACTCAGAGCAAGAACACTGTATCAAGCTAACATGTTACTGTATTAAAGCCTGTTAAATGTACAACATTTACATTATGGTTCACATTACATATACTTTACATTAATATATTACTCACAGGGGAGCTCAATGTATATTATATGATTCATTAGTTAGTTGCAATGTAAGTGTTTATATTTTAGTTAGTTGAGCCATGGATTAATTAAATATCTATGTGGAACTGTGTGGAACGTTGTCACCTTAATGATGTATCCGAAGGGTGAATCTCCATCTCGCTACCGTGGTTGGAACACCTGTCGTCGCCCCCTCTTGACCCGATGGCGTTTCTGTGTGGTAAGACCTCGCTTGTTACTCTGCCAGCCTTATAGTACAATCCGTGTTTCCTAAACACAGTTGTGTTATTAAAATTTCTATGGCTTGTGGCCTGATTCGCTGCGTGCTCCGCTAGTTTGCTACACCATGCACTGAAAATAAGAAAATTGCTACTAGTCATCACTATTTTTCCATTTTAATGTATTTTTAAAAAATGTTCTTTACACTTAATCAAATTAATTCATTTTTTATAAAACTAATTCGGATATTTAAATTTTGTTCTAGTTCCAAACACAATTTATTGGTTCATAGTTTCAACTACATTATCATTTACAAACTCTACTTTTTCATTTGCATTTGTCATTTCATGAAGTAATTTGTAATATATGGCATACAATTATAATGAAAGGTAATCAAAATATCTATATAGTCTCTATAATCTGTTTGCTCATCATTATGTTTTAATAATTTGAATAGTTTTAAATTCAGTAATAATGCAGAATGTGCAACATCTTCACTTACTCTCTGTCTCATATAACTTAGCAAGATCATGACAGTCAGTGAGCAGCAAGTTTACGTATACAAAACAAACAACGTGCCATTTACAAAATCCTGTATCAGCTGATGCAGGAATGAACTGAAATTAATTTTACGTTGACTATTCTGAGTGCACTGCAGATGCAAATCAGACGAAGCAAAAATATACGGATAAGAAAGAGTTCCGAAATTTATTAATACGTTTTATTTGATGCGGTCACAAACAGCAGTTGTCAGTGTTACAAACTAAACTTCATGCTAAAGTAGTAATGTAAAGGTTTTTCAAAATTAATTGCACATTAAAACAATCAGTATTCGAAGGAGTTGTTTTCACATTGCAGACCCAATCTCCATCCATGCCTTCCATACATGCCTACAGAAATGTCGTTAGGGTATTGTGGAAAAAAAATTTCCAATAATTTGACAAAATATGTTTCGATCTCGTGTCGTTTCAAGCCAGTAATAGGAGAAAAGTCAACTTTTAAAAATACAGGATCAAGCGGCAGGTCAACATACTTGCTACCTGTTGAGTAATACACTTGTCTCACAATGGCTCACAATACGTCATGCTACGCCATCTGTCAGCTCTCTTGTGAAGCACTACCAGCCAGAAAAAAAAAACTTCCCCATGTAAAATAAATTAACGAACAGATACCAATGGTTTTATTTTTCGGCAAGCTTGATATAATTTCAAAGTAATATGTATTTCAGTGTACAGTGGTTTATATTACTAGTAATTTCTATTGAGCCGGTAATTGTTATGTCTGTGTCCATTACTCGCCATGTTGTTATCTCGAAAACCCATTTCCTTGTTGTTTTTGAGTTGTTACTATACTGTATTAATAAAATGAAGAAAAAGGGACGTGTGTGGGTAATTTCTAAGCAATTCTTACATTATTTCATGTCACATATTTTGTAACTCGAACTGTTTAGTATCAATAATAGCAGAATTACTGCTTTGCAATAGTCGTCGGTGAATGAAAGTGTGTTGTCAAGCAAATTACTTTTATTTCCAATCTTAACATATTAGCTGTAACGTCCAAAGTGTTGTGATAACTACAACCACCATCTCGCAAATGTTTATACAAATTTGCTCTCTCTGATCAATTAAAAAAGAGTTAGCAAGTATTTAATGTTTTGCAAGGTTTTAAATTTTTACTTTTATAAACTACAAATTTTTTAGACGGATTTCAGTCTATAAATACCTTAACATGTGTTTAGCATTACAGTACCTTGGCAAATGAATTAGCTCACAGCATGTTGATCAAATATACAGCCTTGATGCACCACCTGATGGCAAAAAGACACATAAACGAAAAGTAAACATTTGGTGGCACTGTCAAAATATTGCCAAGTTGCATGAAATGGAGTGTATTAGCAGGGTATTCAGCAATTGGGAAATGTAAGAAAAGGGGGAAATTGAAATGTGACAGAGAGCAAAAAAGCAGATGGGGATTTTCTATGGTGTAGGAATGCCTGAGCTTGACAGTTTCTGCTGGTTTAGTTGTATTCTGTCAACGTTTTAGTAAAGTATGGTGTTTATGTGTGTGCATTGTCGCAACTGCATAATTGTGAAGTTCTGCTGCTTACACAAGTCCATCTTAGTCCTCAGCAGATGGCTTGCATGCTGAAGAATGGAAGCAGAGAATTTTCTTTTAATTTTAACTTGCAATAAATTGTATTAATTGGTGTGTTGTGGACATGCTTTTAATCAGATTTTTATTTTAATAGTTTGCCCAACTGTGGTTGATAAATACCTTAGCTACACATTTTCGTATTAATCACGTGGAAAATTACTACATGAGCATCATCTGTCTCACAGGGCCATATGACTGAACATGAGACATTAAATTGTTCTCATTCCATGTTGCCAAAGCAAGTCTGTGATCTGGGGTGTATTATTCATTTTCTGTTAACAGCCTGTTACATTTCCTTGTATTCGTCATATAAGGAAAGGTCATAACTTTTCTCGAAACAAGTTTAGCTTCTGACATTATCTTAACTTGTCGCATCTGGTGATCATCATTGCATTGTGTAAATCAATGTCTGAACAGTCTTCTCCTGCTTTATGTACAGGTTTTTTAAATGGGATTATTCCACTTTAGCTGAGACATTTACTATTACATTTGAGAGTTAACAAGTTGCTGGTGACTGTTGCCTCCCCTTTTCCACCTTCTATTTGATTTACCTTTCTCTTGCCTCTCTATGATTTTGCTATCAACACTTTGCTGAAATGATCAGCAGATGAATCACAAGAGCAGCAAGGCTGCTTTAGTACATAAGCCCCTGACATTCTGATAGTAAAAATGCCACATATCCATGTTCTGTGTCATCAACAATTCAGTTTGACAGGTTCCAATTCCTTATTTCGTTGTCATTATCAGGGATCAACTTTTCAAGCACTATTTTATCTTCTGTTTATACTGTATAGGCTGTCTGTGCAGTCGTATCTAGAGATTTTGCCGTGTTTGGCTGTACATAAAGTTGATCATTATGAAGCCTCCTGTAAAAAGAATTTATTAGACAGTCAGATGGCCAAAAAAAATACAGCTGTACTCATATTCTGCTATAGCTACATAAAAAGATAAATATGTATCATATTTTGTTATAACTGTACCACTTTGAGGTGTACTACTTTAATTTCTGTATTAATGTAAGTGACAATGTAATTTGCTTTAACGTCTAGATCAAATCTGTTAACAAAAATTTACTTCATTGATGCATTTAATTTTGATGGCTTCTCCGCAACTTTTGTGTTAACATGGTTTCTGACACTAACTTGTACATGTTTCTGAGCAGTGTTGAGTGTGTGCAGCATGATGTTACCCTATGGAACATGATTTATTTGGGTCTATGAATTTAAGAGGAGCCTTCCCCTCCATGTGGGATTCTTGGTTTCTACAGCTTGTTTATTTTTAAAAAAGAAAATTAGGAAAGTATCTACCTCTGCATATACCAAACTGCTGTAGCAGTTGTCCTTCCACAGCAGTACAAAGCAAGGGAACTGCGAACTCATAAGTACGTCACAATTTTAACTCTGCCATAATGTGGCAAAACCAGTATTGTGAAATAAATGTGTGTTAAAGCAGGATTCCACACATAATCTACCATATTATGGCACAGTTTTTATGTTTGCAGACAAAAATTAATTGTGCAAATACTATAAATTAATATAACACATTAAAATCCTATTTAAAATCATGGATTTCCAATTAACAAATGTGTTAACTGCTTACACAGCTTTTGTTACCGTTTTTGCCAACATGATGAATTATTGTCAACTTTTAGGTTAGAATAACAATTTTTTTATTTGATAACACTCTTTCCTTCTTTAAATTATATTCATGCTCAATTTTAAAGCAATAAAGAATTTTTATATCCCAAAATTATATAATAATTTGGCTATGTGTTTTACTTCTGCTTTATCTGTCTTCTCTAATTTACACTCCAGCCAAATACAATAAACAACACCCAAATATGATAGCCACTTTGACATATGCCAACGTGCTGCACAGCGCAGAAACACACTCAACGGGCGATTTTGCCCCATCTAGGAGTGACCTGAACTCGGGGCAAGTCATTAATAGTGGCAAATGTAATTTCACATATGATCAAGGAGACTCCACGCGCTGGACAGCCTACTACGTAAAATTAATCGACGCGCTTAATTACGAAATCTACAGCCCGCCCAAAGTCCTGCATGCAAGCGCCACCTCAATAATTATATAAATTATTTTTGACAAACAACTACTCGCCTATTTAGCTGTGGAAGAAGTTCCAGCAAACCTGAGAGATGGCAGCACCCCTGTGATCTTGTGACGTCACATCCTGCCAGCCTCCAAAAGAGGTGTTTTAATTTGTCGTCAGCTCCAAGCGGGGAGATAAGGAATGAGCTGTGCTCCCGCAACCCCTGACAACATACCCCTGCACTGGAAGGCTACTATCCCCCCGGACCCACAGAAGATCGCTGATCGTGGGATTGTTTCATATAAGAAAGTCCGGAACCACGCTCCAGCAGAGACACCGAGCTCACCAGCCACGTAGGTCAGTGCGCACTCCGTGGTCTGCAAGAAGACCTCTCTCCTCTCCTCAGCCTGCAACATGGCTCAGCACCCAGAAGCCTACAAGAAGACTTCACTCTACCTCCCCAGACTATGAAGGCTGCACCATCCCGCAGCTTACATAAGGCTTGTCCACCACTGCACCTGCTGACTGTAAGGGCAGCAACCACGCCAGAGGTAATTGTACTCCTGCACCCTGCACCCGTTACCCCAGTCAACGTCCGTGACTCGATGGTAGCAAGTCATCGCGTCTTAGTTTAGCTCCTGGATAAACTCTAGTAAATCAGATAATGCTGTGAATTGCGTATCTTACCGCAAACTTTGCCATAGATTATTTTCTGCATATTTTAGCTAATATCCCAAGCTCACCTTCACCTGTTTGAGTACGTTAAATATTTTCACGTTTTTAGCTAGGTAGTTATTTTTACTTGTAATTAATTAGCCGGGGTTTTCCATTTTCACAATCACATAATAAAATTTACATATACTTAATTTGTCCATTTACCATCATTTTATGCTAGATCCTTTATCATTAATAATTCTAGTTACCAGTGTAATAGTAAAGCTTGTATCAGATACTGTAATTAATTCCTGTTGGAGACTAGCTGCGTGGTACACCGAATTCTACAGGAGCCGGAGCTTGCATAAAGTCTTAGTCTGCAAATGACACACTGAGCTGCTGTGTTTCCAGAGGATCCGCACTTACCTTCAGTGACTTCCCAATACCAGACTGCTCCTTTAATCATCAGGACCTTAGGTGTGCCTGCATAAGCTATTACCCAGGACGGCACGTTTGCGGGAAGGTCACGGGACTGAACCAAGGTCATGGGACTGCATAGTAAGAAGAGTGGAGTCCAGTGTCGATGTCAGCATAGGGAACGCCATGCTCTAGAAAGGGCTCTCAAAGCCGACACATCTAACGGGGACACAAGTAAGGTCGAACCCCAGCCTGCGACAACTGATGTAATTCCGCGGCCAATATCCCCTTTTATTCCTCTTGATCATTGGACAACCCTATACAAATATTTAGGCATATGTTGGCCAGAGTACTACCCAGAGGGGGACCAGTTTGCCTAGACGGAATCGTCACCCCCAGTAGCCCCCATTACTATAGCCAAGGTTGATCCTTCGAAGGACGAACCCAACACGCACCTCATTAAACTTGCTTTGAGGAAAATGTCCGGGTTCAACTCCCGCAAAAGGTGGTCCCCAAACCACGTGCTGTATTACCCCACCCAAATTACGTTCCCGCACGTCAACCCACTAAGCCCATACGAGTAGCCCCAATTTCCCCAGCCAGATCATCCACCTCCACCCTGACAATTGCTTAAACTGCATTGCCATCTCACACACCCTGGGACAACTGGCATCTCGCTTATTGGCAACCATAGCTGTGAGGAAGATAGAACTCCCTGGGTGGAAAACTATCTTGTTCCGCCTCACTCTGGGGTTTGACTCCCCTTGTTTCAGATGGTACCCTTCCATTAAGCGGCCACCCATGGTATCCAAAACCACCACGACCCATTGGGCCAATAACATTAGCCAATCACGCCACTGTAGGCTTACCTAAGATCTCGAGGGAGCAATCAGCGTCCTAACCACCTACCCACCGAGGTAGCACACGCGTCAACTTTCAAGTGTGTATGTACACTTCAACACAAGTTCCATTGCCATTACCGGTATCTCAAAGACCTGTCTTACATTTCTTGTATCTGTGTTGTTTGGTTTTACTCCCATGCCTACTGCAGCAGTGCATCTACATATCTACATTGGTGCTCATATCATTGCAAATTAAAAAACAAATATAAATATTTGAATTCAAAACCCTCCAATCAGTTGTATTGTGTCAATAAATTTTGGAAAATTTTTATAGTTTGAGTAAAAAAATACAAGGTATATGCAGGAATGCCAATTTGTTATTTAGGGGAAATTTTTGTATTGTGCTGTCATAATTTTTTGTATGTCTGTATTATTTCACCTGTTGAACAATCTTGTAGTTTCTTTAATCTGTGCATTGACTACTGGAATTATTTGTAGTTGTGTTCCCAGTTTATTAAGAAATATTTTAAAGAGAAAATTTTTTTGGTAGCATGTTATGTTCAGATTCAATTCTCGAGGATTCTTAAAACAGTTGAATGGATTTGGATTCTGCCAAAAACATGTTTTCACCCATCCATAATTTTTTTTTGTGTGTGCATCATATGTTTGCCTACAAACAGGAAATGTCTCGTCATAAATTGCCTGAGTTGAAACCAAACTGAACAATGACAAACAGGTCACAGACAAATGCAATGGGCTGTTGAAATTCCAATCTCCCATTGAGCATAGGTACAGCCATTCATCATCTGTGATGGCTGCAGCCAGAAGACACTTGTTGGCTACTGGCATTATGCTTTGTAAATTAAGACGACAAATTGAACAAATTGAAGTTCCCTGCTAGCTGAGCTTGACAATCTCTTCTTATCTTATATTGGGAACATGTTTCATAGTGGCTCACTACGGGTTTAAAATTAATTAAACGCCACCTGATACAAGGGAGTACTACTTGTATCATAAGAGTTGGCTGAACACCGCACCTGCTGGGGTGGCAGGTTGAGGTTTCGATCCTCGCTTGCCAATTAAGGTACACCAAATAACAGGTCATTCATCTAAGTAGTCACCAAGGGGAGTCACACACAAGTCCCAGGTGTAGCTCTGGTGGGTCACTTCCCACATCGGTAGGTGATATTATGTGGTGAGTTTGAGTTTAATGTACGTGACTTGGGGATTGAAGCCCTGATGACTAACCTGAAATTAAGTATTCTATAGTAAACTATGCTGGTACGAGAGGTTGTGGTGGCCTTCAAATATCTTGACGTTAACATCGTGGTGATCATGCTCTTAGGAGCTAATCCCTCTTGGGTAGAAAGCCAGTGTAAAGTGTAGGGCGTGTTGGTTTCCGGGAGGGTACAGACTCAAACACTGCAGTAGGTATATCTTTCCAACGGGTTATCTGTGGTGTCGGGGGTAGTGGAGCTATCCTCTGCTCCGTCGACTACACTGGAGCGACCGGGTATGGAACAGCGGCTTACTCTGGTTGCTGCGGAGATGTGCTCACACTGCTTGAAGAAGGAGGGGAAGGGCGAGGGGGTACGGCAGTGTATTCCTCCGTGAGATTTACTGATTCTATTCCTACTACTGAGTGTCCACAATGTAAAAGTAATAAATACTCATATGGCAGTCTGCCTTCGTCTCTGGAGAGTAATGCAAAAAGTGTCTTCCTTTCAGTCGTCTCAAAATTACTTAAATTGTTGATAACCTCCTTGAGTACTTTGAGAGTTCTCTTTATTTTATTTTTAACACCACTTTTGTGAGCTCGCAGCACGAGACCATTAAAAATTATGGCGATACAAACCAAAGTTTTACGTAAGACGATTATAGCAGTCCTGCTGTGTTCATCCAGATACACTGCTATCCCCAATGTGTCTCACTGCATAACTCCTAGCCATTTACTAGCCCGAAGTGTTATACAGTGGGGATCTGTAGGCAGTCGTAATACCTGGGTGTAGTGAGTTCCTAATGAAGGGTTCCCCCAAATGCAGTACCGTGAGCATTACCGTAGCCAAACTCAGAATACCAATTTATGTTCCTTGTATTTGCAGTGTGGCTGATTCGCGAAGCCGGCGTTCCCTTACGTACTCCAAAAAAATTTATAAATAAATTTAATGAGCTCTTATAACACTTTGGGGGAAAATAATGTACTAATATCTAGAACTGAGAAGGCCCTAGAATACACTTGGTTGAATATGGTTTTTATTAATTTGTAATGTACATATTCACTGTAATTAAAATATTGCACAAGTTAATTCCATTTGTAATTCAGGTGGAGGCAACCTGATTATGTTACATGTGTAGTACTTTAAGAAAATAAAATATTTCATAATTAATTAAATTATTCAAAACTTAATTAGCGCTGGCAGTCTCAACCTTAATTAGGGTTGTGCAGAAGTGACCTCGTAGTGTACAAGGTTCTCTGCCCAACTGGTAAATATGTGGCCGGGCTAGGGCCTTACAGAGATGTCCTTAAGGGACGTCACTGTGACCTAGGTTTACCTGGAGAGGTAGGAGGGGTAGGAAGGTTAGGTCGACGTGTGGTAGCTGCAGGCGGTGAAGATGGCCGAGAAGGTTCGAGGCGCCGCAGAAGTAGAGACCTTCTGGTAGCGGCGTCCTGGTGTCGCCGAAGATCACTTACTGCTACCGGCATGGCTGAGGGCGTCCAGCCCTTGTCAGGATACCCCGACATTCACAGCCAGGGGTATTGCATGACAGAATTTCCGCAGCTGTTTAGGGATTTCCACCCTTAGTATTGTCCCCGGCCTTCGTAGCCTTGAGGATTATTAGCAATTGCTGAGTGTCCCCGGTCGTCATGGCCCGGGGCCGATGAGCAACTCTTGATTCCTGGTGGCGTAATCTTTTATACTAATATCTTCTGACCATAGGCTGTCAGATTGGTGTGAGGGAGATAGCCCCGGTGCCTCTTAGGGGTGGAGCTTGTGACTTCACATGCATGAGCATGGATCCTTATCTTGCCGGCCACTCTGTGTGTGGTGTCGAGATCTCTGGTTCATAGGTGCTCAAGGAGGCAGTGACTCTGGGTTGATTGTCCCACTTCTCACAGTGGCAGAAAGTTTGAAACGTACCCAGTCGCTATAGCAGGTGTGGTGAAGTAGAGCTGTGTTTCTTTCGGGCAGAGGCGGTGATGTGATGGCTTCCTGGATATTTGGTTCAAAGGTAAAAGCTAGGTGCAGGGGTTTGGAGGTGTGTTGAGGCTCTGTCAACGTCTGGAAATCCCTTGTGTCCTGCGTACATTACCATGAGTAAATGATGTTAATATGCCATTATTCAGGTGGGGTGAAGTCAGCCATTTGGAGTGCACTTCTTTTAAGCGCTGAAATGTATCATGCATGCATCAATAGTGTGGTATAAAAATTTAGTTTTCAGATTCTTCACAGATTTAGTTCAATCACCACGTAGGTTATTGTCTTAAATAATATAATTTAATTAATTCTTGCTGATAGTTCTTACATACGTACAGCATAATGAATGTAAAGTATATGTGTATAAGTGATTGTATTATTCTGTATCATGTTTGTGTTGGCAGATGAGCAGGATGAACACTCCAAGATCGAGGAGCTGCATAAGCGCAGGAATTTCCTGGCATCATTCTGCAAGCTCATTGTTTACAATATGATCCCCACCAAGGTGGCTGCCGACGTCTTCAAGCACTACGTTAAGGTATTGCAGGGTGGTGACTGACCTGGAAAACAGGGAAAAGTAAGAGGATTTTTTTCAGCAGGAAAAGTCAGGAAAATGTCAGGGAATTTTGTGAATTGTCAAGGGAAAAATTAATGTCATTTGAGTTTTCGTGAAAGCAATTAAGTTATCATAAATATTTTAGGATATTTATTTGTTACACCTCAACAGCAATTGTTATTGCAGATCCAAATTTTTGTCTACTTTGAAAAATAAATACAAACCCCATACCAAACAATGCCATCGTGCAGCTACGAGGAAGGAGGCTTATTTTTGCTGAAGAATTGGTATTAAAATGTTCTCAATCATTCACAACAAAATTTTTACTTCACCCTGTGGTTGTTCAACTCATCAAAACTTACGTTACTAAACTTTGTTACATCCATGGGTTGCCAAACGCAAATACCTGTAAACTGTGTGTCATGCATTCACAAGTTAGTGCCAAACCATCTTGTTGCTACCAAATCATTCAAAACTTGAAAATACATCAGTGCATAGTTTGTTTTGGTTTCAAATTTTTATATTTTATATTTTGCATTTTGTAAGGTTGCAGTTGGAACACCGAGACATTCAACTGTTAAGCCGCCTGACTACAGATGAATACGAAATCATAGTTTTGATACTAAAGTCTTGGAATTCTTAAAATAAACCACACTGTAATGTTAAGCGCACCTTTTCAATGGTAAAACAGTATTACAAAACATTTGGGATGAAAAACTGTTGTTAAACAATATTAAGTATGTAATGAATAAAATATACCTTTAATGGATATTTTGACAACTACATTAAATAAGTGTGATACACATTTGTTTATTGCAAATAACCTCTACAGTGTGCATATTTACCTTTAAAGTCTGTGATTTGGTAATTTTTAATTGGTAATTCATAAGCTTTGAAGTAGACAGAAGGTCAAAATGCAAATTATATAAATACTTCATCGATTTTGTAGACAAAATTTGGTCACGTGACCAATTTCTTAAAGTACTAGTTGGAAAACTGCCTGTTTTGAAAATGGCGGGAGTGTGATAAATATTTTTTTGTGTTGTCGAATGATGTATGTTTAATTGGTAATATGATAAATCTTCATGCTTTGTCATGTGGAAGACAGTCTAAACATTCTAAATGTCATGCTATTTTAGTTCTAACTCAATATGTGTGGTTATCTTTTACTATACACTTGCTACAAAGATGCTTATGGCAGTGAAACTTATCCTCGTCTGATTATAGATGACTGAAAGTGTGTTCTAATTAATTAAATGATTTTCTTAACATATTTTTTGTTATTTCATGGCAGTGAACACATTGAATCTAACACGGTATTTTATACGTAACTGAAATTACATATTTCTACGAAAGGGAAACACAATCATAAATATGTGCTTCACAAAATTGTATTTTACTAACAAGACCTTAACAAAATTCTTCAAATAGCTTGGAGAGCATGACTTCAAAACATATTGCTATGGAATTTAAATTAGGGATGGGCCGATACAAGTACCAATACTGATTAACTGGCTGATACCACCACCATCGGCATCAGTGGCATATGAACATTATTTGGTGATTATTATTCACTGATTGGTAGCACTAATTTACACTATCTACCAAAAAGTAATTGGGCACCCGTAAAGATAGGTAATTCAGTACGTCAGTTGACTTGTGTTACACTGCCTTCAGCATAGGACCGCTGGTGTTTGTCCGTGGTAGCATGAATACAGAAGCCTATTGTAACATTCTGGATAATGAAATGCTCCCAACATTGTGACGTTTTTACGGAATGGACCTGTGTTACTTCCAGGATGACAATGCCAGGTGCCATGTTTCAAGGGCTACTATGCAGTGGTACGCCGACAACAATGTTCGTCGATTGGACTGGCCCGCCCAGAGCCCCAACCATAACCTTTTAGTACATGTTTGGGACATATTGGATCGTCGGGTGAGGGCTCGTCAGGCGCTGCGAAAATCCATTGCTCAACTCATGGAATGGTTGCAAGAGCAGTGGCTATGAATCCCTGCAGATGTTCTGCAAACACTCATAGAGAGCATGCCAGACAGGGTGGCTGCTGTTATAGTCACAAAAGGTAGCCCTACGAGATTTTAACGGGGTGACAACCACCGAGCAAACATTGTGGATAGGTGCCCAATTACTTTTTGGTAGATAGTGTATTTAACACAATGTTAAGGAACCCGGCATGCTACATCTTGTAAAGCATTAATTTACAGCATCAATCTATCAGATATTCTGTCCGAAAACCAAAATTTATTCGGAACAATTGTTTTTTCCATTATTTGTTCCTGTTGTTTACATTGTACCGTATATCCTGTTGGTACATTCGCCTAAGATTGTGTGCATCATTCGTTCTTGGACACTAAGTGAATGAAAAATAATGCAGTTAATCGACAACTGGTGCTATTGATAGTATTGTTTACTTTTCACAACAGTTTTTGGTTTTATTTTCTTCTTACTTTTTTACTGTTTTACTGAATTCGTAGGTTGGCGACAGTAGGAAAGTAACCTGTGTTCTTATTCTTTTTATGCATTTACTGCACTCATTGGTTGGTGGCAATGAAAATGGTACATTCTATGACACTGTTGTTATTGAAAATGGAAAATGAAAGTAAATACACTAGATTTTGACAGGCTTAGTTCTTATTGGAAACTGTCAGCTGCGTTTTTTGTTAGTGTGTGAAAGATCTGAATAATATTCTGCAAGTAATAATTGGCAAAAATTGATACAAATATATCAGTTGTCATTTTAACCAAGGGATTTAAGTATGGCTTTTTTCGCTCAATTTCAAGTGAATATTTAATTTAAAATTGAATTCAACAAGTGGACATCGTTAGGCTCTTAGTTTAAACAAACGTGCACATTGAGGTTATATATGGTATTTTTCCAATTTAAAATCCAAATCCGCGTTAGATTGCCAGAAGTTTTGGACGTTGATTTTAATGAACTCACTTTGTAATGAATGCTGTATTGTCTGGTAACAGTTTTTCCTTGACTGTTAAATCACTTATTTGCCCAGTTAAACTATCTATCTAATCATTTATTATTAAAGTTAGGGTTGTATTTCATTTATATGCTGTAGACACCTAATAGAAAGTGTTTTAAAGTGTTAACAAAACTGGAGACTTATATTTAAGTAATAAAAAGTATTTCAAAATATTGGGAATTGGGAACTATGATTGTGCTCATCAAAACTGGTATTGGCATAGCTGTAATCTGCAGCATCAACATTTGAGAATCTGTATCGTTGGTATCGGCAAAATGTGTCATCGGCCCATCCCAACTTTAAATGTCACACTAAAATAAGACATGCTGTTGTTGCCCAAACAGATTACTTCGAAAATTTGGTCAGTTGCCGCCTACATTTGAACATTGACTTTAAATGCTGTGTAGAATTTGCGTGTCTACAGATTTTTACTTTTTTTTCTAATGACCTGTCAATATAAGCATTCTTTTGTAAGTTTGGTGCAGTAAAAAAATTCAAATCTAGATAGATTTTTTTTAAATTACAGGGAACTCAAAATATTTAGTTATTAATAATAGTTAACGTGAAACAATACACATATATTGAGTTTGGTGAGGGAAAAAAATTTGTGTCTGGAAAATGGAAATGTCAGGGTTTTTTTTTTCCCCCCCTCACAATGTGTTGTTACTTTTCTAACTGCATCTTGAGAGCCCACATCCACCCACAACAGGGCTGTAGCTGTACAGTCTCTTGCATTTGATGTTCAGGAATAAAGTTCAGTTTGATGTACAACTGGAATGAAATTCCACTGGAACCAACTTAGTTGTTACATTAACCTGACTGCCACTCTTATTATTTAATTGGGAAATATCAAACTTGCAAAGTACAGATTGATAGCTCTCTTGTAAAATGTGGCGTGTAAGTGACCTGCATTCATAGTAGATGGGCAGTCACATGGCCATAGCAAGTCTGGTAATTACAGTAAAACTCCATAGCCCACAATGGTGCAGCACCCAGATCACTGTAACCTGTCACCTTGGCAAACTGGGTTCCATTCCCAGCAAGATTGAACCTGGATTTTGACGTTTCCAATGGCTGGTAAGTTTTTTTACTAGTGTGTTCTGTAGCGTAGCTCTCTCACAACCCATGAGTAAACCCTTTTTGGATATTTCTGGAAGGAGTCGTAAACATAAACTTTTTTCCAGGAAAGCATTATAAAATGGTGGAATTAGTGATGTGTTTGTGGTTATATGCAAAAATTTTCCATCTTTTTAAGTATGTGGTGAAGTAATAATGAGTATTATTCCTCTTGCTGTTTGGTGTTACGGAAGGTGGCTCCTAGTGGACAGTGTGCAATATGAAATAAGGGTGCATACAGTGACAGGTACTGTGTGTGTGTGTATGCAGTACTACAACGACTACGGAGATATAATCAAGGCAACACTGGGGAAGGCACGGGAGATCAACAAAGTAAACTGTGCCCGCACCATGGTCCTCAGCCTCACCATGCTGTTCAAGGACCTGCAGCGAGATGGCACTCGCATCAACAGACAGAGCGAGGACTTTGTTGGCCTTAAGGTACAAGCCTTCATGCCTTTTCCTGCTCACAATTTTACATTTTTTTTCTTGATAATTAAAATTATTTTAAAAATAAAGCAATCATTTAATTATGTTTATTGTAACCATTCAATATGGACATAACTCCTTTATATTAGTACATACCTAATTGTGGTACGATTAACGTAGTATACATTGAAATTATATTATACACTATTTTACATGATTTGTTAATTTATTGAGTGTGTGCTAAATGGAAGGAAAATGTAAACAGTGGAATGACTTTTGACACATTATTTAAAAGACTTTTCTGAAACCATAAATCATAGGGATATAAAAGCATTTGACACATGCCACTTATATAACAAATATAATACGATTACGACTAATCGCCAAGAGTATCTCTTCCACCACTACAGATGTGAATTACAGGTTGCCTTCCCTACAGGCAGCAAGAATTTATGAGCAGATTCTCTTCACCAGGAAGATAAGCTACCTGGTAGGCAAGCCGTCCCCCTCCACAGCACTGAGAGCCAACAAGCTGCCCAGACCTCGGGCAAGGCTGAGCACTGCCGAGGAGGCACGAAGCAGAAACGCTGACCAGAGTTTTCTCATGCCAACCAGGGCAGAAGGACGTCATACCCTCCCCGCAGCCACTACAGCATACAAACTTCCACTATATAAGTCAGGACCCTGCCGGGTACAGACAGTCTTTCTTGTTCATCCTTCGCGACATCCCACAGCATTTCTCAGTGCTGGGACGTCCAGAGTGCTTCAAAGCTTTGAGTACGCCCCCTGCGGTTACTTCTGCGTCGACGATGTCAACCCGACAATCAGCGAACACACTCATCAACACATTTTTAATTCACTTTGTCTCCTCAAGACATCTTTATTAGAACATTTTAGAAGTATTATATATTTTCTTGTTTAGATATTTCTTTCCTGTTTTTCCATTAGAACCAAGTCACCTACACCTGGCCAGCGTACAGTAAAACCCCTCCATTACGACCCCATTTATTACGACCCAATCCCGAGGAACTGTGAAAAGTTTGGGTCAAAAAAGGTGAAAATTTCAGATACCTCTAAAAATAGATACAGTAATCCCTTGCCAACCGCTGTATCTTCAAACGCGGTTTCAGTTACGCACAGATTTGTTTTTGTAGACCTAGTCTTCAACTGCGGTAAAAGTTTCTATTATCCAAGGTTTTCAGTCTATGGAAAACTGGCCTTTACTGATGTTAGCGGTCATCCATTTCCCAAACCTTTGACTATTGTTGTTCCAAGCAGTGTGAAGCAATAAATTACTTCAAGTCAGAAGGAGACTTCGATATGTGGAGGAGGAAGGTTGCAGATTCCTTGTCTAGTCATGTACTGTACCTCCATCTCTGTCTTACCCCTCCCACTCATTTTTTTTTACTTCTGTCAACCCTCCTCTGTCCATACCTACATAAGGTGATAATTTTTTATGGTAAGCAATTTATTTTGGCAAATTAGGCCATGTGCGTGTATATGCCACATCAAAATTTTTTTATAAAAAAATTTGTGATAATTAATATTTCAAGTAGGCCGCACTAAATTTTGGTATTCCTGCAAACATTGCTGGGCCTCAGTACAGAGGCCAACACGCCACCTAAATTTCATAAAAATTCAATACATTGACGTGAATAGCATCTATCGACATGTTTTCCCAACACCAGCAGTAACGACGGCAGTGGTGCTGGCTAGCTGCCGCCGACAAGTAATCTTGTAGCGATCGATCAACAGCTGTGCGAGGCAGTCGGCCCTGGTATGAGCAACAGCTGGGCGTTTATTCTAAGTTTGATGAAATGGAGGTCCTAAATGTGAAATAACGATTTTCCTCATATTTCCGGGTTTTGGTATTCTAAGTTTAAGATGACATCTTGATTCTCGTGAGAAAACGATTGAGAGCACTAGACAGCTATTAGTGCTTTAGAGTAAAATTTTGGACTGGATCGAACTCTGATTAGAATCAACATGTAGCAAACTCGGAGTGAACTCGCATCGACAATAAGTGTTTAAGGTAAAGTTTTGAATGTTGACTAAAGTGTAAACAATACTGAAAGTGGATTTAAACGGGATAGAAGCACTCTATTGGAGACTGGCAAAACTATAAAACAAATATAATATAAATTTAATTTCATATATTTCTCCATCCAAATATTTATTAGTTCCTTTTTGGCCATTTATTTTTCGCTTCACTTCCAAAAAAAAGACACTTATTTTGCTAGTCTCAGAATGATTCTAACCTCTTATATAACCAAAATGAGTTAATATGGCGGCCACTTCTTCTTTGTTCTAATTTCAGTCCGATCAGTGTTTAAAGTAAAATTTCAATCCGAATTCTACAGTCCAGTACGGATGTGTTTATACTTACATTTCAATCTGGATTCTTCAGTCCACTCCAGGTTCAATCCGGATTGAAATGTTACCGTAAAGGCACCATATATGTTGTTGAAATCCGCGTCCCGATTGGGAAGTGGAAATTCAACATGGCGGATGAGAAGCGTGGTGGCCATATTTATTGCATATTATATGGTTTCGTACTTCTTAAACAAAATACATAACATACAAAAGGTTAAAATTTATGTGGAGCATTATTATATGCATCTAATTGTATCCACACATGTTCGGGAGTCTGAAGTTACATTTCTGTATCATGAGTTAATTATGTAGTGTAGCAACTGCAGAGAGGTTATGTGTTTATACGAGTATCATATTGGTGTTGTCGGAATAATGAATTGGTAGTTAATTATTTGTGTATTTTATTTCTTCAATAATAGTTGTTCGTAGTGCATTTCCTTGAGGGAAATGTGTAATAGTAATTGGCGTGTGTATACCGCTTCGTAAAACTGATAGTTCATTTTCTTAAACGCTGTCTTCAATGAATTGACGTTACAGTGTTGATTTTACTGAATAATTCTTTAAATAATTTATTTAATGCTAGCGACGAACAAATGTGATTTTAGTGACATACACATGCAAGGATTAATCTAGAAAAACGTGTGTTCAAGACGTTGCTGTGTTAAAAAACAGTAAAATTTATCACTGCTCCATCGAAATAATATGCTACTGAAAAGGCCATACGCTCTTAAGACCATCAAATTAATATTGTCTCAAAATTAACCCCCCTCCCCAACATGTCATACCTACGCCTAATAATAAAACTAATTAAATGGGCAGCCTCTATCATTTTATAAATAACTATATAGGCTGCAGTCTTTGTGTACAAAGTACGTCACTTCTCTAGTAATGGGAATTCCTGCATTCCTACAACAAATCAATTACACACTGTATTATGTAAGGTTTGTTGTTTAGGCCTAACATAATTTTCTAAGCAAACTTTACAGTTCTATTTATTAAAATTACATTTTACTTTTGTTTCCTACCTTTTAGCTTTTATTTCTTAGAGTATCTCTCTGTCTGCCTGCTAGATACCGGTTGCTACGTACGCTATTGACAAGAACTGGGTATTTGATATAACCGAATTAACTTCAACTATGGGCGCCCCTCAGGGCCCATCATATTTTCTTACACACCCATTAAGGGGCCATCTGTTGCTTTCCAACTGCCACAGCACTGCACCAATTCCGATGGAGAGGAACAGAGGAGCCACAATCACTAGTAACACCTTCACCCAGGGAGAAGTGACAGTGTTGAGTTATTGCCTTATCCCACAGCATTGTTAGTGCTGGAATATCTCTAAGCTTGAGACCTGCTGTCCATTCCTGTGTGAACACACATCCAGTGGCGGCATTCGTGACCCAAACAGCTCCCTGTCTCTGATCAGCCCGCATAGCATGGGGATCAGTGGAGTCTTTACAGAGCCTGGTCAGCAAGCTAAAACCAGACTGGCACTATAAATTGTGCTTAGTTTGTTCACATCAGGGTGTACCTAGTAATCTGTGCACAGACACTCAATGCCTTACCACCATAGACATGGCCGAAAACGTAGGTAACAAAACGCAGTGTTCCTTGCCGCCAGTGCACTTCCTCAACCTACACCAGAGCGACAGGCGGAACAGATCCTCACTACCCAACTCAGGCACGAGTCAGTATCGACTGCTTCGGTAACTATATTATTCATATCTCCGTGTCTACAAATTCATCCCTTGTGCCACCCCATGGTAAAAGGGTTGTTAACCTGTACTGAAGTAAGATTTGGCTGGGATAACATCCACTTCTGGACCACCAATGCTCACCTGTGGAATAGCCAGTTCGGCGTGGGCCAAGCTCGCTATGTCTTTGTAAAACCCACCATGACCACAGCATCCAAAAAGCAGGAGTAAATACGTACTAACCAACACCTCTCGCCTCTCGCTGTCTATCTAATCTAAACCACCCTACTTTTGGTCTAGTGGATAAAATCCCCGATCCTCGTGCCTAGTAGTCTATCCGAGCACGCATAAATTCATTATATGATATGAGAGTAATCGATAGAATGCACAGCAGCTTCCCTCTAAGCACATCCACTACTCTGCACTTACATGCCATAGTGACAGCTTTGGCTATCACACCAATACCCACCTGGGTAGACCAAGGTGTCATTCTCAACTCAGTCACTCCCAGTTTTTGAACGTGTGAAACAGTAAAGATGTTTTGTTGACATGCAAGTTTTCTCAGTACATTCGCATTTTCTCCTCTCTGGCATTCTGTCACCATTTTTTCTAAATCTCACTTCGTCTTGATGCACAATCCCCATAGGCTAAGAGGAGGTCGTCGCGGTCAATTACAGTTTTATTCATGTTGCCAGTTACACAAGATTACGACCTCAGTGATTTGTGCTGATGTACCGAAGCATGGTCTGTGTAGAGAGCAGGGCGAGTGGCCTGTACAGGTGGTTTTCTAATGAGTATGGGCTTGACGTACGTGCGTCCCGGTGAAAGAAGCACACAGACATACTCTATGTTGCGTACTTGGTTGAGCACTGTCCCCAGTTTCAATCTAGTGGGCGTGGTATCTAAGAAATGAGTACTCAGATGTAAATGAGAACACGTATATATTCAAGGATAATATTCACTGTGGCCCCTACTACCTCCTAAACTATTTCTGATTTGAACAGAAATTATACTACTTGAATCCAACTAGAGGAGACCTGGCCCTAACTGTACAAGGTGATCCAGTTAGGTAGCTAATGGTTAACTGGCCCTAACTAATTGGAACTGTAGTCCAGAAGGGACTGTTGACGACCACTACCAGTGGTGTTGAGATTTCTGTTACCAGCAGGTAAGGCAAGAGGGCTGAAGGCATCTTCTGGAGCTGTTTGTGAAGACCCTCTGGAAGGTCTTTAAGGCTTTGATACAGTAGCTGAAGAGCTTGGTAGATCATGAGGACCTGGTGCACAAGATAGAGCTTTAGCACCAGGGGTGGTAGAGCAAGCTACTGTATTTGGCTTACTCCAACCCAGTTGAGAAGGGAGGAGGCAGCATAGACTGCTTCTGGAGCAGGTTCCTTCCTGCCCAGCTCAAAGTAGACGTTGCGGAAGCACCACAACCCTGGAGCGCGCTTCCGAACATGTGGATACGAAGGTTGCGGAAACCAGCGGCACGTCGTCCTCCCCCACCCCCATGCAGAGAGCCAACAAGCCGTCAGCTGCCTCGGGGCACAGCCGAGCTCCAACGAATACACGCGAAGCCGAAAGATGATCAGAGGTTTGCTTCCCCCACTCCGGCCTCGCTTGACGGGCATCACACTCAACCCCGCGGCCTGCTGTTATACCTGTCCTTCGGACTGTATAAGTCCATGCACGGCAGGACTAACGAATTATTTCTTTCTGATCCTCGAGATCGCTCCACCACTTCTTGTCCTGGGGCCTTCGACGACCTCCCAAGTCTTCAGCAACCACCAGCGACTACCGCTATTGTCGTTGCCAGAGGCTTCTGCAGCAACAGTTACCAGACGCTTCATTGACGTCAACTACTATCACTTACCAGTTGCTCTTCATTGCAGATAGTCTTCTTCTACCAGAAGCTTCTTTAACTGTTAACACTAAACACCTCCGCTACTGATTCCTTCTTGAACAGTAGCCACCTCACCTTGCTCATAGGGGCAGTTACCTCCCTGCTACTAGAGCAGTGGTCTTTTTATTTAATCATCTCGTCTAGATACCCCGAAGTTAGTTAGCCAACATTAAGTATATTTTATTTAGCCGTCGACTGCTTTAACATTTTTGACTAGTCTAGAACCAGGTTACCTACACCTGTTCAACGTAGGTTACTTCCAGCATACTGTCTGCTTGGTTAAGAGATAGCATGTGTCACTGTATTTATTACGTTTTTAATAAATACAGCTTTGTTCTTTTAGCTGAGAGTATTCTTTAATAGAGTCCTTCACTGCGCCACTGGGAACTGTACAGTTTTGCACTGCCGACTGAGATCCGGTATTTAACTACGAACTAGACCAGGACTGGGGAACCCCTTCAGTAATCCACCAGTCATAAACATACACCATTCGACAGCCACTTTTATAGGGAATTGTTTCACGTCTGCGGTGCACGACGTATACCGTTTAGCTGTGTCCTACACTCTATGCCTTTTAAGGTAAGACACGGCTCAAAGAGAGAAGAACAAAGGACAGCTCATCTCGCTGCCAAGCAGCACTCTCAATTGGCCCAGCCGACTTTGGACAGACAGGTAGTACGAGACCGCACTACCTTGGTCAGACTCTTGGAGAAACCAACCTCTCCCATATTTACATATATTGTTTTTCCTCCACTTAGCCGTACGCATCAAGATTACCATCCCGTCCTGCGCTGTCTGGTACACGAAACCGTGGTGAGTTTATGAGTTTCTAACCCCAGGTTCTGCAGCCCAGAAGCCACAGCTTGGAATTGATGATACCATTTTGGCCGACATGGTATCACTGACCTGCAGCACGTGGACTGCACCACCTGTTCCAGCCAGCAACCAGCAGAAGTTCTACAGACGGCCAAAGCACAGTCAAGTAAGCCAGGTAAAACCGACACCTACCGCCAGTCACATACCTCGACATGTAAACCCATAGTGGGGAACAAGGTAACCATCCGCAAGTCACGAGCCAGCCAGGCTGTAGACAATGTCGTACCAACCCGTCAACCAATGTGTCCAGTCAAGGTAACGGGCCGCAAACGCAAGTAATTAATTATATTTTACTTAGAGATGGGTCTAATAACAAAAAATATCTGTTCCTATTCCGGTACCGATTTTACAACGTAAATATCTGTTCCAGTGTTTGGTTCTTTTCTGATGACATTTTAATAATTTCAGACTTAAATAACTTTAAAAAAAAGTAATTTTGTCACACACTAAACATTATTCACGTATCACGTTCAAAAAGGACTCGCAAAATAAATGCACATACTTGGCTCCATGTTTCTTTAAGTTTTTTTCTCTCGTATAATACAGTAGAATGCTGTATTTATAAGATGTACACATAGAACAATTAGAGCGATTCAAAGCTAAACATTTGTACATAAACATCAGCCATTTTGTTTCACTGGGTGCTGAGTGTATGATCTCTGTGTATATTTATCTACAACATTGCCACTATGAGAGTGTCTACATTTTGTCTCATTTAACTGATAGAATATATTAAGCCAAATACAGTATTTGATTAAACACCTGTTCTTAAAAACTACTGTTGTGAACATTGGTACCAAATAAATTAACATTTTTTTGCTATCAACTGCATTAATAATTCGCAGTGAAGAAGTATAGCAGCCAAGAAAAAAATGCTTGGTACATGTGAATTAACTTGTATAATATTTTTGGCGGTAACTGCAATTTTTGTTTGTATTGATAAGTTTCTTGTTATAGTTATTTTTGTAATGATAGAGTTTTGCCGTAACTAGATTAATTCAAAAGGTTTCATACTTAGTATATTATCATCTCAAAATATTACAAAATTTATTACTGTTTAGAAACGAGAACCGAGTAGTTATTAACATAAAACCGGTTCCGAGTCAAACATCAAGAACCGGTATAAATTGGAAGTGAAGAATTGATCTGACCCATCCCTAATTTTACTGCTAAGAAATGCAATTGTAATTGATTTCTTCACTGTTGTTAGTAATTTGACACGTGACGCCTTGGAGCAGTCAAGAGTCGTCACCACGTACAGGATGGTTTTTCTTTGGGTGCTAGGTCAGGCGCACCCAGTGTGGAGTACTGACCTGATAGCTTTACGGCAGGGCATGAGGTCTGGCTCCGTGAGAATGATCTTGCGTTTCAGAGGAGTGGCTCTATGCAGTATACTTGGGCGACGCGTAACCTGAGAAGTCTGTCTAACCTGTGTCAGCATCGGCTGTCGTAAGGACGAGCTAGGTATGTTAGTGGGTTGGTTCCGCTGGCTCGATTCCTCTGAAGTAAGTGTAGGATAGTCCTAAAGACTGGTCCTGTCCACTCAAATACGCTGCTAACTAAGCCTGGGCTTGATCCCTCTGTGAGAGCTGCGCAAGTGTAGTTAGGAGGAGGGGAGTAAGCTCCTGCAAAAGCCCAGAGGGAGTAAGCACCTGTCTACCCTTCTCTCAGATATCACTCCGACGGGAGTAGGGCATCTGGACTGAATCATTTCCTCACGTCCGTGAAACGGACTGCAGGCAACATAAAGTCTTACGCTGTGTAATACCACGTGTAATGTCTGTTAACCGGAATGTTATCCCTATACCAGCCCTCTGTGTCGGAACGTGGTGAGAACTGCGAGTAAGCTCTTGTTGATGGACAGTCCTGGCATGTGGGTGAGTGTCTCAGAAGGTGGTAGTCTCCCCAGACTCAGAGAACACTAACTCGGGCGTTGAAACGCTGTGATCAGGCAAGCTGGCCTTAAGAGACTAGAATACCTAGTGTCTGGGCTCTACCATTTTGTACTCCGTGGAGCATAAAAAAGGTGGCCATCCAATGTGCATGTGGGTACTCAATTGGTGTGGTTGGCTCATATGAGTAATTTCCCAGATCACCTGCGATCCCTTGGGCTGCATGGGGTCCACAGGGAGAGGTATAACTACGGGAAAAGATACCAGTGAGTCTGTAAAAGTCTGTTTATTCCATTTAATTGAAGTAAACAGAGTCAGGTCGCATTACCTCCTAAAGTTGGCAAGAGCTTAGGGAAGCTTAACATATGCTGGTCCAGGTGAAGGCGACCTGGTTCTAAGCTAACAATGGCAGGGTAGAGGAGCATTAGGATACTACCTGATTATAAACCAGCAATGGCCTCGCTATTGTGTGAGGCAGTGTTTCATTGCCTGCAAGAGTGTATTTAAAAGAATAATGAAAAACATTTTTTTGTTTTTGCTTTGGGTTGGCATTTTTTGTAGAAAGGTCTTAAGGTGGGTTTACGATTGACTTAACAGAATAAGTTTGTCGTGTGCTTGAGATGTGATTCAATGTGTTCAAGGGTATTAGTTTATGACTGTCGTGTGCAGGTCTTCACGGGTCGTGTGCATTCTTGGTATAACTTGAGAGATCATTTACATTTTATATCTTAAGTACAAGTCAAGACGAAGTAGCCAATCAGAGCACAGCAACAGTTGTTGTTGCCGGGAAACTGTATTTACAACTTGTGTTTAGGTTATGTCGTATTGTGAAATTGTATGAAAGTATGTATTTTAACCGAGAGACAGTATTATCTTAATTTAAAGAATAATCCATGGGCATGTTTTCTTTCGTGGAAAAGGTTATTGGATTCGCTTTAATTAACCTTTTCAGATTTATTGATGTAAATGCTTAATGTTGGCATCAGCTTCCTCTTCTATAAGATTTTGTAAGTTTTTAAAATGTACACAATCAGTAACCACAGATAATTAAATGTATGTAAAATGTCAATTTTTCCAGCCTACTTCGGTTGCTTACATCTCCTACGATTTTGATTGGCTAGACATAAGTTGCTAATTTAATCATAATCAGCAAATTTTCTTATTCTTTTTCCGTGTGCTTATCGTGTCATTAAGTACAATTCTTAATTCTTCAGTCTTTAATCATAAACCCACTTCTATACCGCTTGCATTGCTTGCGGCATATGTTTGCTTAAGTTCTTTCAGCTGACTTTCTGCTAAATTTGGCGGAGTTTAAAAACATTTAGCAGAAAAATATTCATTTTTGCAGACAGTGAAATATATAATACGGTTTTATAAATAATTTTTACATGTCAAAATTCAAAAACTGTGTAGCCATGACCAACCTGAACTGAGGACAGACGTTATAAACCAAAATCCACACCGAACATAACTAAAAATGTGAGAATCGTTCAGCCCTACGTATTCATTATAAATGAAATATTTTTACTTGTAGATAAAATATGAACAAAATTTTAATTTGACCAAAGATAATGTACTTTTATATTTTGTATTAACACAAGTATGAAATATTTGTGATTCATAGTAACATAACTGGGAAATACCAATTACTTCACACATGTGATGATTTTTCAAGTTTTATTCAAAAATTGTGAAGAAACCACTAATAGAATAAAGTAACGTATTCACTCTGAAAAATATGGCTGCAGTCTGTAATGACCTTTGTCGCTGACCAAATGTCACATGATATGTATGTAATTTGCATTTAATTTTGTTATCTGTCTGTGTCATACGTGTCATACCGTGTTGTATTGCTGTATTGTGATACTAGTTTTAGGCTCAACCAAAGCCTTTTGTATATAAATTACTAACTATAGGCCTTTCTTTCTACTTGATATTTTCCCATATAATTTTTTGTATAATCAAAAAGCCACACACTGAAATGAAAATAAAGTTCTGACCAAATAAAGATGAAAAGGCGGTGGTCGGGCATCGACACACCACTTGTTGCTTAAGTCATAGCGTGAGCCACTGTCCCATCACTTGAAAAGCACGACAGGCTGACATCACATTACCGCACTGAACAAAATTACAAGGGAAAAGAGTAAATGAGCACCCATAATGCAACAAACAATTAACGCAATAACTTACGAAAGGTAAATACAAATTACTCACCTAGGCGGTGAAGTATGGCTCTTATGCCATAATAAAGCTGAAAGTCTGGTATTACATTTTCAAAATGAACTACACATAGTGTGGAAGTAAAATTGTAGAAGACGTGGTTAGCACATTCTTTCACGTACGACAGTGACTGTATGATGTTCCAAACTCGCGACATGACCAATTGATAAATATCGAAAAGCCATATTGCAGAGTTAAATACAATTGAAAAGTACATTTGCATTAAAAATAATTAACGTAATGACAAAACAAATAAAAGGCTTCTCATAATTAAATGAACTACAATAAAGGTAGCAAACTGGCATAACACATAGCCAGGAAAATCAGAACTTTGATTGTGCTATTACGGTACTAGTGCTGCCACTTATCTTGGCGGTGGACAGACACAATCTTAGAGAGACAAAATTAAGTTGTTTGAAAGAATAACACTTGTTACAAGTATGACCTAATTTTTTAGCACTGTTTATGGCGAATGAACATGAACTATATTATCCACTCTGGTTCAGAATTAATACAAAGTGTAGAGTAACATTTTAAAAAGTCAATAAAATGCAGTGTACACACTTACATGGCTGTAAAGTGAATAATCAGAACAAATTTTCCAAAAAGAATATAATGACAGTATTCGTTTTATGTTACAGGTGCTGCCCTCTGAAGTGAGAAGCGGCTGATAAAAAAATTAACAATATAGTATAGTATTGTATTACTTTACTAGGCGAACAAGAGTGAAATGAAAACAATATTTTTATCATCAGAGATAATGGTTATAAATGCCAATAACCTTAATACATTTGGTTTGCACATTAAAATAATTTAAAAAATTTCATTTTGATACATTAACACTAATGTGGTGTTCTGAATGGAAACAAGTAAGATCAGAAAGAAGAAAAAATAAACGGGCTTTACAAAAACGTGTCTTGCAAGAAAAGCAATAGGAAAAAAATTTAGTTAGGAGAGATCATGCAGTACCATGGCTCAACACACTCCTCCTCAAAGGGAAATTACCCCTGTGATGGTGAGCAACAACCAAACGCCAAAAAAAACTGTAAGGAATAACATTACTCAAAGTTACTTAAATAAACTTACACCAAACTGAAATCACTATGTACTTATCCAAGCGATTCAGTAGGGCGAGAAGGAAAAATTACTATCACAGTCTTCTCAAGTAAGGAGCGAGAAGCTAGGAGGCAGAGAAGGAATAGGATACACCCTCAGTCACAAAATGCAAGAGAGAGAGAGAGAGAGTGTGGTGTGTGTGTGTGTGTGTGTGTGTGTGTGTGTGTGTGTGTGTGTGTGTGTGTGTGTGTGTGTGTGTGTGTGTGTGTGTGTGTGTGTGTGTGTGTGTGTGTGTGTGTGTGTGTGTGTGTGTGTGTGTGTGTGTGTTGTGTGTGTGTGTGTGTGTGTGTGTGTGTGTGTGTGTGTGTGTGTGTGTGTGTGTGTGTGTGTGTGTGTGTGTGTGTGTGTGTGTCTCGTCTCTCTCTCTCTCTCTCTCTCTCTCTCTCTCTCTCTCTCTCTCTCTCTCTCTCTCTCTCTCTCTCTCTCTCTCTCTCTCTCTCTCTCTCTCTCTCTCTCTCTCTCTCTCTCTCTCTCTCTCTCTCTCTCTCTCTCTCTCTCTCTCTCTCTCTCCTCTCTCTCCTCTCTCTCTCTCTCTCCTCTCTCTCTCTCTCTCTCTCTCTCTCCTCTCTCTCTCTCTCTCTCTCTCTCTCTCTCTCTCTCTCTCTCTCTCTCTCTCTCTCTCTCTCTCTCTCTCTCTCTCTCTCTCTCTCTCTCTCTCTCTCTCTCTCTCTCTCTCCCTCTCTCTCTCTCTCTCTCTCTCTCTCTCTCTCTCCTCTCTCTCTCTCTCTCTCTCTCTCTCTCTCTCTCTCTCTCTCTCTCTCTCTCTCTCTCTCTCTCTCTCAGCGTAGCCACTGTATGATTGTCTGTATGGAAATAATGTTTTGACATATTTTATTGTGAGTTTCTCTAGAATAGTACTGGAATTCTGACCCCCATAATTGTTCAAATTAAAATGTACACCAATGTACAGTCTGTAACTTAAACATTTGGTATTTGCTTTTGAACTCTTGAGTGCCAACACCCAACAGTATAATGTGACATTTCAGTGAACTTTATGAAAACTTCTAGCAACATTTTAGTACAGTGCCAACAGCAATAGGGAATGTGAACTTTGTATTAGTAGATCTCACCAGCAGTTTTTATTTGGCCACTGCAAAGTTGCATTACATCTTCAGCACTTGTTGAAAAAATTTGTCCTTGATTATTAATTAATTGTTACAAATTTTAGAAAAGGTTAATATTTTCTTTTTTGTAATTCCTTGTTTGTAACTGCTATGGTTCTTTCGTTAGCTGTAATCTATCACCATCTTACAATTATAATAGAATGCCTTGACAAAGTTCAGTGATTTAGACTTACCATAGCACATGTTGGTTATGGAAACGCATAGCAAACACTGAAGGTTTGAAACTACTAGTCAGTAGGAGAGAGTGAATGACCATGGTTGCTGTATTGCAGGAGCTGGCCAAGAGATTTGCGCTATCGTTTGGACTGGATGCAGTGAAGAACCGAGAGGCAATAACTGCAATGCACAGGGAGGGGATCCTGTTTGCCGTGAACCCAGTGGAAAACATTGAAGACCCGACGGGCCCGCCACCTAACTTGCCCTTCCTCGAGATCCTTACAGAGTTCACCAACAAGCTGCTGAAGCAAGACAAGCGTGTTGTGTAAGTACTGACGCATGACGTCTTTTCAACAATGGTGATTTTAACGACTTCCGCTCCTTCATAGGCCTGTTGTTGCAGAGTCGGAAGTTAATTTGGTCCCATTAATATGTGAGATTGTACTGTCTGCCTCACATATTGTTTTATTCACCAGCCCATCGTAACAATGCTTAAAGTCAGCGAGATCTTTTACCTGCCAGTTAGAACTCTAGTAATAGTTATCTCTTGTCTTTTGTTTCGTACCGACATCACAGAGGCAAACCATGCATTCACTACCCTTCCGCTCTGCGACTACCCCTCACCCTAGCGGCACAAGTCAATCAGCAGTGGACCAGGCCAAAATTTAGTATAAAACGGCAGACAGCCTGCATGCCCAGCCGTTCTTCATTCCCACCGTCCGCTGCTCGGAAAGTGACCAGATTGCCAGGCCACTCTATACATCTAGCTTTTGCCGCTCAGGAGTCGACCTTTCTTCGTTAGTGCTAACACCCATTGCTCAGGACACAAAGCCCCGTTCTTCACTTAAGCTATGCTTGCCATAGGGTTAGGCTACAATAGTTAGGAGCTCTCCGCTATGTATCTCACAAACCCTTCGTCATTCTACAGTTAGGTACGTCTCTGTAGTGGACCCATTCTTAAAGTCTTTTTTAAGGTTAAATCCTGTCACGATTTTGCTTAGTCGCCCTGCTACATGTCAGAATATACGCAACATCATTCTACACACTTGTAACATACAACAATGCAAAAGTTTGTTGCTTACACTTTCAGCACAATACACCGTATTCCCTTAGTTGTATACCGGTTGCCTCTCGGCCATCGTAATTTGTGCTTTTAGCTTTCCGGCTGATATTTGCACCGTTAACCAGGAGGAAGAGTGCATTCACCCTGTGCTTACTTCCATTACTGGAATAAAATGTGGGTCAACTTTCAAATTGAGTATTTTTCCTGTAGACATAGCACCCATTTTTAGCTACTTTCATGTAACAGGTTTGCAGGTGATCCCAGCAAATTTCACTCAAACGAGCCAAACACTATTTTTTTCCATACATGCACTAGCTTTGGCCGCCCTTCCCCTCAACCCTGAGGGATTGGCGGAAAGGATTAGCCACACAGGTACACTGTCCTGGCAACAGTTTGTTGGCCTGGTGTACACTTGCCTCTCCTGAGCGACCTCCGCTGGGAGAGACTTGCATCCCATTGGTGGGGAAGACTGGGACAGGGCTACACACCCGTGTGCGTCTCTGGACAAGGTGAGGCCTGACTTCCCTCGTGTACCACAGTCTCTGCCAGGCTTGGGATTATAGTGTCTGCTCGTCCTCTGCCCGCATGAAGTGCCACACTTAGAGTAGCACAAGAAACCTGCAGGCGTGGTACAGTAGTAGTAGGGTAAAGTCCACTTCCCAATGCCCTACTCCCAGAGAAAAGGTCTTAAGGGGACTGTAATGCTGCACATCCAAGGTCAAGAAGCGAGGGCGCAATACCGGTGACAGTTACACGCATGCCTTGCGCCTCATCGCTCCTATGCACAAGGCATGCAGTGTTTTAGTCATGATGCTATTCTGAGCAAATTATATCTTTAACGTAGGCATTTTATTACACGCAATGAAAGCCCACAGATTAAACTGGCGCATGCTGGGTTAAGAAGTAACTGACACGGTCGTTGTGGCTTTGTGTTGCGCCAGACCAAGCACGCTGCATTAGGGATTAATTGGCTTAGCTTGCGTTTATGGCCCATTATCTTGACTGGGCACGTGGGTTGGCGGTTTGGTACAAAGCTTTCCATAGTCTATTTGACTAGTGGCTTTGCGGATGAGTAACTGGCCTACTTGGTTTCCCACTGTGGGTTTGCTAGTCGTGGTGCTCAACTGGCGGGATGTGTTGGGGTTACCTGGAGTACTTATATTTGCTTCAGCCGTCTGTAGTACTGCTGATGGCTACTGCCTAGAACAGGCAGTGTCATCTGCTGACTGCAGGTCAGTGATACTGTGTCAGCCAACACGGCATCGTAGATTCCAAGATTTCTGGGCTCCAGAACCTGGGGTTGGAAACCCCGTGTCGTTCCTCTGTCCCGTTTGTCAGACTGTGCAGGATGGGATGATACTCTTGCTGCTCACATGTGTGTGGTGGAAAGTTAATATTCTTGTATACAAGAGAGGTTGGTCTCTCTAACAGTCTTACTAAAGCAGTACTTTGCTCTTCTCTCTTTGAACCGTGCCTTACTTTAAATGGCATAGAGGTGAGACTGCCGCTCAATGGTATAGGTTGTGCACCGTGGACGCGAAACAATCCCTATATTAGTGTTCTACCAGCAGTGGCTGCCGGCACGAGCTTGGTGCTCCAGAAAGCCCCCCTGCCACCGGCGGCCACACCAGAAGCCTTCCTGCCACTACTGAGTGTGGATCGCAACTAAGGCGAGGCCATAACGCTTGAGCAAATACTCTCGCCAGCACCTAGGTGCTCTGGTAGGAATACAACCAAAGCATGCTGTGTCTCCCTGGTTGGATGAGTTGCTAGTGGTTGAGGCTCTGCTTGTTTTATTCTTTGAGTTCTATAACGGGTGGCCGTCGAATGGTGTATGTATATATATGGCTGGTGGATTCCTGAAGAGGATCCTCAGTCTGGATCTAATTCGTATTCAATTGCCCGGTCTCGGTCGGTAGTGCACAACGTGTACAGTTCCTAACAGATGCAATGAATGATTCTCTATAAAGAATAACTCTCTGCTAAAAGACCAAAGCTGTAGTTATTAAGATCGTAATAAATACAGTTACATGTGCTATCTCCTAACCAAGCAGACGGTATGCTGGAAGTAACCTACGCTGAACAGGTGTAGGTGACCTGGTTCTAAGCTAGTCAAGAACGTAAAAGAAGTCGACTGCTAAATATACTTAATGTGATTAACTAACTTTGGGATGTCTAAACGAGACAATTAAATAAAAGGATCCACTGCTCTGGTAGCAGGGTGTTAATGATGGTAGCAGAAGATGCATCTTATAGACGAAAGCTATCAGCAATGTAGATCCTCTGGTAAGTGGTAATAGTTGACATCAATGAAGCCTCTGGTCACTACTACTGCAGAAGAGCTTCTGGTGACGGCAATGGCTGCAGCCTCTGGTAAGCTGCTGAAGACTTGGAGGTCATCAAAGGCCCCAGCACAAGAAGTGGTGGAGCGAGCTCAAGGATCAGAAAGAAATAACTCATGAGCCCTGCCACGCACTGGCTTATATAGTCCGAAGGATGGGTGCATCGACGTGCTGGGGGGGGGGGGGGGTGACGTCCCTCTAGCGCGAGGCTAGAGTGGGGGTAGCTACCCTCCGTCTGTCTCTCGGCTTCATGCGTGTTCAGTGGCGTGAGGCGGCTGTCGGCTTGTAGGCTCTCAACGTGGGGGAGGGCAGCATACTCGCTGACTTCCGCAACGTCAGTTTCCACGTGTTCGGAAGCACCGTCCAGGGTTGTGGCTATCCGCAGTGTCTGTGTACTGCGTTGGCAGTGTTCAACTCTCAGTTGGGTGTAGTAGGTATACTGGCGTCATAAAAGATGAGTCGTAATCGTTTGTAATAGTACAATAGTGCAGCATGCATCAAAACTACGTCCGTATCTTTGTACTTTTCTCTTGCCGCTTATGGAAACTGCGTAGGCAAGTGTTGAAAATGCAATATTTGACCATTTTCACCCATTTTTCCTCCAAGAAATCACTTAATATGACAAAATTAAAAAACAAGGGACATAGATAATTGTTATTTATCTTTTCTGACAAAAAGTCATATTTCTATAAGTTTTATTTACAGAAATATGCATTTTCACGCAAACAGCGATTTCACAGAAAAGTTTCAGTAAATAGGACTCTTAAGGAGCTAGTGCGACAGATACTCTCAGCATCAGGTAAAACACACGAGTGTCAGCCTTCCCTGGTCAGACAGGTAGCTAGCCTAACTCCTCAGGCACAAGCGCTAGATCATCTACAAGACCCTGTGGAAGTTCCGGTACCCAGAGATGTCTTCACTTCACCAGAGAAGCGCGGACTGAATGAGTACCCTTGGTGGATCGCCGAACATCTTAAGCAACCTTATCAGCCGCTGATGCCTGTAGTAGCTTATCTCGTACCAGCTGTATTGCGTCCCACACCTCCACCTTAGCCACAGATCTCATCTTACCAGTACACCACACCAGTATCTGTAGAGCCTTGCTCAAGCACCGCACCCTCACACTATCGCCTAGGTATATCCAAGGCAGTAGTGGCACATAGACGTCGTATTGTGTTGCACACACCTGATTTCGTGACGTGCTGCGCCGCATAGCCACATGGTAAGTTTTGTACAACGGGAATGTGCCTGCACCTTAACAAATCTGAACCCCCATCATACATAGAAGCGCCTGGCTCAGTGTCTAGCCAAAAGACCTGGACATCCTTTTTGAAGACAGTATAGTGAGTATTTATTCCCGGTACGTCACGCATCTGTACCTTCCCTTCAACCACTCGCTTCCCTTTCTGTAATGTGCATGACACACACTTCAGATGTTCCCGGAATGGCCAAAAAACTTTTTACGTCACCTACAGTTGGGCCCACCTACAGGTGGGCAACCTACAGTACAAACTGTACTGTCATGTGTTTGAAATACAAATAAAACCTAGTGGTTTGCCACTGAAAAAAAAAATAAATGATAGGCGATTCGCTGAGATTGTAGTATTAACTATAAAATAGTTCTTATAAAATTTCTGCACAAAAGCAATAGAAAATAAACTAAACGGAATTTATGTTGTAAAAAAATATATTTTCTAGTCAAACAGGTATCAGTACGGCTGGCTTTTCTATTGCGTGTTCTTCTGCATACGCAATTACCTGGAGTTTAAATGCAGCAGTTCGACTGGTATATTTACCCATTATGCATTTGTAGTAAACAAAAATCAATATAAATGTAAACTATTCCCGTCACATTAAAATACCACCTGCATACAAATTAACGTTATGAATATTTTTTGTGTACATGTTTGCAACGTGGGCGCAGCAGCCAGAAATTGATAACAAGACCAGTGACCTTGAAGTATCGATGACCTGGTGTGGTCAAACAAAGTGTGCGCCGCATGCACCAGTTAGCATTACATGACTCGTTGATACAAACATGCTGCGTGAAATATGAAAGAAAAGGTTTTTTCCCCTAATTCGGCACCATCGAATTTGGGTGCGTGAGTTGGGCCAGTGCAAGAATTATGCCAGTAAATATGGTAGTCACTGGAAAATTATACATATTCAACTAACAAAACATGCATGGTGCTAGAATTACTCAAAACCAGCAAAAATTCAAGAAAACTTGATCAAAATGGATTAAAATTACATTTGTTATAGCACAGCGATAATATGTAATAGTTGTGTCCCCATATTTAATTGGCATGCCACAGTATGAAAAAAAACCTGCAGAAATCTGTTAATATGTAGCTGTATTCGATTCCAGCTATCGCTTGGACTGTTATGTTTAAATGAAATTTGTTCTTATTTAACAATAACATTCGACCCAGCTATCGCTTGAACTGTAATGTTTAAATGAAATTTGTTCTCATTTAACAATAACATTCGACCCACATACGTCAAGTTGTTTGAAACCAAATACAGTTCACAGTACAATGACCTTGAATGACTACGGAAAAGCAGAACTGGTCAATGAAAATGGGGTCAAAGTAGAGGGGACGGGATTCTATTTATAGAATGCACTTGGTTTGCGGGAGAGGGGGGGGTTAGGTGGCAAGGCGGAAGAATGTGAAACTTGAAAGCGGCATGAGGTACATAGGAAAAGAGAGGCAGGGCGAGGGAGTGGAGCTACAGCAGGCAGATAACAAAAGCACGCTTCACACCGTCACGAGTCCCGCCGCAAGCCTAGTTCACACAATCTCGTCGTACATGTTTAAACTCGTAAAATTACAATTTTTCATGGAATATTTTTTCAATATTTTTACGGTTCTCCGTAAAGATCTCGATATAACCGTGTTGTCACAGTCGCAGTGCTTGCTAACAATGGGATTTTACTGTATAATAATTTATAGTAGGCTACATTTTTCAAGTTTATTCAACTCATTTGTACTGTTACTGCGAAAAAATATATATATAACTATAATACACTGAGCAATGGAATAAAACATATCCTAATCTTGTACAGCTGAAAAACTGGAATATTAAAATACGCTAGAAATTAATCATTATGTGTACATTTAGATACCTACAACTTTATAAAAACTACATACTCAATATATACAGTCCCATTTGGCATCACAACTGACACAGTGATTTCAGTGGGTGGCTATCAACATTTTCCATCTTCCCTTTCCAGGCTAGATAATAATTTTGCTCTTTGGGGGTGGCTTTAGGGCCTCAGAGCAAGAGATGCTCAACTTTCACTGCTTACAAAGAAAGTACACAGTTCTTCCAAAACGACATGTCAGCTGTGGTACGTACGTCAGCTTAACTCCCGTGTGTGATGCTCGTTTCCAGCTTGTCACTGTCTCATGCCTTCATCAGTGTACTGAAATTGTATACTATTGAATGTGTTTGCAGAAATAAAGCACTACAATTTCCCTGAAAGAACTAAAAAAAAAAAAGTATGTGCTCAATAAAAGTGATGATAGTGGAAAACCACAGCAACATAACGTTTAGGACTACATGCGTATTTCTTCAGCTGCAAGGAAAAAATGTCCTCTTTTGGTAAATGCTTACGTGAAAATAAATGTGTGTGCAATGGTTTTTCTTAATAATTCTGGTTTTTATCACATTTCTAAACGAATTGTTCTATAACTTATCATCACTGAGATCTATTTATCATTGATTTGCCACTGGGGAAATGGCAAACATCCATAAAAAGACTAGTTTTAATTATCAGGAATGGCCAAGCTCTAATAACTATAGAATAAAATTTTTAATGAACATCTTTAAATGAGTATGAATAAAAAGTCAAGCAAATAACTAGAGCTGTGCCGATTCTGTAACACTGATTCACTGATGTGCTGTCAATGAATGAAAAAGCTTTTTGTTTACATTTAAGTTGATACTATAATACTCTAAACAATGATGTTGGTGAAGTCGAGCACAATTATAAGCAAATTTTAACTTGTTCCATTTAAGTGTCCAAAAAGTTACTAGACTAATACAACAAACCATGTCAGTCTAAGTGAAGACCAAAATTTAAAAAATTTTCAAAATATGTTGATCTATATTTATATTAGAGCTATTCCGATACTAAGTATCGGTATCGACCGATAATTGGCCTTTTCCCAATGTATCTGTATCGGGTATGGTATCGGGCCAATACATTAGTATCTGTTGTAGACAGTTAAGTCAGATTATTACTTTCTTTAGAGACAAAAATTACTATATTTGGGTGTGTGTACAGTAAAACCTCATTAGTTAGAAGTCTTATTAATTCGAAATCATATATAATTCAAAGTATGTATTCGCCTCCAAATGGAAGAATAGGTGTTTATGTGATCATGCCAGAGTTTTTACATCTGTTGACTGGTTTTCATCACCTCTTCCGCCCACTGGAGAGGTGAAAAGATGTGACAATGCCGCGCACTGCATGAAATTAGGGAGAGTAGGACAAAGAAAATTCCAGGCTGCCTGTTATGACAGTTGGAGGGAGGAAGAAGCTTGGTGCGGCATGGGCGTGGCTTGATGATGGAGAGAGAAAAGGCGAGTAGCTGTGTAGGTGTGGCTGGAGGATGGAAGGAAGAAGGAAGCGAAATGGTGTTGGTAGTGTGGCTAACAGAAGGGATGACGGAGAGCCAGTGGAGGGATGACTGTAATAGGGAGGGGGGGTTGAGCAAAGAAGGAGGGAACGAGCGACCTTTTCAGAGGCCAGACCCAGCTTAGCAAGTGGCTGCTTGGCACAAAAACCGCAAGGTACTTGGCTCCAGCGCCCGGCTGGCCAGTCAGACAGTGTGGGATTTGTGACAACATTCGTGGGAAGTGCATTCATAGTAGAGGGAGCAAGAGGATTCTGGCTACTATTGCTGCAGTTTTTAACCAAACTTCACCTTTTTTTTGTTGTATATATTTTGGCGTAGCAATTAAAGGCAACAATAACAGCAGCTATATTTTACTGCAATTGAACATATAATTAATGACCAAGATAAATGCAAGAAACTTATTTTTTGGGCTGTTTCCTTCAAATTTTTGCCTTTTTTATACCACAAATTTTATGGTCCCCAAAACAGGGTTGTAACTTCGAGAGGGTAGTTATTCTCGGCCCGTAGTTGTGTTTACTTTGGAAAGGCAAAATGTGCATTTCTTTAATACATATGAAGAAACTTTTTTTTAATTCAATAATTCAAAATTATGTAATTCGTAGTAAAAAAATTAAGTCCTGAGTACTTTGAATTAACGAGATTTTACTGTATGCCGCATATTCCAAAAAAAAAAAAAAATAAGAACAAATAAATCACACTCGCCAACAATCTTTGTTGGTCCTGCCGAAATTTCTATTTAAATAATATTAACATAACCTTTTATCGTTTATCGCATTTTGCGCTGATCTAAATATATTTTGGGTCCCGTCACCTAAGATTTCCCACAACTATCGTTTTTAAGCTTGTTGTTTATGCAAACAGCTAGTAACTGGATGTGAAATACATCACGTGCGCCGCTGTTCATAACTGTTCTTTGGTGCGGTGTCTTCCCAACACGTCTATCGAGTCAATACTGGTTCATTTTCAGTAACTTCTTGCGGGGAAATCAGAGGATTTATTATAACAATTTCAATAGACACGGGTCTTTGAATAAACTGATAATATGTAAGTGCCCGTTCGACACCTTTTGCTGTCTAATAATGGGTAGGTAAGCACCGAGTCCCGAGTGCAGTGTAACTCACGACAGGGAAAATCAGATTACGTGGTTTTGAATCATCAATTATTAAAGACAGTGATGAAATCACCTTTAAACTCCTTATTTCTGGCTCAAAATTGCAAGGTTTGTTTGCAAAAAAAAATATGATTCATTACTTTAAACAACACATTTGCCACACATGCAATGTGGGGAGGAGAGGTAATCCTCCTGGCACCACCCTCTCCCCGTAATCCAACAGCCATCACAATTGCCCGATCGATAACTTCTCCATGCACTCCTAACTGATAGTGTGTGTGGGACGTTTAAAATTAGACTTGCATATGGTGTCATATTATTTTAATTTTCAGAGGGTTTGAAAGTTTTAGGTCAGATTGCATTTTTTGTCGGATTACAATAAATTATATACTGTATTTTAAGACATTATTTTCTTTATTCAAACGAGTCTAGGAAAAATTTTTTTAAATGTATTATTAACAGTAATACTTTTTATCAAATTCAGTGCAAAGAGCATTGGTATCGGCAATGGTATCGTGGTATCATTATCAGAAAATTTGGTATCGGAATAACTCTAATTTATATAAATACCTAATACTGAACTCAGAAAACAGTAAACATGTGTAAGTTTGTTTACAAGTTTTGTTGCTTTTGACAGTCAAGGTATAGACTTGAAACAAAAATGCTATATTTTTTTATATGCATTGGTCTATAATAAACAAGATTAATGTTACTTGCAAAACATCTACTCTCAAAACCTGGTTCTTTTCAAAAATCCAAATTTAGGGTAATTGATGATTTAAACTTGGGTGCTTTGATGCATACATTTAGGTTGTTATAAAATATTTGTTAATGAACAGGAAGATTCAAAATACATAAACGCATGTCACAGAAAAAAATTTTAACATGAAAATGTTACAAAATTGTAAATATTATAGAACATTTTTTACAATGAATATAAAGGGAACACTTGTTATGTTCACTATATTGGGGAAACTTCATGTGAAGTAATATACAAAACTAGTTTTGTCAAATTTACACATACAGAATACATTATATAATAAACCTTTAATAAAATACATTAAACTTACTATATATAATAATATCTCTTAATAACCTGTGGAAAAACAATTTATAACTAAAAAACATAGTAAAAATGTTTAATATAAACGTAAATATAACTGAAATACATTGTAACCTGTATGGATATTTTTTCAAGGGACCAAAATAAAATTCTGATCATGCATATTGACAAGCAATGCATACGGACTTGATCATCATACAGACTTCCAACATCTGGTTTGCTGGTGTGGCTGGGTGAAAAATGTCACGAAAATAATAGCATAAAGACAAAATAGCTGTGTCAAAATTAGAAAGGCAAAGAAACATGAATTTTTCACTTCACAACTATACCAATTTTCGAATATCTGCACGTCCCTATTAATGATACTGGCTGCTGGTTTTGATACTAGATTCGGTGGAGAAAACATTTGGTGAAAATCTTCTACTTTTCACTCCAAGGTTTTTTTAATTCGAAGATGAAGTCGAAAGTACAAACGTCTTTGATTCTACTTTGAAAATGCGAAGCTTCGCACACACCTCTGTTGTTGACAAGAACAAACACATGAATTATCTTCATTTTCTTTAATAATGATTTCTTTGGTTTCACTGTTCTTTTCTAGAAAAATTCATGAAACATACAAAAATGTCAAACAGATTATAACAAAATTTTTAACATGAAAATAGAAGCACAGAACCCCTAACCTCTTTAACATATATAGTTTGTGTTCAGAAAATACAACTCTTACGTTCTTATTTAGGTCAGCGTATTCTGGCCATTTTAAATTTCCAAAACAACTATATATATATATATATATAGTATATTTGTTTACTATAAGAACTTGATTTTCTGGGTTGGCAAAAATACCCTTTTAAAAGTAGATTCCACCTGATAATAACTACAAAAATTACATTATACATATGATTTTTCATAGCATTCTTTAAGACCAGTTAAAAATAATTAGAACTGAATGTCACAGAGCCCATGATAAAAATGTTAAAAGAACAAACAGTTGCTCCATGGGAATCTCGCACACAAGATTTTCTTATTCTCAAACATAGATTTTTGAGATATTGATCTTTTATTTTTAACACGAGTTAAAAACTTTAGTTTACAGGCCACAAATTGGAAAAGGCCCATGGAAAATACTATTACTTGCCATTTGTATTGACTAAGGCCAAAAAGGAACATTTTCGTATTAATACCTGTCTTTTAATATAGTTACTGGCCATTTGTAATGACAGAGGCCAAAAAAAACAATAATTTTACTTTAAAAATAGTAGATTTGTTTCTTTTCTTGGCCCTTTAGGCTTTCAGTGGCCAACCAGTTAATACAAACTCCATGCTTGATATTATGTTTTACTAAAAACAATGTTAAAATGTTTTGACTTCTCTGGCCATGTGGGACTACACTGAGGCCAACAGAGCTTTTAACTTTAGTCCAAAATTGCATATTTCTCAAAACATAAAGGACACAAGTCCTTTTTAAAATTCTCTCATTCAAAATATTTGAGAAGGAAACAAATCTCAAGAATTACATATTAAAAATTAAATAGATTTTTCTCTAGGGACTCCTATATTTTATCTGGAGGGTCGTCCCACGTAATTACCATTCTCTGCCGGAACCAGCAACTCCGTGGCCTTTAAATACTGAAAGGTTACAATTTCCCTTGGGAGGAGTCATCATTATGAACACCCAATGGGGTGCCGTGGAAATAACCAGATGTTTAAAGTCAGTTTATTTGCACTCATCACTTCAGCTGGGGCGCTAAAGTCAATGTTCAGGTTTAAACTTTTCAATCACAACGCGCCACTTCTGCGAGTTTCCAGCAGGCATCAGCACTACACACTTGATGTTGTCAGTCAGCAGGCATAATTTACAGCTAAAGTTGGTCATTAGATTGAGCGCTAAGCACTTGATAGCCTTGCACAAAGGCAAAGTTCATTAATTTAAGACATGCGTGTCTCAAAAGTTACAGTGCCTTTCTTCATGCAACGTTTAAGTGAGTAAGTGGAGGTTGTAGTTGCCTTTACAGTTTTAACTTGTGATGCCAGAATCACGATAATGAGCACCTTAATGCTGAATGGCACACAGCCAGTGTATAGTACAGGTCTGGTGGCCTGGGAGGGGTACAAAATTCAGAATCACTATCATGGCCATATGAGCTGGCTGACCATTGATCATTTAGTTACATTGCAGTTCGCTGATCTTCTGCTGCTGTGGTCCTGGCTGGAGACTCTTACCCTGGCATGGCGAAGGCTGGTTGTCACCTTGGTTGCTCATGGATGGTGCAGTGCTATTGACTAGTGGATTACTGCTGGGAGCTGCTGGACTGCAGGTCAGGGAACCGCCAAACCAAGGATTTGAAATTCCTAAGAGAGATTCCCCACCCCTTAAGAATGCCTCAACCACAGGGTGAGGGCTACATGGGAGATAATTCAAGTGTTGAAGTAATGGGTTTTATAAAGCAGATGGGTGAAGCCTCTCTGTGATGCGGACGGTTCGAACTCGGTCCTGCTCAGTTGAACTACTGCAGAGAACAGTAGAGGAAAGGGGTAGGCAAGTTGAATTACCCTCGGAGGAGTATGCAGCCCTTTTCAAACTTCTCCACACACCTCCCTTCCGAGAATACAGCATAAAGGAATAGTAACTAATAAAGTCTAGAGGATTCTCTCCTCCTACGCCGGCCTCACAGCAGAGTGATGTAATCTCCCCCCCGTGGCCCGCCGCTAGACCATTCAGTTCTGACTATATAAGTCCGTGCGTGACCGGGCTTGCGAGTCTTATTCTTCCGGTCTTCGAGCTCGCTCCATCACTTACAGTGCTGGGGCCTTCTACAACTGTAAACTCTTCGGCAGTTACCAGAGGCTGCCACCACCAATGACTTCAACAGCCTGCAGCAGCCACCAGAGGCTACTGTCATTGATGTCGACCACCACCACAGCCACCAGTGGCTGCTACCATTGCAGTCACCAGAGGATTCTGCAGCCACAGCTACCACAGGCTCTGTTGACGTCAACACCACCGGTTACCAGAAGCTCTTCTATTGGTAACACAGACATTAAACATAACCTGCTACTAGAGCAGTGGTCTTCGACTTCAGCTGCCTCCTATAGGCAACCCTTTTACTAGATAGCTCGTTTGATTTTATAATTTACCAGTCTTTACATAAAGTTTCCGACTAGTCTAGAACCAGGTCACATACACCTGGATTACATAGGTTTACTCCAGCAACCTGACTACTTGGTAGGAGTTAGCTAGCATGTGTCACTTGTGTTTATTGCAACTTCAATAAAACATATTTGTTCTTCCAAGCCATGAGTCTTATTTCAGAGTTATCTTTAGTGTGTGTGCTAGGAAGATATGAGTTGTGCATTACAGACTGAGAGCGAATTAGCTACGACTGGTGACCCCTCCAGGAGACTCCACTCTTTGTAACACACTCATTAGACGGCCGCCCCCCGCATCCTGGCGCCGCACCCTGCAGTTCTGCATATATAAGTCTGTGCACTGCCGAGCTCGCGAGTTTTATTCTTCCAGCCTTCGAGCTCGCTCCTTCACTTACAGTGCTGGGGCCTTCTACGACTGTAAACTCTTTGGCAGTTACCAGAGGCTGCCACCACCAATGACTTCAACAGCCTGCAGCAGCCACCAGAGGCTGCTGTCATTGATGTCAACCACCACCAACAGCCACCAGCAGCTGCTACCATTGCCGTCACCAGAGGATTCTGCAGCCACAGCTACCACAGGCTCTGTTGATGTCAACCACCACCCGTTACCAGAAGCTCTTCTATTGGTAACACAGACATTAAACATAACCTGCTACTAGAGCAGTGGTCTTCGACTTCAGCCACCTCCTATAGGCAACCCTTTTACTAGATAGCTCGTTTGATTTTATAATTTACCAGTCTTTACATAAAGTTTCCGACTAGTCTAGAACCAGGTCACATACACCTGGATTACATAGGTTTACTCCAGCAACCTGACTACTTGGTAGGAGTTAGCACGATTCACTTGTGTTTATTGCAACTTCAATAAACATATATTTGTTCTTCCAAGTCACGAGTCTTATTCCAGAGTTATATTGAGTATGATATCGGGGATTTTACTACAAATTAATTTCGACTGAAGACCCGCTTCAGAAGACTCCAGTCTTGTAACACACCCATTAGACGGCCGCCTGTTGATTCCTCACCCGAGCACCTAGGTGCTCGGGTGAGGAAACTTCCTGTATATGGTAAACCCCTTTATTATACATTAAATCTCATATGATGATCACGTACATATATTATAACATATAGAATACATATCAATTATTATAAACCAATTCTACATAACCTAATATTTTCATATTACCACATGTACCTGTTAACTCTGTATACATATAAATTTTTATCACCAACATTATATTTCATTTTCTTTCATGATTACATAACAGGATTACCAAATGAACTTATAATAGCAGTACTTCTTGTAACACCTTCATTAACTGGAAATGTTTTCCAACAAATTATATCTCGAGAATCTATTTCACTAATGTCTTTTGGTTTTGTATCTTTAGAATTATTTGCTCGTCTCAAGAAACAAAATTCTAAGAATCCAGAGCCAGCTTTTGCAGTAATACCTTGTAATGCAAATCTGTCTATCAATGACAATATAATATAACTTTCTTCTATGTCCACAACTTGTATAGTCCATTCAGTATCATCTTTGTTTATGCCCTTTTCAATAGAATGTATATTACTAAACACCTTCCTTGGAAAATAAGAACTTCCACCTCTTTGAAACCTGTTAACATTCATCTTGACCGAAATTGACAAAATTGTCGTAAAGTCTTGGAGACAAGAACATACTAAATTACAACCACAATACACCGCAAGGGTGTATTGTCTCTAAAATCCCCCTGAAGGGGATAACTGTTCACTGTCAGTGGTCACAGTAAGTATGCAGTAAGTATTTTTGAATGTATCGGTATACTAAGCAACAAGTATTTTAGCATGCGCCACAATTACTAGGAATACTTCCAACCTTGGAGAAAAAGTACATCTGAGTTGTATCCCTACTGGAGCACCTAGGTACTGGCGGGGGTATTTGCTTGAGTGATACAGCCTTGCCTTGGTTGGACCAGACCCAGTAGAACCAGTGGTGGCCTACACGGCTACATCTCTGGTTCGCCCTCTTAAGGTGGGAACATTCTGAAGCACCAGGCTCGTGCTACCAACCTATACTAGGCTTACACTAATCTAGGGTTTTCTTTCATTCCGGTAGTGCTCGACCCATTCCCTTCAGCAGCGGTTACCACTTTATGCCGTTTAAGGTAAGGCACCGCTCGAGAAGGGAGGAGCAAAGGATTCTTGTTACCAAGCAGCAGTCTGTAGTAGTCCTACCAACAGCGGAACAGCAGACAGAACGTGACCGCGTCGCCTTAATTAGGCAACAGGAAAGACAGTCACCACCAATCCGTACGCACCCACAGTACCACCCCGCTTCGAATGGTTGGGAACACGAGACCGAGTGACGCCTAGGAATCACCAACCCAAGGTTTTGGAGTAAGGAGGCTGCCAACTGGAATCTACGGTACCATGTTAGCCGACTCGATGCCCTTAACTCCACTGCATCTGACTGCACCAGTGCATCCAGTCGGCCGAAGAATATCTTGGTACCTCTCCTAACACCCCCTGCCAAATTACCTATGTGATTCAACCTACCGTAACTAAGAAGGTTATTGACTGACCCAGACTCACCAACCCATCTATAATAAACTTTATCCTGGCACGTAGGACGACATGTCCAGCAAAGGTTTCTAGTAGAAAAGGATCACTTGAGTAAAGTACCAACTGAACGCGTAAGCTGACCTGCTCAATCTAAAACCACTGTGATTGTGCCATTCCATTACCCCGGGCACACGTCTTAGTTTACCGGCTTCACTTTGGCGGGTGTGTTAGTGGTGTAGTACTGTGGAAGACCAACACAGTACTACAAGAAAATTGGTATGTAAAGAATAGTTTAGAATACTCGTGTTATGTTAGCTGAATAATAACATGGTGGCCCTGCTAATTCAACTTGACATAAATATTTGACTAATGTGAACTGCCAGGTGAAGACAACCTGAATAAAAAAAGTGAAGGGGGATTTAGAAGGTGATATCCTGTTAGTATTCAACAACTGTAACGTATTACCGGTTTTTCTGAAGGAACAGAGGAGGTTAACATCTACCAAAAGGCTAGTGTTGAAGTCGCCGTCACCGTCCAGTGGGCAGGTTACTGAATGGAATTGACCTAGCCGTTACAAATCTCTGGGGTCGATACCGGGTTGGTAAGGAAGGAGTAGACGTCTTCGAGAGCCTCTGTAGGGTCCAGTCTTCCAGAAGCAGAGGGGCCTGCAGCTGCTGTAGAAGAGGCTTCTAATCGGTATTGTCTTCAGCTGGTAGATATTCTGGCCCACAGAAGATTGGTGGAATCTGCGGACGTACCAGCGAGCGTGAACCTGATGGCTACCTCAGGACCTGTACGAGAGTAGTGGTGGTGCAGGGATTGATAATCTCAGCCACAGGAGTCTGGAATTCTAAAGTGCTGAGGCGGCTATCATCCCTTATCTTTGGCCGCAGGGAACTGGTAAAATATGTGCTGCCCTCTTGTGGTGTGCCTTGGAACTAGTGTGAGCTTGTCTGGAGGTAGAGATGGCTCAATCTTACATTGGGGGTGTTGACGTGACCGGTGCATGAAATCAAATCAAGTTCCTCTCTCAGCAACAGTGGTTCTTTATTGTCTTCATTACCTTTATCACAAGACACTCATGAACCTTGCTTACTTTCCTGCAGCAGTAGTATAAGCTATTCACGGTAAAGTGAGCACTTTTCAAAGATCTCTCATTCCGAATGATAGTCAATAAATATATTTTATTTTAGCCTTATATCTTAACTCTTCCGAGTTCAGTAGAATCTACACACTGTGTTTATTACCTAAATGGAATACTTATATTAAAAGTTGGTTAAAGGGTAAAAATATGGTAGAAATAAAAAAGTAACTAGCACCTAAAAAGGGCTCACTTTACCATGAACAGCCTATAACATTACTTTGTCTATATTGCGTCAGTCATTTGCATCCACATCTGACCATGGTAGTCCCACCTCACTAGTTCGTTTCATATAAAATAAAATAATTCCTAACTTTTGAGCACTTTTCCACAGTGCTATTTACTTACCAAGACATAAAATTTGTGTGAATTTAAATAGAATATTTTTTACTGTGAATGGTAATGCGATTTTGTGGGTTAAAAGTTCTATCAGTTGTAAATTATAGGAATCAAGAATCGGAATAGTATCTAGAATCTACAGAGAATCGATAATGGGGTATCAGCATCAAAAATTGGAACTGTCCCATCTCTAAACATTTTATGTTTTTGGGACTCGGCCTTGAGCTGTTTGATATTCTCATTTAACAAAACACAGACAAGCTCAATTAGATCCAACCCTTGCAGTCACTGTCCTCTGTCTTCAAGTTGTGTGTTGTAGAGGTCGTAACGACCACCGACATATTATTTGTTATGTAGAGAGAAGTTGTTCAAGCCTCACGGCTATGCGCTTTGCGGGGCTACTAGGTTTTGGCAGGTAGCATTGATGCTCACTCAGGCGTTGTACAC
>CM057000.1:91183686-91301459 GCA_029891345.1 Dryococelus australis | reverse complement strand
ATGCCCCAAACCTTAGTAAAGGGGACACGCGTAAAGTTGATAGTGTGAAAACTATGTACTTCACAATAAAAAATCAAAAGGACCCTACGAAAATGTTAGATTACCATCATTTTTTTAAAAACCCGAGATCATCTCACTTGTCATTTTTGTTAAATTTTTCAAAAAAAAATTATTAAGTAAAAAATTTTCAAACCTTTTTCTCCTCATTTTTGTTTTTTCACACATCAATTTTACGGAAAATGTGTTAGTTTTTTTAAGTTTTCTTTCTGCTAAAGTGTTTTTAAAAAATACTATGTGTTTTTTTCCCTGTTTTTAAACGAGGCATAATGGAATTATGTTGGTAATGTCCCACTTTAAAAGTATTAAAATATTTGATAACATTTGTGAAATCCTTTTTTTGGTGTGTGTCTCGAGAAATGTTTTCTTGGGTAGCATGTATAGAAAAAGCTCCTCTGTCTTTTTACAGAATGCCCCAAATTTGAAAAGTGGCGAGCTGCAAATGTATATGATTTAGAGGAAAAGAAAAATTTGGCGGTCTTTACATAGATTTTCATGCATTTCCTGTACTTTCCGACATGGCAGACATTCCCCCAAAAATTGAATGGGGGGTTAAACCCTTTGTTATTTCAGAAAGAACATATAGCCATTGTAATGGTGTATGGGGGAAAACCCCACTTATTTAAGGAACATCCCAAACCCAAACCTGCACACAGGGGAAAAACATAATGTGTCATTCATCATATAACACACGTAGGTCTACTTGAACATTTTGAATCATAAGGTTGTGTTTAGTTTTTCAAAAAAAGTCCTTTTTAAGGGATCTTGAGTAATCACTATTTTTTTATGCTGTATCACTAATTTCTGTTTTTATGTAAAAAACACTGAAATTTTTTTGAGTTATAACATAAATTTTTTGGCTTTTTCATGTGATGCTATCTTCCAAAATGGCAGACATTTTTAAAGTAGGTGTCTGACGTAGTCAAAACCTATAGAATTCAGGCGTACTTACTAGGATATATATGTGTAGGTCTGCCGAATTTGTCAAAATTTGGTTCACACATTCAAAAATTGAAAGATGGGACACACACACACAGACACACCCACCTACCACACATTATACTGTCATCGCTACGGAAAGTAGGCTTAAAACTGGTGTGTATTGGAATCACATGTTTCATACCACTCATATTTTAATAAGTATATCTGGTGTTGTTAGTAACCACTTAATTTTGAACAAAGGAAATGAATAAATCTGGAGTATCAAGATTTCCTGATCAAATAATTTATTATTGGAACTTTCTTTCGTGTTTTACAAAACACTTTATTTAGCCAGAGCAATATAAAAACAGATGAAGATATAACAGCATATAATCGCAAAATATACGTCACTGCATGGTTGCCAGATTTATCTCAACTACCGCACACGTATAGGTCCATGCGCGCATATCTCGATTTTAGAAATTACCAGTACCTACTTTTTTTTTTTACAAAACTTTTCATAACTTTTAAATTAATGGCGATAATTGTATGATGTAAAAGACATTTCTTATCTATATTAGTGGGTTTTAATTATGAATTAGTTTATTTTGATTTTAAAAAATTAGTTCTACATAGTTATAAAAGACAGTGATTTTTACATTTGTTTTTACTGCGTAATTTAAATTGTAAATACGCTAATTACTACTTTTCTATTAATGATAGATATATGCTACCACTGACTTTTTGTACATAATTTAATTTTACACCAATCTTTCGTACATGATTTTGTTATATCTGTAAAGGATTAGACAGTGTATTCCATGAGTGTACGCTTGCGGAAAACTTTTTTCTCAACTTGATTCTCTAATACCGTTAATGCTCACCTCCTATAAGTGCTAGGACAATTTTTAATACGCATAAACCTTCCTCGATAAATGCAGATCATAACAGTAAAAACCGTATCCATATACGCTCAGTGGTTCTCGAGATTGGCACAGTCATACAGACAGACAGATGCACTCGCTAAGGACTTCCCTTTATACTATATTGGTTTTTGATTATTGCAATTAATTGGTTCTTAACGTAGAAAATACAAAAAATTTGGTATGCTGCGACACTAGTGCTTACCTAGAGGAGAAAAATTTTAGTTGTCAAAATAATATCATTTAGCTTTGTAACCTGAGTATAATAAACTTACCAGTACTTATGAAATGTATATTGAGAAACATTAGGAGACTAATCAGTGATTAAAATTTCTGTTTGAAAATGTGTGTTCACATAACAAATACTTTAAATATCCATTTTGTAATCGGCCCTTAATGTTTTATTTCCACCAAGATTTTTTAAAATCTCTATTATTTGGTCTCTTAAGCTTGAGATTATAGGAAATACACATATGAGTGATTCGCGGAACCAAAGCTGCTCAGTGAGTAAATGAGATCACAGTAGAATATAAGAACGCTTTAACCCGTTCAGTCCCAGATTAATTGATGATCTCAAGTATAGCATTCGTGAAATATTTTGGCATGCACTGTACTTGTGTGGAGCATGCTTCTCAGACCCAGTGAACTATGTGCTGCATGTGTATTCACTGTCGTCAGACTGCAGACGAGAGCAACAGAAACTTCGGCAAATCAGATTACTCTCAAAGAAATTGCCCAAAACACTGTGAACTGATTATTTTCTGTGTACAGTACCGGTCATACATATCATGAATGTGCAACATGTGCACGATCATGGATACTTAAAGGGTTAAGGTTATAGGCAAGATTATAATTAATTTTTTTTGCAAGAGAGAAACTTCTAAACGTTCTATTGAATGGCTAATAAAATTTATTCTCTTATGAGTTGAGAAAATACGATTTGACCACATAAATTTTTTTTAGTATATTGTAATACTAAGTTGGGAACATTGTTAAGCCCTTGTCAAACTATCAAATTTTTGGCTTCAACTACATTTGACAATAAAATTTGAGGACAAAATACGGCCATCAAATTTTTCCTTCTAGCAAATTTTAACAAATCATCTAGAATGTGTTTGAAAATGTGACACCCAGTCGACATTTTTTATTGGAATAATCAAATTTGAAATATTTTTTAGGAATTATTTTCATAGTGAAATATTGCTTTTGTTTTTCCATGCAGTCCATTACAGGAATAAATGTAAGTAATATTGTAATTTATTTTTGTTTCTTTACTAAATGAAAATTTAATTTATAAGATCTGTTACCTGTACTATGAAATAAATGCCTCTGAGTTCGTAATATTATGTGCAATATTCACTTAAAATAGCATTCATGCCCAGACAGTTTCTACATAAATTATCTTCGTAACTTAATTAGTTTCCAGCAATTGTTCGTTATTTTAAGTTTCTTGACGTCCATTTTTGTCATGCACGATTTTGATTGGCTGTGATCATCAAACATCAAATAAATTTTAGAACCGGTCCAATTTTCAAATGTTTAATGGAAACTGAACCCATCAAACTTTCTCGGACAAAAATGACGGTGTTTATGACGTTTTAATGATAACTGTCCAACTTTATTTGACCAAACTTATTCGAAGCAGTTTGTTGTAAAAATTTGACAGTGTGACAGGGGCTTCAGACAACTAATTTCAAAATAAAACTGATCACGAGGCAAGCGGGCTACCAGTGTGCCAAAAGAACACTTGCTTACTTGCCAGATATAAAATTTCTCTTACGTAAAATCTAACTGTCAATGTTTTAATCCTTCATGTATACTACAAGATATTTTTAAGCACTGGTAATTTACAACAATTCCATTTTCACAGTGAAAATGTTCAATCCTTACTGATAAATAGCCTAGCATACCCAAGGCACAGAACTTCTTGATCGCTCGTCAGCCGATCTGTTTTGCTCCATTCTTTATCTAACAACATTGACAAATTCATGACCTTCCAAAAATACCATCTACTGGGAAACACATAAAGTTGAATAATGTGATTTCTAAAAACATATATAGAGTGAGCTTCGGAGCTTCTGACTCCGAAAGTAAGAAGCTAGGCAGAGGCCGACAGTAAGACCATATGGAAACATTCGCCCCGAGCACACAAATAACTATTTTACCAATAAGGCCCACATATCTTCGAAACATCACAACTTAGAAAATCGTAACTTAGAATGATCATAACTTAGAAACACACAACTTAGAACTATCATAACTTAGAAACACACAACTTAGAATTGTTATAACTTAGAGTTATGTGTTTCTAATTTGTGTGTTTCTAAGTTATGTCATCACCCCATAGTAGAACTGTCACTTGGAGTTTCGTCCCATTTGCTCCTATCTAGGCTGCTCATATGTGCGTTTTAGGGTGACTGTCTCCCTCTCTTCCAGATGGGTCGCTTGGCACACTTGGTAACGAGGGTTTTGGGCGAGTGTCCACACCCTTAGGGTAACTGTAAACATGTGATGCTCACAATAAATAGCTTAGGGCTGTGGTTACTCTCTAGAGGTATACAGGGAGTCCTGGAAAGAATAAGTGACAGGCGTTAACGAAATTTTAACACTATGGAAAGTAGGCTGATCACTAACCCGACTCACAAGGGTGTGTAGTTCTACTCTACTCTCATTCTGCCTGCCCTGACACTGAAAGCGTGTTGAAAGCGGCCTTGCTCTGGGGCCTCCTACAGGCCGCAGGCTGGCTGTTTACATGTAACAGGTTCATCTCTAGGGAGGAGGCATAATGCTGATGCATGACATGTATTGAGTTATTTACTAGGGATGTGCCGATACCACATTTTTCCAATAACAACTATACCTATTCTAAGCTGCAGATGCAGCCGATTACAACGATGCCGGTACTATTTTTTATGAGCACAATCATATTTCCCAATTCTCAATGTTTGGAAATACTTTTTTATTACTTAGATTTAAATCTTCAGTTTTGTGAACACTTTTAGCACTTTATGTTAGGTGTTTACAGCATAGAAATTAAATACAATGCTAATTTTAGTAATAATGATAAAATAGACAATTTAACTGGCAAAAAAAATAAGTGACTTAACAATCAAGCAAAAACTGTTACCAGACAATACAGCATCCATAAAAACTGAGTTCCTTTAAGACAACCTTCAAAACTTCAGGCAATCTGATGCAGACTGGTATTTTATACCTGAGAAATTACATACATAACCTAAAAATACATGTTTGTTTAAACCAACAACCTAAAGATGTCATTAAAAATTATTGAAATCAGTTTAATATTAAATATTCACTTGAAATTAAGCGAATTTTTTATTTATGTTAATATTTTCGCTTAGTATTCCTGTGTCGGCCAAGCCATACTCAATCCCTTGGTTAAAATGACAACTGAATTATTTGCGTCAATTTTTGCCAATTGTTACTTGCCAAGTCTTATTCGGACCTTTAGTATTCTAACCAAAACCGCAGCCAACAGTTTTATAGGAAGAACTACATCCTTCAAATTACAGCCACAGTTATAACCTTTAACTTGCCATTTACAATAACATCACCACAGATAGTTGAATACAGTGTCAGAGTGTGCAATTCGTTTTCACTGTCGTCAACTTATGAATGCAATATTACATAAGAAGAATAAGAATACATGTTACATTCTCATTGTTGCCGATCTACGAATGCAGTAAAAACGTAGGAAGTAAATAGAAAACAAAAAACTTGCGGAATGTAATAAATACTATCAATAGCACCAGTTATTGATTATCGAGTTGCGTTGCACATATTTGCTAAAAACGAATGACGCACACAATCTTTGGCAAATGTACCAATAGGAAACACGGTTAAAAGGTAAACAACTGGAACAAATCATCAAAAACAATTGTTTCGGTTATATTTTAGGTTTTGGACAGAATATCTGATATATAGATACGGTAAATTAATGCTTTATGATATTTAGCATGCTGGTTTATTTAACATTGCGTTAAATAAATTAGTGCTACTAATTGGTGAATAATAATCGGAGAATAATATTCAGATGCCGCCAATACCGATGGTCGTGGTATCGACCAGTTAATATATATCAGCATTGGCATCGGCCCATCCCTAATATTTACTAAATACGACTTCGCCTCATCTTCATGCAACACCACGTCACCTTGAGAAGGATTTGAACCCAGGATAACTTGCTACCAGAGCCCACCAGCACGCCCCTAGACAAGGGGCACCCGAGGACACATCACTCAAGGCCATCCACACCAGTAAGTCAGATGTCCAGTGTCTGTTAATCACCCTCTGCATACGATAGAAGACGGCCAAGCAGCCAGCACTACTCCCTAAGCTCATAGCGAAGCAACCCGCATAAGAGGAAAACAGCACTTCCAGTCTCCCCTGGAAGAATATGGCCTTCGCCTCTAAGGGAGGAGCTCCAGCCCGAAGATACCCAACTGGCCAAAGGGAGTCAAAGGACCTGCAGCCAACAGTCTGTATAGGTGAGCACACAGCCCCCAAAATGTCAGTTGATACTCAGCAGCTCATTACACCACCTTGTGTGCTGGAGCCCTCTGCTTATACCGCCTTCCTCACGAAGGACCACCGCTACCTTCACGACATCTTCTAGACCTTTGCCTAGTAACACCCAAAGATGTCTTCAGCCCCTTTACTTTTGCTGGCACTTTGGTAGTGACCCCCGAATCCTTTATGGTAAACACCATAGAGTAAGTTTGTGTCAGTTGTTTTTATAGCTACCTATCTGCATCTTATCTTGTCTAGTTCAGACCCATGTGCCCTTCAGGAAGTGCATGGCCAAGAAACAAAGGACATTTATAAATGTTATGACCCTGATTACATATGATAGATACCCGTTCTGAACAGAAGGAATTCCTAGAATTAATTGTAGTCACAGGTACAACCTTCCTTCCTTGTGCTGCATGATGTGGTCATCACTGAAGCAGCAGACATAAATGCTTTGTACAGAAGCTCGAAGAACTCTAACAGCTGCACAAATTTAGGCATATTCACTTCTTTATGCTCCAGCTCAAAATCACATTGTGTTTCCGCATCAAGTTTATATAACACAATGTTGAACATCACAAAGCAACACTGGTCTACTGGAAACATAAACACCTTCAGCGCACCTAAGTTTTCCATCAATACATCAACTAGACAGCTTATTTTATACGGACAACCTTCTGTTACTACTGGCACATTCATGATGTTCACCCAATGCATCGTAGCTATTCGACGCACATCTTAGTATCGCTCTGTTAACATTGATGCATGCTAACATGCTGTGCAGCGCACACGTGCTCTTTACGGGCGACTTCACCCATCTCGAGCCAATGAGAGCTCAGGGTAAGTTAGTAACAGTGGCAAAGTAATTTCACGTATCAAGCAAGGAGACTCCATGTGTTGAACAGTTGCATACGTAAAAGTGATTAAGGCATTTAATTATGGAATGTACAGCCCGCCCGGGATCCCGCATGCAAGCACCACCCCCTTATATAAATGAAATTTTTTTGACAAACAACTATACCTACATTTAGCTGCGGAAGATGTTCTAGCGAACACACGAGATTGCAGCACCCCTGCGACATTGTGATGTTACATCCTGCCAACCTCAGAAAGAGGTGTTTTAATTTGTCGCCGCCTCCATGCAGGGAGATAAGAAATGAACGCTGCCACAGCAACCTTGATAAACCTACCCCTGCGCTGGAAGGCTACTCTACCCCACACCCCGGAAGATCACTGTTCAAGGTATTTTTCAGTATATAAGGAAGTCCGCTAGCACTCCCTAGCAGAAATGCCGGGCTCACCGGTCGCATAGGTCAGTGAGCACTCCCTGGTCTGCAAAGACCTCTCTCCTCAGCCTGCGAATCTGCTTCGACCTCCTGCCCAGCAGCTTGAGAAGGCAGCATTCTAGCAGTTTGTGAAGGGAGCGCAACCCCTGCAGCTTGCAAAGGCTCGTCCATACCAGCTGACCGCAAGGACAGCTCTCTCTCCAGAGGTAATCCGATGACCTGTACCCAGTAACCCTTTACCCCAGTCAACTTCTTTGACTCCCGCTGTAGCAGGTCATTACGATACTAACGCCCTTCTGGACAACCTCCACTTAACTGAGGATATGCTGTAAGTTGTGTTAGTAAATTTTTGTTTTCTTTTGTTTTTTTAATTATTAAGTCGCCAGGCTCACCTTCACGTGTTTCCGGTGTGTAATATATTTTAATTAATATTTTAGCTTGTTAATTAATGATGTATACAGAATGTTTACAAAATAACTCCGGGGTTTGAAATGGTTATAGTAAATGTAGTAAGTGAGATAGACAAGTTCTGTCACATGGAGTGTACGCAGGACAGTTTAAAGTTTTTTTTAGTGTGTAGTGGAATGTGTGCATCAGAGGTTGACATGCTTGTGCTGCCTGACCTTGCAGAGGGTTATGCTTTATTCGAGTGATGGCAGGTACAATGGCTACACTACAGCAGAAGGCACAGAGCGTGATTTTGTTAATTGAAATGAAATCCTTTGTTACAGTGCAACACAGTTATCAACGTGAGTAAGGAGGTAATGCACCTACGGACAAGACTCTTCACCAGTGGTTAAAGCAATTCAAGGAAATGGGCAGTGTGTTAAAAGGGCAGTCACCCGGGAGGCCACCTACATCAGACGTAAACGTGTAAAAAATTCCAGCATCTTGTATGCGTAGCCCAAAAGCGTCATTAGCATGACGCAGATTGCAGTTAGGGATTCGGAAGTCGACTGTGCACAAAGTGGTGTGTAAAAGGCTTTGCTTGTATGCCTATAAGTTACAACTCTTGCATGAAGTGAAACCTACGGACAAACAAGCAAGAGTCGAGTTCGCTGTCTGCATGCTGAACAAAATTAAGGAAGATGAGGACTTCATGAAACATGTATTTTTTTCTGATGAAGCGTCATTCCATACGAGTGGGGCTGTGAATCGTCATAACTGCCGCATTTGGGGGGAGGAGCCACCATGTGCATTTATTGAACATCAGTGCAACTCGCCAAAGATTAACGTTTGGTGCGGTTTGATGTACGACCGTGTTGTGGGACCGTTTATCTTAGCTGAAAATACAATTACTGGTGATGTCTACTGTGACATGTCAGAACTCTTTGAGTTTCTGAAATTGGGTGACATTGAAGCGGAAAAGGGTTTCGTTCTTTTCCAACAAGATGGAGCACCACCGCATTACAGCAATTGTGTTCAACATGCTCAGACACGCGATTTCCAAACAGGTGAAGGGGTAGAGGCGAACCGATTGTGTGACCGCCGCTATGTGCAGAGACGACATCCTTAAATTTTTGTTCTGGGGACATGTTAAGAACATGGTGTGCGCATAGAAGATACATGATAGTCGACATCTGCGTCAACACATTATCACAGCAATCGAAGCCGTACCACCTGACGTGCTGCCATGAACATGGGAGGAGATTGAATATAATTTGGACATGTGCATGGCCACAAATGAGGTGCACATCGAAGTGTACTGAACATCACAGAAACTTGAAGGTATGACCTCTCTTCTCACATTGTTGTTTCAGTAATATTGTCTGTGCTTCATACCAAAAACTGCTTGTGTAACCCTGTATGTCAGCCGGGTTTTTCCCCCTTTCCATTAACTTAATCAATATTACGCGAAACTTGAACTTGTCGCCTACAGTTATTTTAACTTCAGACCCCAGTTTAATTATTGTATTTGTCATTGTGTGTGAGAATATAAACTGTGCAATAGAAAGTTTCCACTGAGAACTAGACATGAGGTGTGCCAAACTCCACAGGAGACAGAACGTGCATAATGCTTAAGAGTCCGGAAATACACGCCGCTGCACCTGTGTTTCCGGTGCTTCCCCATCTACCATCAGTGGCGTCCCAATACCGGACTGCCTATCTAAACATCAGGGCATTGGGTGTGACTGCATAAGACACCCCCGGACTGCATGTCAGCAAAAAGGTCAGAAGGTTGTACCAGATGCACTCTTAAGGAAGGTGATGTTAAGAGCCATGCCTGATGCCGAGAGCAATGTGCCTTACAGAGTCAAGTAGATTCAGAGAGGGACACAGAAGTCATGAGTGTGATCCCTCCCTAACTTTCACAAATCGAGTACATACCTCGACCTATCTCGCCATTTATTCCCCTTGATTAGACATCACCATTAGACCACTTATAAGGTGCTTGTTGGTCAGACATGGAACAGGAAACTGGTAGTCCTCCTTGACCGGAAACCCCACCGCCCGTGGTCATAGTAGCCCCACCTAAAATAGTTCGAAACGCTGATCCACCCAACTCGTGTTTAATAAAATTGGCTTCAGGAGAAACGATCCGGTTTCGACTCCCACCGAAGGTCGTCCCCAAACCCAGTGCAGTCTCAACCCCATCAAACTAAATTCCTGCATGCCACCCCACGAAACCAAGGTGGATAACCCCGGTCTCATTTGCCAGATCGCTCGCCCTCCACCACCACCACCGTTTAAACACCCTCACATCATCCTCATACCCCTAGGACAACTGGCATCCAGAATCTTGGCAGGCCTCGTAGTGAGGAAGGTCGAACTCCCAGAAGGGAAACAATCTCTGTCTGCCTTCCCCTTTCACCCGATGGCATCCTACCCTTAAGCGGCCCCTACAATACCTACCACAACCCACCTGTCCAGTACTAAACCTAATACGCCGTGGTAGGGTTGCTTCAGGAACTCGAGAGGGTAGTCAGTGCCCTAACCACATATCACCGAAATAGGGAACGCACGTCAACATATTCCATGCAAATTTATAATTTCCTTCAGACAATGGTACAGATTTGATGAGGTTAAGTGGCTCCCCATTAAGAGATGTGAGAAGATACTGTTGCTTCTCAACATCTGAAAGGTGACTGTTGGTATAGACCATTCACAGTAAAATGAGCACTTTTTAAGGCCCTTATAAATTTTTCCTTTCATCCAAATTCCATCTTCCTGCTGCTTTTTAATATAAACATTGAGATGTGATGAATAAATACAGTGTATAGATGTCACCACCATCAAAATTTGATGCCTGAGGCTACAATAAGATATATTTATTAGCAGTTAATGCTTGTTCGAAGGGCCTTAAGAAGTGTTCACTTTATTGTGAACAGCCTATGTGCACTAATACACTACCGTATTTACTCGTATATAGCGCACACCATGATTTTTGCATTAGTTCCAAGGAAAAATTTTTTTTATAAAATTGCACCAAAAATTTGTGGAGCCCTGTTAGTAAGTATAGAACAAATCATTTTTTTCAACATGAATATGTGGTGATTGTGATATGTTAGGAAAATACTTTAATTGAATAGCTTGGGTGCAAAAAGCCAAAGTAAAAAAAAAATTCTGGAAACTTTATGCTCCTACTACTCAACATATCAAGCTTCATTTTTCTTTTTTCTCCTCTCTCCTTTCAGCAGCCATGCTAAAATTTCGCGCTACCCTCATCTAAAAAAAAGATCTCCTTGTCTCCCCCTCCTCCAGAACATGGATTGCTAGACCTCTGCCATGGAAACAAATAGGGATGGCGGAATTATCAACCGGCAATATCTGGGTCTTATTACAAGGGGATGGGGGCCATAAACACGTGGTAGCTCTGGTTTTGTGGCGTGACAGGATGCCATTAGTTGGGGGGAGCGAGGTTTCGACCTACACATAACTGAAGAGTCGCTGAGAGAGAAAGAGAAAGAAAGGAGAGGAGTGATGTAAGAATGAGAGATAGGTTCAAAGTCAATATAACATCAAAGGGTTTGCATATGTGTATAACACATATTAAGTGTTAACACATATTAACACATATTAAGAGTAGTAGTGAGGTAGGCTGTGAGGTTTAGTGTGACTACGGCTGTTGTAAAGATACATCGTCTCGGCAAGCTTCTGTATCTTTGCTTAGATTCTTTACTTGAGTTTTTGTTTTCAAGGTCGTGGGGTTATGGTCAAGGTAGTCAGCATAAAATATGGCGGTAGGAGTCTGTATTGTATTATGCTTGCTGACTTTTATGTATTTTTTCTCGAGTTATTGTTTTCAAGGTCATGGTCAATGGCTTCCAATATGGTGGATGGGAGATGCCTACTAAGATGGTGGTCGCCTACCAAGATGGCAGCCTCCAGTAATGTATAAACAAATGAAGGAAAAAACAATTATGGAGGCCACCAGTAGCAAGTAAACAAGGGGGGGGGGGAGTTAAGTTTTTTAATTAAATTTTTTAAGGTAAATTTTGAAGGAAAAGAGGAAATATAGCCACTGGGGTTAAAGACTTTTTAATAAAGAAAATTTTTAAATAAAACTTTATAAAAATATATTTTTTTTAACAATTTTTCAAATTTTTTAAACAATCTTTTAATTAATTTTTTTAATAATATATTTTTTATAAATTTTTAATCAATTTTATAGTTTTTTGGGGTCAGAGGTAACCGGTTCAAGGTCAAGGTACAGGTTAAATGTCAAGGTCATCCAAGATGGCGGTCTGTGATGTAACAAGATGGTGGATGGGCAGCTCCGATGCCAGATGCCCAAATCCTATTACTAACAAGGTATAATAAAATTAATTGAATATTAAATATTTAACCGCAGAGGAACCATGAGCACACGTTAATCTCAAAACATACACACAGCAAATTAACATACTATAAATAATAATATACCAACCATGTCTTAGTTTTTCTGCATCACTCCATCCACTTTAAGGTGAAAGGAATCCCCTTTACAATCAACTTCACACATTCCATCCTTGCCCTTTGGTCGCTGCCATTGCTAACCTCCAAATCTGCACATTTCTGGCATTTTCTCGGCACTGTGACTCCAGGAAGGAAGCATTTGTGCTCCAGGCCCCGTGCTGTTTATGCATGAGATTGGCCGGAAGTAGAATGATGTAGGAGGCACACCGATGGTCTGTGTGAAGGGATCGGAACTACTTTGCCATACATATTTCGCATCGTGGTGATAACAGAACTCTGCCTTAACCCTTCCCTTGTCTCACAAAATGTCAAAAACTTGAAGCAGCACAAGGATTTTTCTGCTTATCCTAAATCCATGTTCAAATGTCTATGACTTAAAATGATTTTTCGCATGGAATATTAATTTATTTCAACAGTCAGGCATCTTCTTAGTAAAATAATAACACAGAAGGGTGTCTGCGAACATCCGTTGTTTCCCAAACAATTGCAAAAGCATTGGTGCTGCATACTTTTTTGTGAGCGCAAATTCAATTTTTGATGGCCTCTTTAAGAAAAATGGAGGATATTTCAATAAAACAATAAGTTGTATTAATAAACAGGCATCTTCTAATACAACATGAACCGTAGAAGGGTATCTACAAACTCCTTTATCGCCAATCACTTACAAGAGGATATTTGAACGAATTATTAATTTATATTGATAAACAAACTTCTCCAGAATAAAATGTTGCCACAGAACCTTATCTGCAACCTCCTGTCTAACCAATCAATTACAAAAGTTTAACTTTGGAATCAGCATTTTTTGCATCATATTTACAATGAAACCAAAGCTTTGTGGTTTAGTACGCACATAAAACACTACTTTCCGAAGACCAGGTTACCAGAACTCAGGTTTCAAGTGACGAATGCATTGAAAGTCACTTTCGGTCCATTATGTTTGATGAACCCCAAGGGATGAATCCAGTAAAAGGCTGGAAGATGGGATTGGGTGATGAGGGATGGTGGTAAAAAGGTTAGAAGTGAGAATGTATCTAGCTCTATTCAAACACTTGCCAGTGTTTCATAGTCCAGAGTAGTATTTGAGAGTCCGTTTGTAGGCTTCCACGTTGTTGATGAATGAATGTTCAAAAAACGAAGTGTAGTTAAGTTGCGAAAACAGTAACCATAAACCAAGAGAAATTCAATTGTTAATAACACAAAAGTGACAAGGCAACGGGCGAGAGCACAGTGGCAGTACATAAAACTGAGGCAATCACATTGTTCAGAAAGCATTCAGCCTCCTGAAGAGTGGAAGGTGGGCAGATTTAATTGGTATTGGCAGTTCCTCAAAAACTTGTCATTGTAGAAAGACGCTTACTCTAAACAAGTTTGATATAGAGAGGTTCTACTTTAATGTGTAAAACAAATTTTGCAGTACCCTCCTCAAAACATTGCAAATAAATTGTACAATTTCTTACCTGAGTTTTGGTACTGGCTAATAAACACATTTTCCACAGTTTGGCCTAACAGGTCATGCATTTGAAACCATCATGCATCTGTACTAAGAAAATCCACTTACACTTTACCTCTCGAGTCTGTATTGCCAGTATGCACTTTTAAAGTAGTTTTATAATAAACGACACTCCTTATAAAGCTTAGAAAACTGCTTTGAAAATGCACACTGAATATGGTTTAGCTTGTTTCAAAGTGAAGTATTAACCTATTTATAAATATGCATAAATATTTTATACCAACTTATACTTCTAAAAACATGGGTTATATTTTTTCGTGCTAAGATTTTTGAGGTCAGTATTCTTGCATTTGGTAATTAGTCATCCAGTATTTTAACATGTGTTCCATAACAGTGCAAACCCCTTAGAAAGTCTTTGAAAATTTAGTTTAATATGCTCCATAATCAGAATTTATTCGAGAGTAAAAAAGTGTGACTGTCTGTGATTTGATTATGTTGGCTTAGGGCCTGGAAATTTTCATGAACACAAAATAATGCGAAATAGAGAGAAATTATGTTTATTTCCAAAATTCTGTAATAATTCATGAAACATCAACAAAACTGATCGTTTAAATGTATCTGAAACCACAATGCGAGCTTCTTTTACCATGAAAACTCTCAGAAAAAGTTTTACAATTTTCCTTTTTTATGTAACATTATGTCCTCTCATTTACTTCACATGCACAATTGTAACAAATCCATTTATGTGATGATGATATTGTTGATTCCACAAACATATTTTATGTAAGAACTCCTGATCCCACAAGAGAATGATTTATAAATTGATCAGTAGCACAGTCAAAGAGATTATTGCTATATGAAAAATTCAATATATTGACCCAAACCACTAAAGCACCTGTTCACAGGCAGAAACACACCTAACCTATCTTTTTATACTAATATTATAAAGAGGTAATGTGAGTTTGTTTATATGTCTTGGGTAATCTTGGAAACTGCACGGCAGATTCTTATAATTCTTACACTATTAGGAAGCTAAATTCTTCCAGATGGTCACAGAATATGTTTAATTTTAAAAAAAGCCTTGAGAAATTTCAAAATTTGTAAACAAAGTCAGAGAAATATGAGATACTTGGTTGCTTTCTAAGCATGCTCTACCGAAACTACTGGGCCGATTCTTATAATTCTTTCACTGTTAGAAAGCTACATTCTACCAGATGGGCATAAGCATATATTAAGTGGAGCCACAGAGGCCCAGTGGGTATAGTAATGCAAAGTGGGGCCGCAGTGGCCCAATGGCTAGAGGGATCCCAAGTGGTGATGCAGTGGCCCAGTGGTAGAGCGATCCCACGTGGGTCTACAGAGGCCCAGTGGGTAGAGTTATGCCAAGTAGGGCCGCAGTGGACCAGTGGCTAGAGCACTCTCATGTGGGGCCGCTGATTGCCTTCCTGAGCTCTGTCTATAATCCTTACCCGATATGTTCTCTATTCGCAATACTTGTTTTGGCCCGGTGGGTCGCGGTTGATTCACAAAGGTGCCGCCTAGTGGACGGATTACTTCTGAATGGAGGGGAATCAAACCACAGGGTGCTTCAAACTGTAAATGACTCCCTCCCAGGGAGTGCAATCTTACTCTCTGAGAGAGTTGCCATTAAGCGGGATGCCAGCTGTCCCGGGTGACTTACCACGGTAGGGACCACGTACGCTAATTATGTTACTACAATAATAGGGGTTGTAGATCCAGTTGAAGGTGGCTGGCTCAATCCGGTTCGGTCTCATCGGTCTATGTCCAGGGATGAAGTTTATCGGGGCGGAAACTACAAGGTGGTTTTAGGGGTATCTTGATCCTGATCACCTTCCCTGACGCGGTACGGATCACACACGTATCGGGTGGGCTTGTACCTTATCTTTCGTAGGAAGTGATATGGTTGCAGCAGGCCCGGGAATTTCCGGCTGAAAGTAGCTCACATTGTCTAAGTCCTGCCATGGCCAGCAGATTCCCAGATAGGCGTCTAGTTCGGAAGTGTAGTCGAGCGGGATGCTAGGTGAGATCGGACGCGGGGTGATCTCCGTAATCACCTATGGGGATGCGTCCTTGCAAGTAGTCGCTACACCAATCTGTATTGCAAGTTCTTTCTGTAGAGCTCGCCGCTCGACGCCTATTCCGGCTGGGAACTCCACCTCTCTTACTATTCATTTGCACCAACGCTCTTCCCTTACTACTGACGCGCAAGTCCTGAGGGTATTTCTTCTTTAGACATGCCAGAGGCACTGATGGCTGGATGTGCTGTGGCTGTCAAATGGGCTTCAGATGAGACACGTGACACACGTCAAATCCCCCCCCCCCCACCTCACAGACCATTTGTGGCCGCACGACGTCACACACAGCAGGGGCACTGCTTCCCAGCCTGTCTCCTGGGTCGCAGTTGGTATGAACTTCTCACAGACTCCACGCTGTCTCAAAGTGCTTGCTACAGTACACTCCTTCTTTGACGCTGCGTGTTGCGGGACGTGTTCCCGCCCTTGCAAGCCGTACAGGCCACTTGCGGTCTCCTCCGGCGATATGATTCGCGGGGGCAGTATGAGCCGGCCAACCCGCTGCCCTCGCTGTCACTGCTGCTGCTCGTGCTCTCTCTCTTGCTTGCTCCCTCCATGCGTAACTTTCCAGTGCTGGGTGCGACCCGCGCCACTGGCTCACAGGTGGGTTGGACCACCCTGGTGCGGCTCTTCCGCCTCCTCCTCTACTCGTGCTGTCTCTTCCGCTGCAATTCCCCTGCCTCCCAGCGGTACTTCTTTGACAGGTATTGCTTCATCCATTGTCATTGCTGCTGTTAGCCGTGCAGATGCCAGTAGTGACACTGAATCTGACATACATTGCTCTCTTGCTCCCTTGCTTGCTTGCTTGCTTGCTTGAACATTTACTCATTCACTTGCTTGCACATCATCTTCCCTCGCTTGCTGTTCCGGGGCGGTAGTGCTGGCCTACAGTTTTCCCACGTCCCGTTTCATGCCTGTGTTCAATCGACTCCTGGTAGATGTTGCCATATCTGGCGTCGAATGCATTTGCACACAGGTGTGGGCCCCTCCGGCTGAGGTGCTGGCCCACCTTCCTCCCCTCTTGTCTACTCTCCTTACTCGTCGGCTCTTGCTTTGTTGTGGGTGTCCTGGTCACTGGGTCCATTCTCGCCGGGGATGTCACCTGGTGCTCTTCTCATGTCATCCTGGTGTGCCCGGACCAGTCTCCTGCCCACTCGGACCAGGTATGTAGTAAGTCCAATACTTTGCACCACCTTGTACGGGCTGCTCCACCTTGCTGCCATCCCCACACAAAAGTTGTGCTTTGCCGTGGATTGTGGGTGCGTTCACAGATAAACTTGTTGCCCTGCTAGCGGTGCAGTGGTGGTCTCATGGTTCTCTGGACCCACCCTGCGGCGTACTGCTGTTGGTGGCTTAGCTGTTCGTGTTGCTCTCTGCATCTCCTTCCTTGCTGTCCTTCGCTACTCTGTGCACTGCTACACGTCGGTTCTTGCGGACATTGCTTTTCATCCAGCAGGGTCATGTTGTGGCCTAGCAGGGCCTGGGCAGGTGTTCATCCTGTGGCTTCGTTAACACGCCGGCAAAGGGTGAAGAGAGCAGCAGTACTAGTGTCATCTTATTCACCGGTACAAATAACCTCCATTTCGTCAGTTCTTGCACGGAATAAGTTTCCAATTGGCGTTCCATCACGCGCCAATTCTTCACTCGCTGTGTCTCACACTTTGCCTTTACTTCATTTGTAAACAAACACGCGTGCTGCAATGTCACTACCTCCCTCCACACGTCACTCAGGAGTACATCGCCCTCTATTGTGCTCATTGCATTTACATATACCTTGTGTAGGAGTTCCTTGTTGGTTGGAGGTAGGATGTCTTCCCATTCAGCATTGTTCACGACCGTGCTGCTCTGGTTGTCTCGTGACAGTCATACAAATGTTTGCTGTGCGGTTGTGTGTTGGTGCTTCTCTCTGACTGGAGTGTCGGTGGCATCTGGTCGCCTCACCCCCACGGGCCGTTTCCCTGATCGCTTCGTGCTGGGCTGTGATAACTGTCCAGGTGCAGGTTGTTACGACATCTACTCTGCCAGTGGTACACTTCCGCTGGCCAACAATAACGACACATAGTTCAGGGCAGGTAGTCCCCTCCCTCACTGCCATTAGGTCTTCCCTTGCCAGGTCGCATGATGTTCACCCGACGAACAGGGTTATCGTGGCGGCGTGCGTTCTCCCTTCTATTGTTCCTCGACCCCGTCGCTCTGACTCTTTGCTGTTCACCTCCCGTTCTTGTTTGCCGGTAGAATTGTTCCCATGGTTGTACACTGTCACTGTTCCCCAACTCATACTTCCCTCGTGCAGCATTTGACTCACACTATATTCTGGGATGACTGTTTCTGTTACGATATCCGATTATTCCCCCATCTGTAAGTGTGGTTGGAACCGTCAAACATGCTGCACGTTTTGCATTATCAAAGTCGGGAGTTGCTGGTCAGGTTGTTGTTCTTGCCACAGCAGTTTCATCTTGGCTTGTAACGACGTAAAAGTGCTTCCGTGTCTACATTGGAATGATTGCACGAATTCGCCCCAGCTGAGGTCGTAGTAGTTAATGGCAGTGTACCATTTTCCTGTACCTCCAGCGAGTTGGTTCCCGACGTAGCTCACTCACTCATCTTCACCTTTGAAGTTGTGCTGTACACTCCTCCACAAACGCCCTTTGGACCCTCATTTACTGTTCCGGAAAAAGTTGGCAGGTTTTGGAATTTCGTAGATGGTCGCATCTGTCGAATTTCCTGGTTCGTTTCTGACTTGATTTTCACTTCAGGTCTATTTTCGGTTGCTGGTTGCTAATTTTGTGTTGAGTTCTGACCATTGCTGTACATTGGGAAATTTACTGCAGTTACTGTCAGAAAAGGAGTTGTTAACATGGGTGGTTGATACAGATGTTGTTGTTAGTAGGCAGGTAACAGGGTTAGGTATGGCGTGAATGGTTGCATAGGTAGGGGAACCATGGACAGACAAGGCTGACTGCATCTCTGTTGCACTGTTTGCGTCAGCGACCATGTGCATCGAGGTGACGTGTGGCGTGCTGCTCGTACCTCTCTCCTCGCTCACGCAGTCCACATGCTCTTGCTTGCCCGGTGTTACCACTTCTCCGCTATTTGTCAGACGCCTTTCCCGTGTTTCCTCTTAGCTGCTGTTCGGTACTGTGATTTCCTCATTCAGCTGCTCCAAAATACTGTATCACATATCTGCTACAAACTTATTTCAGTTACTCACAGATGGTCGTGGACCAATGTTCTGGTTGCAACTGTCACAGATAAATTTCATTTCCGACGGTGTGCTGGTTTCAGTTTGCGCTAAGACACTCTTGGTGAAAAGTATTGTGGCACTGCCCACATTTAAGTAATAATGTCCCTTGACCGGTGCACAAAATATTCAAACACAACCTGGCGTATGCCGAATTTTGTCTAGGTTCTGGAATTTTGGTAGGTTGTTCCGAATGTTCCGTTAATTCCTCCACAATTTGCACTTCAGCGTGGTTGATCAATGGGCTAGTCTTACGCTTACACCAGCAGTAGGTTGTGCCTAGTTCATATTTGGTGATGAGATTGGTCAGGATCTCTCGCAGACAGTGCGAGCAGAGAAGCGCTGATGCACTCTCATCTGGCCAGCCATCATGTGTTCTACTTGTCAACACACACCCGAGCGCGGAAATTCTGCGGTGCAGGATGAGGAAGTTCTGCAGTGCGCAATGCAGAAGCGTAGTGCATAAGTTAAGCACGGGTGATCGCGACAGACCTGCAAGGTGAAGCGCGGTGCAGGGATCAACGGACAGCACAGGCGCACAGCTTACCACCGGCATGTGGTGAATGGATAGTGCGGGGAAGAGGAACTGGTTTCGTTCCCTTTCTCCGCCGTTCGTTTCCTCTCCTTGACGCATGGCAGCGCACGGATGGTGACATCAAGCGGCAGAGGGGTAGCGCGGGTACACTCCCCTGGTCTTTGTTCCCGCTGGTCAGCAACAGGGTGTTGCACTGGTGACATCACGTTTTCTGCCCCAAGATGGCCGCCTCACAGCCCTTGTTCACCTTTGCCGGAGCAATGGCGAGTGTTTTCTTGTTTTGGCGTGCTTTTCTCGCTGACCACGTGCAATTTTTTCTGGCAACCGGAAAGGTTTGAGGAAAATTTGGAAAAAGAATTTCTGGGATGTCGTTCTTTCCAGGATCAGCATCTAAGTTGGGCCCTATTTTGACATGGTGCCGTGGTGCCTCAGTGGGTAGATGCAGAAATTAAGGAGCAGTGAAATTTTAAAGGTTATTTTACCTGGAGCCCCAGATATCGCTGGATGATGTCGTGTGAGTCGGTAGAGATGACTGCTGCTGTTTATAAATGTGCCATAAAATTATTCCAAATGCGTAGTGCGCAGTGGCCTGTTCGCTAAGGTCACACACACCTGTTACGTAATGTTGTGGCATACAACAGCTCGCCAATTAAGTTGATGCAGTGACTTATCGGCTAGTCACACGCCTACATTTACACACACAATACTTGCACATTAACGAATAAACAAAATACATGTTAATACACTGGGTGAAAAAGGTGCCGGTATTCTAAGGGTCCGTGCCCTGAAGAGCCCGAAGGCCACGAAATAATGCCCATATGATTAGTTCTCAATGCGTAATCATGCAGTTTATTTACCAAGGTTTTCAGGCCTACACTTTACATATATAATCACACTTCACTGCTTCAACCTGCCGGTAAGGTAACGCTGTAAAAATGGCGCAAAGCCGATAAAAATTATGTGCAAGTTTTTAAGCTTCCCCAGGCGATGCAAGCACTGGAGAAGAGGGGGGATGGTGTCTCGGGCAGCTAAAGAAAAACAGTTCCAGTGAATTAAAGACTATGGAGATTGAATGATTGAAAAACAAATGTTGAATGCTGCCCGAGCACGCGAAACCTGGGATACAGTAACACGCAACCACACCCCCGATATGCTTGTAGCTGACTGACTTGCACGGCGGGCCACATGGATCTACTTTCTTAACATTCCAAAATACATATTAACCCTTTGCGTTCCTTACCTTGTACTGAAACATGTGTAAATAATTCTTAAAAATAACATTGCATAAGGAACACTGTTTACATTTGGGTGAATGAGGTGAGGATGGCACACTTTGTGAATGATACATAATGAAACACTGAAAAACAAACTTTACTCTCTCTGAAATGCACTGGGGTTGTTTCCTTGCCTAAATGACTAAACACATGAACACCCATGTTTAAATATTACACACTAAACACTACATAAAAGACATCACTGAAAATAACTATATATTTTATATTAATGCACTATAGCAGGTGCTCTGACTTCATGTGCTCAAGTTGCGTTGTGTTGCGTCCATACTTGCACTGCACTGCACTTCCTGTTCTGCTCATTGAATGCGCTTCCCAACTGCACAGCTTCGTGGCGCCACGGCTGTCAAACGGGTTTCGGACGGGACATGTGACACGCATCATGTTTTATAAAAACCTTGTGGTTGACACTACATAACAGGTATGTTTTGTTGCCGTTTGTTATTAAATTACAAAAATTTCCTTTTTGCCATATATAATTACTAATAGTGTTATCATTGAAAATTGCTTCATAATTTTGAGGTTATATACTCCTGTTTATGCCTGTCAGATAGGCCTACGTTTAAAATATTTCTTTAATAAAACTCGTGGCGTGCTAATGCTAATTAATCTGTAGAGGCTTCATTTTACCCTTACTTTTTAGGACTAATTTCCAAAAACTGGGATTCCAATATGACATTCATTAATATCTGTACCAAAATAGAATGTTCGTCAAATGTACCAACAAAAGGCTTCACATTTTTAGATGTGTTTATGGAAAATATTTAAACTAAGCATAATGGCATGAGTCTTAAAGAAAATTGGTTATTCGTGATTGTAGAATTATTGAATAAAAACTTTACCTACAAGTTTAAATTCACTGCCTATTGTGTTGTACTAACATGATATTTTGAAATGCTGACTACATTTCAAACATCAATGAAGGTGCGACAATTAAGCAAAATTATGTTAAAACATGTCAGTAAATTTTCCAAGAAACCTACGTTTCCAAAAAAAATTTAATTCCTTTTCCAAACTGTGTCTGTAATTCACGGCAACTGGCCAAAAATATGTTCACACGCATACTGACATTAAGATGACGAGACCAAAACATGTTCAACTATGTCACAGGCATGTTAGCCAATAGCAAACTGTTTTGATTGTTTACAAAAGAGTATAAAAATTTTACACTTTGAAAGTGTTATCATTTGAAAAATAAAATGCTCTCTGGAATATAATTTTACGTGGTAGTAGTACATACTGTATTTATTTTAGTGGCATCAATAAAAGTGTGTTTGATTTTCGAGAAAAAATCCATTTTAAATCGTTGAAACACTAAACGAAGCATTAAGAGACCAGGAAATTTCTTTGTTTCTTCCAAAGATTGAAGAAACTTAAGTGGATTCTACACCGGCACCAGCAGTTTTGTCACGTGCATGTTATCTTGATTGACAGTACGTGCCAAACAAGAATAAAACTTATTGATTAATTATGCTGAGTTCTTGAGACACTAGAATATCTGCCTTGGAGAAACAAAAATATTTAGAGAACACACCAGATACACTTTTAAGAATAATAATCGACGACCTTAGATATTTCCGAACTTACGATGCTGCCATCTTAAAGTTCTGATCCTTCTTTGTACTTGTATATCCCTCTGCGAAATAGTGAATATAGGTCCGAACATAATTACAGTTTTTTTTTTCCCCTTGAGTAACAGTAATCTTAGGGTAAATAAAAAATGTATTGGAAGCAATTTTTATAATTTTTACTATTAGGCCAAGAAAACAAAAAACAAAGAGGTTTGGGGCCACGGTGGTGTGGTTAAACTAGTCATACCCCTCCCCCCCTCCTCCCCCCATGGAGGAGAACCGTATTGGATTCCCGGTGAGGTCGCCCCCGGATTTTCACACGTGAAAATTGTGCCTAACAATGTAGCTGGTTGGCAGGTTTTCTCATGGATCTCTCGCCTTCCCTGCCCTGGCATTCCGGCGCTGATCCATACTTACCTCACTTCACCCTCATTAGCTCACAAGACCTCTATGTTAAGAGCCACCCAAATCTCTTCACTGATTGGGGGGCCATGGTGGCTGAGCGGTTAGACTGCAAGTTTCCCACCAAGGTGAACTGGGTTCAATTCCCGGCCGGGTCACTCCCAGATTTTTGCAAGTGGAATTGTGCCAAACGATGGAGCTGGTTGGCAGGTTTTCTTAGGGATCTCCCATTTCCCCGCCCTTGCATTCCATTCTCACCTCATTTCACCCTCATCAGCTTTCAATTTGTCAGTAAGGTTTTTAAGAGCCACCCAAATCTCTCAATTCAACTCTTCACTCACAAAAGAGTTTTCTGACACTGTTTTTTAGAAAACCTCACAACTCTACAGTTAAACTTTGTGGAAACATTTTTATTATGTAAGAAGTGTTTTCTTTTTATCTGTTTATAATCAAATATGTACTGGTATTTTGTAGTTAGGGTGTGGATTTGTGTTGGAATAATATTGAACAGAGAACAGGAATTTTGCCAGTGTTTGCTTTTATTTTAGTTTATTACACTTTATTTTCTTTTTCCTTGCTTATGAATAAACTCTTGTTACTACGTATATTGTTCAATTTTTTAAATGTTTTCACTAAAATATGTACCAATTAAAATTAATAATTAACACATTCCATTTAGTTTAATTGAAATTGTTACAAAAAAAACAACATATTCATGTAATAATAATAATAATAATAATAATAATAATAATGCATACATTTTATTGCAAAAAATCTTATTTGGTGAGATTAGAATTTTTTTTTTGGCAACATGGCAGAATTTTTAATGATAAAATCATTTTATTTTATTTACCACAAATGTGGAGCCCTACGTATTCGTATTTCATGATACTTGCATATAAGAAAGCCTACAGTTTTTGCAACCTGTTTCTTGTAAGAATATTTTACCATGTTATTTAGGTTAAGATATTTTTTAGCACAAATCATAACAGTTCAACATATCCAACTTCATTGCCAAGTTTTTTAGTGTAGAAATGTAATTAATTTGTTTCTTTGACATTAATGCAAATACTAACATGTTTAGCCTTTGTTAAAATCCAAAAATAATATTGTTAAAATACACATGTGAAGGTGGTCTTAGTTGCAAGAGGTAAATACAATGCATGTGCATTAGCAGGCACCAGTGTTAAATACACTTGCAGGAAGTGTGTGTCATGTTGCCACAGAACAGGGGCTAAAGGATAGTGACTTGTAGCTATGTAGTCACAGCAGGATTCTCTGTTTTATCTCTTATTGTGTGTGTTCTTTTGCAGTTTGTAGAGGCCAATGTTGTATGCTATGGAGCTCAGAACTGGTGGCATGGTTACTTTGTTTGGCAACTCATCATAAGCATCTGGACATGGAGACACTATGTGATGTGTTGCACACATTTTACATTGTCTGTCTTCACTTTACTGCAGGCTCAACAATGGAGATATTGTTCTGTGTTTTATAAAGTTCTTTTATATGTAAACTGAGTTAGGATTAAAAATAAATTTTTTTATGAACGGGTGTTTGTGTATTTACTATCAATGTTAAAGTGAGGGTAACAGCAGTATTTAATAATTGTGGCTGGGAGACAATTGGCAGCATGTGCAAATATGTGCTATTTGTTTCCAGTACATTTGCCTGTACTAGAAATATTAAACACATGAAAGGCAATACACAACATTGACACCAGCTCTGATTTTTTTGTAACTAGTTGACAGTGCTGCTATTATGTGATAAACAGCTTCATACACATTGAAATGTTTATATGAATATAAAAAATTAAATTTTAAATGTTTGCCTTGCCGCATACAGCTTGACCATATATCATGTATCGTTGCACTACGCTGCTAGGATCACCACTGTAACTTGTCTCATGCTCTTTAATGCTCTTGATATAGAGCTGTTGTGTATTGTCTTTTACGGTACAGTCAACTCTTGATTCGACAACCCCGGGAATAACAACCCCTCAAAGTTCCAATTCTCTTCTCGAGCAGTACTACAGCAAATTCTTGTTAATTCAAACTCAGTTAAATCTAAATTTTATGTAAATCAAAGTAGTTGTTATCCCCCGAACATAAGAGTGGGATTTAACATGCTTTGGAATTTGGTTAATTCAAAATTTACACTATCAGTATGTAATTTGAAGTAGAATTTCCTCAAAGTGTATGTAAAATTCAGGTAATTCATAATCAAGGCATTGATTATATTCTTACTGTGTAAGAATATAACTATCGCAAGCAGCTGCCTTTCTTGCATCAGGTCGCTGGTGCACGGCAGTTTCCTTGCCTTGTGTGTAGCATGTCGGCGTTATGCAGCAGCTGTGTTGAACAACAGTTATCACTCCTCCTCCCTCCACCAGTCTGCAGGCAAGAAATTCCTGCAGTTTGCCCTTTCCTGTCACGTTTATCCTCCTGTTACTTTTTTTTTTTTTTTTTTTACCCGCACATGATGTTTAAGGGAAATTAAAGCATGAGATGTACAGAAGTTTTATATATATATATATAAAACTTCTGTACATAGTTTTATATATATATATATACATATATATATATAAAACTTCTGTACATAGTTTTATATATATACATATATATATATATATATATATATATATATATATATATATATATATATATATATATATATATATATATATATATATATATATATATATATATATATAAAACTTCTGTACATCTCATGCTATATATATATATTTTTTTTTTTTAAATAGTGGAAGTAAGGAAAAGTATGAAGCAATGACTATTTCATAAAAATACTGTATATACTTTTGTATATAGGCTACTTTCAGGAAAATAATATATTTCTTGAATTAAACTCCATCAAAAATTTATGGTGTCTTGTTAAGTACAGTATAATTCCACGTATTTTATGCAGTTTTTGTACTATACATATTTCAAGTTGAAGTTCAGAGTGTGTATATTGTGTGTGAGCATCGAAAAAAGTTTTTTGAAGTGAGGTTATAACTTAATTAAAACTAAAATGATGCTCTCTAAAGTACCGCAAAATAATGTAGAAAACACTTTGACGTTAACAAATGCTACAACTATGTAATATATGATGCTTAGATCATGACTTAACCGTTCACATGCTGCCACACAGTGATTGAAACTTGTTGGCCACCATGCAGTTATAATAATGTGCTGGCTGCTGCTGATTGCAACACCACGCCTGGCTAGGCCAATGTGCTGTCACGTATTCTCATGTCCCACATTCCACTCTTCTCGGCGAAACAGTGATTGTTTATATTCTTGCAGCTTTTACACTTTGGCAACATAAAATTTAAAGAATACTGATAAAAATATGCATTTAAAAAAAACAGAAATAGAATTTAATGTAAAAAAAATGAGGGGCGGGGGGGGGGGGGGGGAATCAAGAATTAAAAACAGAAATATAGAATAATTCATTCTGAAATACCATTAAAAATAAATCTTTCTGGTGTTTTAGAAGAGCAAATCTGGTAATACATCGTCAACTGACATTGAATTGGTCTGCGCTGATACGGTGTGGGAGACATAGTTGGCAGATCAACATTTCTACGTAAAGGAGCAGTAAGGTATGAGGTGGCTGGTAGACCTGCGCAGCTACGGTTAGGAAGGAAGGCTGAAGAGATGTAGCGTGGTGGGCAATTTTTTTTTCTGACGAGCCCCCAAATAGCATAGCGTGAGCACCTTCACAGTTCTGTGTGCTGTCTGGCATGTACATTAGTAGCTAAGTCGGCTGGAGAATGAAAGGCATTTCAGAGCAAGCCCTACACGCCTTAGGTCGGGTTTAATTATCAAAATTTGGCACATGCATTGCGGCTGAGCAGGGTTGTGTGGTGCCATGGCCGCAATTGTAGCCATGGACACACCCGAAAGAAGAAGGGTCTGGATGGAAGAGCATAGCAAACCAGGCAGAGCGAAGAGGGCCGTGTAAAATCAATGCGACAATCGCAGAGGATAAATGTAATTCCTTTTACTGGATTAGGGCTGGATAAAGTAAGGTATTTGTTAGTTCGGAAAGAAAGACTTTGTGTGTTTAATGCGGGGTGAAATGAAATGAGTGTGCATCAGGTGTGTAACCAGGGTCGCGCTATGTGGCCCTGGTGGCGGGGGTCGGAATTGAGCCCCTGCCCGTCTGATGCCTGTCATCTTGTGGGTACAGGCATCGCATTAGGAAGCCCTGCAAAATCCAGCAGTGAGGAATGCTACACTTCAATTTTTTTCAGCACCTCGAGATCCCTCTTCCTGCCTTGATTATTGGGCCGCCTCCAGTAGATGCCATGCTTCACCATCTTGTACTGAGCTGCCCAGGTTCCTGACGTCCATGATGACGATGCTCTCGCACTGGCCAGTTGGCCCGCAGGCGGGTGTTGGAATATTCCCAGCCACCCCAGAGCCTGGAGATCTCCTATCCACCACCTGGGGACGCGACGAGTTGCTGCATCCAAGCTGCCATGGTCCCATCATAATTGCAGAAGCACCTTGCCTTCACTGGTCCTTAAGGCGCAGGCAGATCCCAGAGAGAGCATCCACGAGCATGATGTTCATCCCACGACAGCTCGGCTGGTGCGTGGTGGGCAGACTAGCAAAACCTATAAAACAGGAAGGTGGGTAGAGGGGAGATGAAGGCGTAGCTGGCCAACTAGAGGAGCTAAAGTGAGGGGTGGAGTGGTGGGTGGCTCTACCTTTCTCCCTCCAGGCATGTCTAAAAATTAAAGTTGTTCCGATACTGATACTAAGTATCGGTATCGGCCAATACTTCACCTTTTCCCAATGTATCTGTATCGGGTATGGTATCAGTCCGATAATTTAGTATTGGTTGTAGACAATGAAGTTAGGTTATTCTGTATTTACTCGTATTTACTCAACTTCCTCCCCCCCCCCCCCCCAAGAGTTTCTGGGGTGCACACTATACACGAAAAAAAAAAAAAAAAGGAAAGGGAAGTGGTGGCCATAAGTTGTCCGGAGATGTTGAGGGAAGTGGTGGAACTGTCTGTTGTCTCATATCTCGCCCTTACATTACACCTCCTCCTTCTCTCTGTTTCTCTCTCAGTGATCCTTCAGTTATTTGGAGGTTGCAATCCTGCTCTCCCTCTCCTCCTCCCCTTCTTCAACCTAATGGCAGGATGCCACAAACCAGAGCTGCCACATGTTAACCTCCCCCCCCCCCCCCCTCCTGTACATAACACCAAGATGTTGCCATTCGAAAATTCCACCAAGTCCTCTTTGTTTCCCTGGCAGAGGCTAGCCAACTAGGATAAGGGGGCGCTGTAGGGACAAGGCGAGAAGGGATGAGGAGAGACATTTTTTTTTTAGAGACTGGTAATGTGACATTCTAGCGCGTCAAAAAAAAAAAAGAGCCCATCACTGCTACAAGGAGAAAGGAGAAAAAAACGAAGCCGAAAGTGTTGAGTAGTAGGAGGGTGAGGTTTTCGGTTTTTTTTTATTTTGGCTTTTTGCACCTAAGTTATTTAATTAAAGTATTTTCCAAAACATACAACAATCACCACACATTGATGTAAAAAAAAAAAGGATAATTTGTTCCATACTTACTTGTATGGCGCCACAAATTTTTGGTGCGATTTTATTTTTAAAAATTTTCCTTTGAACTTGTTGCAAAAATCATGGTGGGCACTGTACACGAGTAAATACGGTACTTTCTTTAGACACAAAAAATTACCATATTTCGGTGTGTATATGCTGCACTTTAAAAAGAAAAGAAAAAATAAGAACAAATAAATTGCATCCACCAACAATTTTTTCTGGTCACTGCAAAAATTCCTATTTAAATAATGTTAGCATAACCTTTTTTCATTTGTCGCATGTTGCGTTAATCTAAATATATTTTGGGTCCCGTCACATAAGATTTCCCACAACTATATTTTTTAAGCTGATTGTTTATGCAGACTGCTAGTAACTGAATGTGAAATACGTCACATGCACCGCCATTTATAACTGCTCTGCGGCGTGCTGTCTAATGTCTTATCTTCTCAACACTTCTGTCAACACTGCCGCCGTAAGGCATGGTGTGAGACTGACTTTCTACTGCCCCTGTCTCTAACCTTTCTTTCTGTCTCTCTCAGCTGTTCACCTTCCTTCGTCCCCTCACATGCCATACACAGTTTCGAAAGGGGAAGTTGTTGTCGAACAAAAGATAAAGCACATCCTCTCTCTCTCGGCCACGCCTGCGTGGCTTGCCTTCAATATGCTGCCCGCCAACAGCAAAGCAAATAAAGTGCGCCTGGTGAACGTAATTTTATTAAGATTACGCATCACTCAAAATAGTTGCACCTAACATTATTTGTATTTCAAAGCAAATGGTTTCACCTGAAAATATAATGCAAAACATTTTGACGAGGACTTAATATTTGAAAAGGTGTTTTATTTTGTGTTTAAAGGTCTATTTATCGTGTAAGGTTGGTGTTTCATTGTATCTGGCGTAAAATTAACATTACATTAAAACTTAATATTAATTTAACTCAAAGGGTAGCATCTTCGCAAATGAAATTATATTCCCTAAAGCATATGTTCTGCCACTTGTCAGCAAAAAATTGTTTGAACATCTAGCAACTTGTATTATAAGTGTTGTTCATTTTCAGTAACTTCTTGCGGTGAAATTGGAGCATTTATATTAATTTATTTCAATAGACGCGCATCTTTGAATAAACTGATAATATGTAAGTGCCTAATCAACACCTTCTGCCGTCTAATAATGGGTAGGTAAGCACCGAGCCGAGTGCCGTGTAACTCATGACAGGGAAAATTAGAGGATGATGGTTTTGAATGATTAATTATAAAAGGCAGTGAAGAAATCAATTACAATCTCGTTATTTATTCATTTCTGCCTCAAAATTATAAGTTTTATTTGCAGTAAAATATTATTAATTACCTTAGAAGACAGACATTTGCCCAACCGATAACTTCTCCGTTAGCTGATAGTGCACGGGGCATTTAAAATTTGACTCGCATTTGCTGTCATATTATTTGCATTTGCATTGTGTCGGATTAGAATAAATTATGTACGGTATATTAGGACGTTATTTTCTTTATTTAAATGAGTCTAGGATAAATGTCTTTTAATGTAGTATTAATAGTAATTTTTTCTAAAATTCAGTGCGAAGGGCATTGGTATATCGGTTTTTGGTATCGGGGAATCAATGTCGGTATCAGAAAACATGGTATCGGAACAACTCTACTAAAAATAGCTTTTCACATGCCTCCAGCTTATTGCTGCCTGCTGGTCGGCAGTTACCAGTATCAAGTGCAGGGTGCGTGCTCAGCCTGTCTCTCACACATGCACACGCACACAGACAGCTCATGGCCCTGAGAGAATAAATACTTACCATGTTGTTCTACCCCAATGTCGTGGGAACTATGTAATGCAACATAAATTATGTTATGTTTTATTAATAATAAGTAATCATTTTGTAAATACATCCTCTGAATTTCCTGCAAAAACACATTGAAAATAGAATGTGAACTTGTTGGAAGCTACATACGTACAATGTTTACATAATTTTTGTCGACACGGTAGGTCTTGTATAAGTGTCTGGGATAATCTTCTGCCTATTCAAATAAATTAATGTTTTGTTAATATAGGATGTTTATTTTTTTTTTTTTTGGGACTTTACAATTGAAAAGTTGTGGTGCGCTGTGTTTTGCCGACATGGAGGAGGTTCTCTGTGCTTTTTAAGGGTATCAGGTTTGTTGGAGTACGTCTAGTCTATTTAAATAAATTAATAATTTTTAAAAATGATGTGTCATATTTGCACTAGAAATGACTGAACATGGATGTCGTACAAAAAATGCAGATTTTGTGTGATAAACTTTAATTGTTTATTTAAACAATTAAAGTTTAAACAAAATCAATCTTACATGTGCATAGTGCCTACGAACCCATTCTCGAGTAACGTGAGAAATCATATGATCGAGATTTTTACGGTATTTGATTACTGTAACATGTAATTTTGCCGCAAGAATAGTTCAAAAGTGGCATAAGTACTAATTAAGTGGAATTTTTGAGAATAGTGGTTGGAGGTTGGTCAAAATTCGAATATCTACCTTTCAAGATAATGACTCTTTCAGGGAACTGTGAAAGGTCATAAAATCGAGAGTTGACTGTATATGGAAATACACTACAAGTACAGGAGAACTTTCATGCATGTAGCTACAGTGACCCTTAATCCCCTACTTATACTGCTACAAGTGGTTTAATGAGCATGTACGGAGTGAGGTGGCACAGCTACCCCACTCTGGACTTGTATTAGTGGTCACCTGGGTGCAAGTTCTGGTCCAACCATCCTAAATTCTGTCTTAGGTATGCCAAGGGGGCAATCAGTACCACTTAAAATGGGTGAAATAGAGTACAATACTGAAACACAAATCACATGCTGTACACATAACTATTTATCTTTGGTTATATAAACTAAATCATAAAAACACTTTGTACACTTTAACATTAGTGATGGGGGAGTTTGATTTGTACAACTTTGAGTCAAGTCAAGTCCAGTTGTAAAGTTTTCAAGTTTAAATCGAGTTTGCACCATAAATGTAAATGTGTACCTGTGTATACTGGTATAATGTTTGCCCTTATATAGTCTTATTTGCAGCAGTTTCTAGACATTTTTTAAAAAACTAAGTAACCACCCCATGTATGACATTCTTGGTTATTTCCATCTTTTCCTTCTACCAACAAGAGAATGACTACGGTAGGTAGAAAAGGTACAGTAATGTTAGTCACTTGATGGTGATAGACAAAGGATCGGGATGGTAGCTTTCACGCTGGTCTATCAGCATGCTGCTGATGAACGGACAAGCAATTCACATTAAAAGTTTTTGTTCATTAATAGTTCTTTTTTTTATATAAATACATAGTTTTTGAAATGGTTATTACGAGAAAAATAATAGAAAGTGTAACGTATTTGCGCAAAATTCTGCTAAAGGTGTGACGTACCATGAAATAAAAAGGCTTTTCGTGTTTAAATATGTTGTATGGTTGTATGTATATGTAACATGCTGAGACTGTACTTGCCAACCTTAATCTTTATGTCTCCCACCGGGGGCAACAGGAAGCTACGTGTCATGAATTGTCTGCTTTTATCACTGCCAGACATCTCAAACAACAACCCAGTATCAATGCATGTAGCAGAGGTATTATCACAATGCAAATTTTGCAGTTTGGCAATGTAAGATTATTGATTCGGGAGTCACGAAAAGTGTTTGTTAGGTGCTACTGTTTATTTATAACCTAAAAATACAGTGCATGTTCAGTAACTTGATGCCTGCTGGGGAAATAACTTAACTCAAATGACGAATCAATCTTTGTTAGTTCAACTTGTTTCGAGAAAATCCATCACTAATTAACACTGTTACTTTAAATATGCTTAAGTAGAAAGTAGTAATCTGTAAGTTCTTTTGTGCCAAAATTTGTGAGACACATTTACATGCAGCACGATAATGCACACGAGTGCTTGGATAACTGACTAGGTGAAATGGCAATCCTTAGTAGAGTGCAAAGTACTGTAGTTTAAGTGTACTTTTAAAAAGGCTACACAGTGCTCAGTGAGACTACTTTCATGTTTGCAGAACAAAAGGAATGTTCAGATGTGGAAAAGTACTTGAGCAGTGTGAAAGTGTAATGCTAAGATCAAGGAGTTCAGTCATAAAAAGTTCAATCATAGTGACAACTGTGGAGTAGTCTTGAGCAAAATTTATTGTACTTAAAGTACTTATGTACTGAATTTATCAGGTAAATGATAGCATCATAAACTTCTCCCGAGAAGCCTGTGCTGGCTCAGTAAACAGGGTCAATGGTGAGTTTGAGGCAGAAGCTCTGTAATGTGTCTCTAAGGCCAAGGATATTCAGGGGTGTGGTTGGCCATGTGTTGACTAAGCAAGGAGAAAATGCTGCATTGGGAGAGGGTACAGAAGTTTTCTGGGCCAGGCTACGAGCTTGGAACATCAACTGATGTAAAACAGCAGTACTGATAGTACAACAGGACAAGGTTTACCGGAATTTGACAGAGGTAGGTAGCAAATAGGATATGGCTTGAGGGATGATGAAACAGCCAGGTAGGTAACCTGTGCCTATGCCTGAATTGCTCCTCTTGTTCCAAATGTTGGGTGCCATGGCTATATACAGTCACATGTATCGATAAACCGTATCCACCAACAATTTTCTGCGGTGGCAGCTAAATTCCTATGTAATTAATGTTAACATAAACCGCTTGTATCGTTTATCACATGGTGCATCGATCGAAGTATATTTTGGGTCCCTACACCTAATATTTCCCGCAACTATCGTTTTTAAGCTGGTTATTTATGCAAACGTCTAGTAACTGGATGTGAAAAACGCCACGCGTGCCATCATTTATAACTGCTCTGTGGTGCACTGCCTAGTGTCTTGTCTTCCTAACACGTCTGTTCACACTGCGGTGTGGTGCGGCGTGCGAGACTGGCTTGCTACTTCCCTTTACATGCCTCAAGAGAGGGGAAGTGGTTACCTATAGCAATGAGTGTGGCGACGTAGCATCCTCTCTCTCACACTACTTTCTGTTTGTCTCAGCCATGGACCTTCCTTCCACCCCTCACATGCCAAGCCGCACAGAGGGGAAGCTGGCGTGTAGCAAAAGGAAAAACACAAGTCTCTCAACTGCACGTGCTTACCTTCAAACGCCAGTGACAAAGCAAATGGTTTTGCCTGGAAATGTTACACAAAACCTTTTAAAGGGGATTTATTATTTGCAAAGATGTTTTCTTTTATGATTAAAGGTTGGTTTTTCATTGTATATGGCGTAAAATTGACATTATTTTAAAACGTAATATTTATTTAACTTAAGGGGCAGCATCTTCACAAATTAAATCATTCTACTAAGAGCACGCAGAGAAGTAATCTATCAGGCAGTGTGTTCAGGGCGGCTGGTGAAGCAGAGGTGGCAGCCAAATTCCTGTGTAAATAATATTAACACAAACACCTTGTGTCGTTTATCGCATGGTGCATCCATCGAATTATATTTCGGGTCCCTTCACCTATTAGTCCATTCCCCATTGGAAGCAACTTTCTCGGAACCCTGCTAAATATCTACTTGCAGGCCCGTTTTGTATCCTTCCACCAAATGTAAACAAAAATTGTCATGTGACTTCCGTGTAGCATCTGTCAAAATCAATGTTTATAATCCATTATGTGTGTACATATGTTCATATACTTTCGGTACACCTAAAAATAAACATTGAAATGTGACTTCTACTTTTATACCTGTCAAATGCGTTGTTTACTGTTTACAGCGGTTCAAAGAATTCTCGTCATATTCCAAAACCATTCCGTATAAATGTACACAGTTTAGGCCTCTAATATTATTTAGGTCAGCTTTATGACGTTTTAAAGATGCCTGAATTGAAGATGGTGCTTATGGTAATTTTACATTAAAATTTTTGTTTTCCACGACGTAGCTCAATACACGTAATGCACGTTAGTATTTTTCCGCGACTGTGTTTAACACTGTTACAACTGCGAGGTAAAAGGCTGTACTAATTGTAATTATCCTTTTGTTATTGATATGTGTTGGGTCATTTCTCTAAAAGGACGGCCTCAGTTGGAATAAATATTAAAACAAAGGAACAACCAGTGAAAAAGGTACATTAAATTCAAGCACGCAACTCGTGTTGCTCATTTTTGTCATACAAACTTTAAAAGATAGCGTAGAACATTGACACAAATAAGCCTACAATAACTTTTACTCTGCTCGTATTTCTATGTATTGGTACTTACTGTTTATTAGGTTTATTGAAATTTATCAGACTGGGCTTAGTATTTTTCTTCTGGATTGTGGCAAATTACATTATATGACTGTGTTTCAAACCCCTTGCGACAAAGGTACAGTGTTGTGGTAAATAACAGACGTGGATGTAAATAAATAACCTCGTCATAAAACAGTTGACGTTTAAAATGTATAAATAGTGCTAATCAAATATTATAAATCACGCACACACAGGGCCAGCGTAACGACAACGATGCACAAAGGCACGCCATTTCACAGACATTGATTAACGAAACACACGTCACAGCATATTTATTACTGCCGTGGAAACACAGATTTATCACAACATCGTAACTTGCCTACGTAGGTTTATAAAACACGTGTACAAACGTGATGTGGTAACGTGAAGTATTTTTCGGAGTAAGAATAATTTATGTTTCATTTGGCAAAAAGCAACACGCCATGACGTGTCATGTCATGGTAACTGCCTTGTCACCATATCTAAGTATATTAAAATAAGTATCCAAACATTAAAATCTCTCTTCAGTTGTAAATTACAAATTCAAAAATCATTATTTTACTGTAATAAGTATGAAATATGCTACAATTAGACATGTACAAAGGTTCCTGCTTACTAGCGAAGTGAGATTTCCTGAGTATGAAAGAGACGAAGGAAGAAAAAAAGGGCGACAAACCTCGTCAGCACAGTTTTTGAATTGCTTTTCGCTTGATAAAACAATACTGTACCACTACGGCCTACTCACAATATTTTCCGCTGTTATTTTAAACTGTAAAAATGAGATATGTTGCCATCGGGGATACTTAAACATTTAAATATTTCGATAGGCACCATTTAATTTACAAATAGGATCCTAAAAAACGAGGTTAAAATTATATTTTAACTGTGAACTATTTCTTACCGGTCGTTGCCAACACGTCGCTGCACTCGCTGTTCTTAATTCATATTTAAAAAATAAATAAATATTACAAGTTATAGAAGATATTTAGGTAAAGGTTAATAATTTATTCAATAATATAACAGTGTTATTTTTTGTGGAATACAGGTTATTGAAAAAACAGGTGACATGTTATGCCAAGAGTGATTTTTCAAAGGTTGATATTCATAAGTCGCTTCCAATCGGGAATGACCAAGTGTGGATGGGTTATTATTGCACACTCAGTTAGCAGAAAGGAACTCCTTTTTCTCCTCCCTTCCAGCTCCGTGCCTCTCCCCGAATGGTATAAAGGCAGTTCGGACACTTACCGTACTTTTGGTAGGTGCAAGCAATTGATGGTACCCTTACTAAGAGTAGATCCCAACAGCAGTTGAGCAAGTCTTGTGTTCCTATGGTTTTGCACCTTGGCGCACAAACCTAGAGCAGTAGGTCGTATGGGCCGTCTTCTTACCACTGTCGGAGTGTGATCTAGCAACAGTCGGCCCTCAAGTTCCAGGCAAAATACCGCTGCCAGCACCTTCAGACTCTCCAGTCAGCGATACAACCTGAGGTGGCTGTCCTGCTCCTATTGGATGAGTACCTAGTGGTTGGGGCTCTACCTTTCTGTACACCTGGGTGCACAGAATGGGTGGCCGTCCAAGTTGATGTGTGTTTGCTGACATACATATTCCTGAAGGGGATCTGTAGTCCTACACTATGATTCATAATATTGTCTCACCTGGTTGCTTGCTTACTCCGTCTAGAAGTAGAGTTCCTAGTATCAGACAGGATTTGTCTCTAAACAAATTTATCCTCAGGATGGGATAAAAACGGTATTTATTGCAAATAATAAATACCGGTGACTCAAACCTACTACTAAGCAGAGTGCGAACGGCAGTAAGCTACACTTTAACAGGTAGAGGTGACCTGATCCTATACTATCCGAGTATAGAATGACTTTTATGGCTATGAAAACAACACTGATTAAGTTACTCTACCCTGGGGTTGTCTAGATGAGAGCTTACAACGGGGCCGCTACCAAAAGGGCAGCAGGTTTAGGTACCACTTACCAACAAGCAGCGGCGGCTGTTGAACCAGGAGGATAAACAGAGGAAGTGTGGAGCGAAGTTGAACAGGCTTCTGGAGACATTGAGCTTCTGGTGCTGGTGGTGATTGAAGCCTTTGTTTAGTCGCCTGGGACTCTCCACATCTCAACTTCCCCAGAGCTTGCATCACCTGGGGATGCATAACTTTACAATCTAGCCTTTTGTCGGGCTTCGCGCCATTTCTACAGTGTAACCTGCATGGGTGGGTAAAAGCCGACACCCATTTAAGTTGTCTTCATCAGGACGACGTTCAATAAAACCCAGTGGAATTATGTAGACAGTGTCGCATATTTTATTCCTTTCGCCTTCAGGCATTTCAGGGTACTGGCCCTCACCTTCCCGCCAACGTGTTTTGTATCACCAATTGTTTAATTTCCAGTGTTTTTGTCTCACGTCAAGTGAGATGTGTGCCCCCTCTCAGGAACGATGTGGGTCACCCTGCCTCTTACCTTAGGCAGAGGCGAGATGATGTGTTGCCCGCCACCAGCTTGGTTGAGCAAATGTTGGGATTGTGGGCCGATGGCCAAAGGAACTTCATGGAAGTTGCCATCATGCTTGTTGCGGTGTTCGTCGTCCACTTACCGGCACTGATGTTAGAATAGTGGTTTCTACCACTATACAAGCATAAGGGTAAAAGCCCCCTTACACAGCCGTTGACAAAAACTGACTGTACTCTGTGTATGGAGGGCAGGACCCATAGTACTCAACACAAAGCACTGAGGTTAAACTGCGGCTTTAAGGATGCAGTGCCATAAATTACCTAGGGTAACAGCATTAAAAGGCAGGAATTATCACACACACATTAATTGCATCTAACTGAATACAACTGACCCTCTACTCTACAAAACTTTATTATGCGGGCTCGGCACTGTGGCCTGCCGGTAGCCAATTCTGCTTTCGAAAATGTGCATACTGTGCACTTAATTTCTTATGTAAAATTAGCTGTCCGTCGGCCCCTCGCTATTGGGATAAAAGCAAAGAGGTTCTGGAAGTTACACTATTGATAAATAAATTATTTTATGCCCAAAAATTGCTATACCGAGGGGATGCACTGAAGAGCTCAGTTTTGGGCAGGCAAAAGCTGAGGGTGCTTTCAGATTCGTGCTAGCTCATTATGCTTTTTGCCCTTACTCTTACACAAAGGTTATATAACAATTCTATATACACTCTTAATTCCCATTAATTACGTTACACATATTGGCGACATTCCGGTGGCTCTAAATGCAAAATAACAGGTTATTTACACCTTAATGATCCAGGAGGATTTCAATGGCACCGAGTTTTGGTCGAAGCTGGCAACACTTAGAGCTGAATTTAACGATGTAATTCCATCTCGTATAAGGATGTTCTGCACGCCTACTAAGGAATTCATATTAACACTGACCACACGAGTGGTCTCTTGACTCTATGAATGGGGTATATAAACTTGCCTTTTGAAACACTTCACATCAACGCTACACTTATTATACTTCGGCCTACAGGCCTGCTGACACATGCCAAACTAGACACTCGTTTTATGCTGTTGTACAGGCAGCCCCCACGTTCCCTCCAATGGTACTGTCTACTGACAGCCATGGCTTCACACAGACACAATGCCAGATATGTAACTGATTGTCCGTAAAGAGTTCCCTTTTGTGCTAAATAGGTTAAACGACCGATTTGGGGTTGCACGATTTGGGTCACTGGAAAGTTACTCGCTGTTCCCGGCGACCTGCGCCAACATACTCTGGACTGTTCGAGTTGAACCTTGTCTGCACTAATGCGATAGGTGACTGTGGCAGCACAAATTGTCATAAGAGCACATGGGAGTGCTTGGCTCACGTCAAGTATTTAATGTCAACCGTTCTCAAAGTATGTGGAGGTGTGTGGTTCAACCTAAGAGTCCACCACATAATCACAATTGAATTTGGAACATAACTGAGAAGCACCACGCCAGAAGGATTGTCTCCTGTGGTCGTCGGCTCACGACTCTTTTGAGTCAACAGAGTCGGCTCTCCACATCATCATGGTATTGTCGCTCTACAATTCCTGGTGCCTGGGTACAAATGATTCCAAACCACCTTTTCCTAGTAAATATAATTTTCACCGCTCCTCAAAACCTAAGTTAAACCAATCTCACACAATGACATGCTGTCAAAGGAAATGCATAGCAAGAAATGCATTCTATCCCTGTGTGTGTGCTGTGCTCTGATGTGATTGGACGTTATTGTACCACAAGCTGATAGTCAAAGTAGGTGATGCAGAAGGAGAAGAGCCATTCAAATCATTCAAACGAAAGCAGCTTAACGCATGCTCCACTCCAACACGTGTGTGATGTAAGGAGTGAAATGGGAGGAGTCGACAGGAGAAGGGAATGGAAGCCAAGTAATCCAAGGAGGTAAGCACACGGCGCTGCTCGCCGATGGTCGTTAATCCAGCCAGTACAAAACTTCTGCACAACACAATTTCACCCGTCTTAAATTGAGGAGGGGACCTAGCCTTATTCAAAAGGCAATTTACCAAACACTTAGCAATTCCGAAAGTGTCTATGCAACTCGCCAAGCAACTGGTCGCAGTCCGATTCAGATGGTGGTGAAGAAAAGGGAGGGATACTACAGATATTTAAAAGAGGATGGCAGAGAGAGTGACCAAGGAATGGGAGTAATGGAGGGACCCCAGTGATTCGTTCATGGCACTATTAATACCCATGTTTATGAGGTCAAAATTCTAATCCCATAAACTATGATTACGGTTATAGAAATTGGTGAGGCAGGTCTTGAGATCCTTATTGAACCAAGGGTAATAGGGGCTGGAGGTGAAGTGTTTTATTGCCCAATGGAAGCACATATCCTTAAATGTTGTCGAGGTAAAATACCTTGCGTTATCTGTCAATATCTCTGTGGGAACACAAAAATTTCAACACTCGATCACACAGGGTCTTAACAATAGTAGCAGATTTCATCTTTCTAAGAGGCAAAAGGATAAAAAATTGGGAGAAGGTGGCCAGGAGAATTCAAGCACAAAAGTTTCTTTTTTGGAATGTATTAACAGACCAAAGGTGTCTAAATGTACCGTTTCCCAAGGGTCAATTGGGACCGGACTACATGTAGCTCCATGTTGGCCAGACATTCTTGCTTGCACTTTTGACAAGTATCATAAGTGTGCACGTATTCAGCAACTTAACTCTTGAGCATGTGGGCTGATAGACACCAGGGAAAGGTCATGGGAAAAATCCATGTTTGTGCACCAGTGCTAGAGAGAGCATGAGAATAGTTTGGGGTCGTGATGGCCAACGGTCCATGTGGCCTTCCCGGTAGTCTTCTGCCGATGGATGTAATAGGGCAACCAAGAGGTTACCATGTTTTCTTCCCAAGATGGAGAGGATCTCTTGCCATAATAATGGGAACACTCAAAAGGGCTGTTTCCATGATGACATGTGCTACGTTCCCCCAACCTCATATTTCAGCCCGTGCGCAGCGTCGGCGAGTGCAGTGCAGTGTAACATCATGTGCATATTTGTTTCATTCATGGCAATTTTTTATTCTTTATTCAGTGTTGACATCAAATGTCACATGTGCACCACAGCAACCACGTGTGTGTGTTTGTTTACGTTGTGCCCATGTTGTGTTTTGATGTAATGTGTGTTTTTCTTTGAAGGGTTATTATTAATAAATGTATTTTAAGTGCTTATTGCTATGTATAGGAAAATGCTGTGTACAAAGTGTATGTAGATAATATTTGGTTAATAAGAGGGTACTGTTCATGTTTGACAGTTGTAGTGTTATGTGTGTTCTGTTTGTGCACTAGAGTACACTGAGTGACCCTGCATGAGGAATAATTATAATAAGAGTGTGTATAATTTTATGTTCCCGTATAGTGTGTTGATATTTAGTATGCAAACAAAGCTAATGTAGTACAATTTGTTTACAATAGGCATCACGTGCCACAGCTGACACATTTCCAGTCAGTCCATTGTTTATGTAATATTTGCTATCTGAGGAAAATTGTGTTAATGCATATTGTTTGTTAGTTTTTTAAGGGAAAAACAACCTCCAGTGGCCAGTCAGGCTAAATCACCTTGGCCAGCTATGATGGCACAACAGTGGACATTAACGTCCAAAACATAAACATTTGTCAAGTTTACATCAAATTGCAATTAAAGTGTTTTTACACCAAACTAAAACAATGCAAAGAAAGACACTCACATAAATACGGCGATGAGCGAATTTGGGACGGTACATAATAAATAAGAGCCATAAGTGCTCAGACAAAAACAGTGCAGTTGAGTTTAAATGTGACCGGCTACAGGACAGCCAGGACAACACAGGTCACTTGACTAGAAAATAATGAAATTTTCATATAAGGCATATTTTATCATATTCAGTGCAAGTCTTTATGGAACCTAGTGCATTGTACCAATCATTTAGGACCACCATTCAGCTCGTGTAAAACATAAATTCAGTTACCATTTTTTAAATCTGGTTACACGGAAATAGGCACTCTTGGCGCTGGCCATCCCGCCTGGCCATGTTCAGTAGTCTTGTGGTGCTCGAGTAGTGTAGACATCTGGTGCGGCCTCCCCGGGCCCTTAACCAATCACCCGGGGAGTGCGATACACTACAGTCCAGTACAGTTTGTACGTAGCCGGACCTTAAGTTTGCATTTAATTTCTATTTCAGCTTCGCACCATTTTTGCAGTTTACATGCTCACCAATGCCAATGGGGAAAATGTATGTATGTGCCTCGTACGAGGATTCGTGGAATAAAATGTGTGGTTTGAACTAACTTCACCAACTTTTATTTCTGGGTATGCTTCACATCCCATGTAACTGATATTTTCACTAACGTAACAAAAAGCATAGGATGGCCATAACAATCCTCTGGGAGTGAGTGGCATTTTTAGGCGAGGCTTACAACCCCTACTAGTCCTGACATAATGAGAATTTAACAACTTCGAATCTACAGCATCACATGGAGGCAGTCTCTACAGATGGCAGAGAATTGGAAGATAAGCCACACTGGTTGTCCGCCACATGTCCCCGCCTGCAGTCTTGTTCTCAGTTCATTGTGAGCTGGCGCCTATCCAAACAATATTTATGTCTGTATTTTTGCAATCCATATAACCTCACCATCCTCAAATTGTCCAACCATTATGCAGTGAAAATGGATTTCCCAACTTAGTCGCCATTAATTCCTGCCAAACCATCTATCCTCACCATACTACCTAACCACTAATCACTCCTGTAGACCTACATTCCTATGCTTTCAGTGCTTATGTTTTGTGTCTGCACATGTGTCTTGCATGTGTTGGTGTATCTTATATAACCGTCATTTTTTTCCCATGGTAGTGGACTGTTTAAACCATTCAGTGCAATGCCGTTGATAATTTGTAAAATGTCTGACAGCATATAAGTTGGTATATTGGGAATTTTCGGAGATATGTAGGTAACCATCGTAAAAATATTATAGAGTACGACTTCTCACGAAATACCCACCTGTATATTGTTTACATGAATAATGTTGAGTAATTTCGAGTAAAACTCTTCGGGATTAATGCTTGCATCTATTTGAGACAATTCGTACAATTTCTGAAGCAATGCCAGTTGAAATGATATGTTTTCCACTTTTGTTTTTAATTTGACGAGTTCATGCAAAGTTTGTTTGTTTCGCTGGACTTGATTTAGAAAGGTATCAATTTACAAATCTGTAAATTCATCTTTAATTAAATATTTTTTCGTAAATTCGCGAGAGTGCAATTTGTTTAAGGCAAAATCTATAGACCCGTTCATACCGTCCAGTATTTTCATCACCTGTTTGTAATATCCAAATTCCAAAGAAATTTACGAACTTCAGGCTTTCGACCTTGGCCTACCATCTTTACGAGTTTTTCAACACTGTCTATTTTTATTTTATCCATATATTTGTTTTTTACCTTAGTTGTAAACTAAAGATTTTTCTCAGAGGTTTTTGTTTCTTAGAAATAATTACATTTTTGTTAGTGTCTTGTATGCCAATCTTGGAATCATTATCGAATAAAATAAGGGTACCATTCTACACATCGCCACTTTCATCGTAGTGGGAGCCAGAGGTTTTATGAATACCGTTTCCAGCAAGACTCGGACGCTGCAAAAAACTGAAATAACACTCTGTTCTCGCCGACGGAATCTTTAAAGTGGCCAAAAGTCGCGTGTAGGCACACCAAACTGTCGTATTTCTTATAGTGGAAATGTGTAAACATGTTATTCACTCGTAAAATTTCCATCAAAGGATCCGTACTGCTTTTTTTTTCCATTTCGAGAAACAGCGCTCTTGAAGAGAAATGATGTTTATTAAGCAAAATATATGACATAGTCATTTTTGTATAAATTGAATAGCTTTACCGAAATATCATCAAATGCAAAAGACAACATGTCGTGTATCGTACTGGTAAAATTAAAATTAACGTACAAGTTTCGCGAAAGCTCTTTCCATTTAAATTTGTCAACAGACTTTTCATTACAATCGAAACAAAAATTGATAGTGTGATGAGTTACAAAGTTATTTCTGAAACCAAAATAAATAGATATTTTATGTCTGGAATTATATTCGGTTGTCGGCGACGACTTAAGTGATGGAGGTGGCAATGATGGTGGAGACTGATTAGATATCTCTATAGAGTTTTTACAAAATGTTCATGTTTGGGTGCATTTAAAAACTTTTCAGTTATTAAATCCAACAACACGACTATAATAATCAATAATATTAGCTGTAAAAGAAATACATACATCTTATTATGAAATATAGAACACTATTGAAAAAAATAATTTATTTTTATTAGTAATTGTTACATTATTAACAGTCCTATTAAAGAGTCGTAAAATAGAATGAAATACCTGGAGGGGGCAAAAGTACTTGTAATGGTATCTGCATAAATCCTCCAGGCATCATAGTTGGTACAAGAGGTGCCGTTCCCATTACATTTGCACCAGCAGAGGGTGGTGGTGCTGAAGGTGCCGACGGTGGATTCCTTCTTTTAACAGGCCTCGTCCTCCTCCTCTGAGAAGTAGAAGATATCCTTGATGTTGAAGGAGATAACATCCTTAACATCGAAGGAGACGGCATCCTTGATGTTAAAGGTGATGAGATCTTCGGCGTGAAAGATGATCTCTTCGGTGTCAAAGAGCTTGACATCATAGGCATTGAAGGGGATGACCTGTTTATTGTCAAAGGGGATGACTTCGGCGTCGAAGGAGATGACCTCTTCGGCGTCGGAAGTGGATGACCTATTGGGCATCGAAGGAGATGGCCTCTTCGGCGTCGATGAGCATGACATCCTCGGCATTGAAGATGGCGTCTTTGGCATTAAGGGCAACGAGGTCTTCGAAGTTGAAGATGCCAAATTCTTCAAAGTCGAAGGCGTTTGCCTCTTCAGCCTCGAAGGTGTTCGCCCCCTTGATGGCCTGTTCGTCACCGATGTTCATTGCTTCCTCGACATAGGCGGAGGCATCATTGGTGTCAAAGATTGGCATCTCAGCCACTGGCAACCACTACACACAATTCACTGTCGGTTGGCGATCAACTGATGGTTGATGTTGTTTGTCGCAAAGTTCACTGCTTATATACTCTGGCTTCGACTGCAACACTTGAGAAAAAAAAACTCTTGACTCTTACCAGGACACTAGGAGAAAAACATACTCTGGTTCCTACCCAGGACAATAGGAGAAAAAATAAAAGTAAGTAGGTAGAGGGGTGGGAAATGTGAGGGGAACTTCCTTTTTGCATGGTAAAAAAATATTTCTGCCCCGAGATAATTTTGGCATAATAATGAGGCCAAGTTGAGTTATGTATGCCAGTCGCCTCACCGGTCCATGTATGAAAACTAGTCATGACTTTGAGCGTGTTAGTGCACATCAGGTACACTGATCACAAATAAAAGAAACATGAGCATAAGAGTGCTTGATGTAAAAAAGAAAAAAACTCACTTATAGAGTAATCTTTCCCCATTACCCTGAAATACGATATACAAAATTTACTCGATCCGTATATAAACAACATGCACTTTGTCTCGTGTCAGTATGCTAGGAATAACACATATAACACTGTTTAGTAGCAGTGTGATATTTAACACTAATAGTAGTAGTGACCATTAGTGAAGTTTGGCAGAGATGGATACGGTTGGTGCAAAAAAGATAGAGTTAGATGGGTTATTTGAAGGAATGGAGGATAAATTTAGAAATATTTATGATAGGTTTTTGATGAACCGTAGTACAGAAAAGGAAATATGATCACTATTAGAAAAATATACAGAAGCAAAGGAAGAATTGGAAAAAATGGTAGAGGTTCAAAATAAATTAGGGAAGGAGTTGGTTAAGGAGTATAATGAGTTTCAGGAAGAATGGCACAAATATAAAACTTCACGAAAACATTACCAGTGTAATATTACACAAAAGTGTAAATTTTGTAAAAAAAATTAAAGTCTGCTTTCCTTAGAAGCAAAAGAAAGAAAGGCTTAAGGGTAAAATTATTATTTTATCAGAGTGTCTTTTGTTTGATTTTAGGGAAAAACAGATTGTAACATGTTTTTTTTTTTTTTTTTGTTTACAGCATTTCCACCAGCCAATGCTGGGAAAGAACGTGAGGGGATTGAAATGCCAATCCCCACAGAGGCAGTGGCTCTGGCAGCAGCCATTGGAATATAGACTTCGGTTCCTCCAACAGCCTCTCCATCCCCAGTAGGAGTTTCATCTGCAGCAGGAGCTCCAACCCCAGCAGGAAATCCATCTCCAGCAGGAGATCCATCCCCAGTAGGAGTTTCATCTGCAGCAGGAGCTCCAACCCCAGCAGGAAATCCATCTCCAGCAGGAGATCCAACCCCAGCCGGAGTTCCGCCCCCAGCAGGAGTTCCACCCACAGCAGGAGTTCCAATCCCAGTAACTCCAATTTGAAATGCCAAAATACATCATATGCAATATAAGGGCGATCACATGGGCAGACAAATGAATCCATTCTTCTCTAATTTCCACTCAACAGCGGCAGTTCCCATCACACTCCCCACACCCCCCGTCCCTACCACAAACGTAACCATGGATCTTAACCAAATTTGAACTGTGTAGATGTTGTGCTGGGGGTAAAGTGGTGTGGGAAAGTAAGTGTTTACATTGTATTTACTCACAAAGTGTTGATGACTTTTTCAAAGCAAGGCCATACACAAGATTTTGATTTTGCAGGGTGGGTGGGTGGCCAGGGTCCTGATGAGCGGAAATTTGAAAGACAGGAGTTTATTAATTTTATATATATTTAATGTTTTTTATATATTTATAATTTTACATATTTTTATTATTTTTTTATTTATATTATTTTAAAAATAAATTGTTTTTATTTAAAAAGTGTTTTTTTTTATTACCTTCAGGAATCATCTGTTTCTTTGAAGTTGAAAAAAATAGTTTAAACTCATTTACACAAAATGAATTTAAGAAAATGTGTTTTGCGAGAAAAATAAAGTGTGCATTTAGTTGGAATATCCACACACATTGTAAAAAGCGCGTATCAAATGAGGTTCGAAATAACAAGAACGTTCGTATATTTTGGCAGTATCCTTTGTTGTAGATAGTTTGAAATATTTCCAATGCTATGGTCATTGTAAAACTTAGTTTGTTAGCCATGACTAAAGATTCTTATATAACAAAGAATTTAACCCTTCATGTTCTTTAAATCTACAAAGTAAAATATTTGTATTGAGGTTTTCATCTACAATAATCAGATAAACGTTTTGTGCATTGATATCAAAATGATGAAGAGGTTTCAAGAAATCTTGACTTACCCTCTCTCTATGTACTTTCTATTTGCTGAAAACATGAAATTCAAAACGTGCCAACTACTGATTGAGTTATATGAACCATATATCGATTCAATCGTCGATACGACGATCTCTCTGGAAACTAATTCAATCGTCGATACGACAATCTCTCTGGAAACTAATTCAAACTCGTTGCTGGAAATTTTAAATCAAAATGTGGCAAGCACATTGTACATTTCATATAATTAGGTAAAATTGAATTTCTCACCATGAGTAACCTGAACACAGTATAGAAATTTCTCGTGGAAAATAATTGTGAAAAAAAAAAATACTACTTTACCATCCAGTCGACTGATGTGCATTTCATGTTGCAAATGGAGTTGTACATCGATACTGTATCTTTAGAGGGGATATTGCAAAATTCATCCGTCAAACTAAATCAGCTTGCAAAACTAAATTTTCGCAGACTGAAACATGGAGTCAGTAATCACATGGTGGGAAATATATTTTGTGCAAATGGTGTGTAATCAGTCACAGAGTCTAAGCATCTGATCCTAGACATGTCTTACGATTACACTCATCTCTGCAACTACATTCCTGTCGTGAGCTTCGACATCAAGACTGGTGTGGATAATTTGGACGACTCGCCCCTGGGTGGTGTCGCTCCAGAAAAACTGCTCATGTTTGTGCTCTATTGTATCTGGATGTCGAAGTGAGTATAATTTCGTACGTAATATGTCGTGGCATACCCGATGATTTTGACATGGAAATGCGGAAGAAATACGAAAGACTGTCCGCGAAATGCATTTGGATCGAAGGTTTCTCACAAGAAGAAGATCTCATTACTAATTTTCTCTTTTGGTATAGTTAGGGATACTTGCTGAAAATGCTAACAGGATACCAAAATTACCCACATTTTTTTGTTGGCCACAACATTATCGAATACGATTTTAAAGTCCTATTGACTCGCTTGCGGGTTCTCAATATGCAACACGAAATAAAAACATTTATAACCCTCGGAAAATTAGCCACAGCTCCGCTCATTCGTTTTTACTGGGACGTACTTATATTCGATATGTTTACAATCTTGAACAAAAAATACATTGGCGAGTGGGAATGTGTCGTTGGGGAATTTATCTAAAAACTATCTGAGCCAAAAGTTCAGGAAAATCAATTTGAACTTATGCCAATTTGTTATATTCTAAATGACACCCACAGATGATGACTTTCGTCACGAGTGTATGAGAAATATATTTCACATCGAGTCCTAGAACAAAGAAAAGTTTGATGCAGTGAATGCTAAATACACAAAAATGCAAGTTCGCCACACCAAGTACATTAGTGATAGCATTTGGCATAAACTTACAGGTGAAACAAACACAGACTCTATAGTTTTCTACCGCATGGAGCACGCTTTAATTTACAACGGGAGGGATTGCGTGACCGAGGTAGGACTTTATAACAAATTTAATTTGGCTATTTTCATCAACCAATCGGCCAATCTATTTAACTGCGGTCTCGAAGACAGTTCAATGAGTGCCATTTCTTGCCTAATTGCGAACGCATTCATGTATCATGCGCTATCCTTTGGTATGTAACTGGGATACCAGAGAAATGATTCCGTTTTACTGGCCATACCCGATCTGAAATGTTTGTCGCTCGCGATAGATGTTAGATTAATTTACTCCAAACCAAAGTTCAATTACACGAAAAAAGAATATCCCAGAGCCGTGGTGTTTGCAAATCACTGTCTTTTTTTGAACGTTATTCAATACGACCTCAATAGTGTCTACCCAAACACCATCATCATCATCATCATCAACAATCGACTTTCCCTATCGAATGTCGGTTGTTGCTGCGCCAAAGCATTAAATTTAGTGTTTGAAAATGCCCCGATATCCCGTGACGCGTCCGATGAAATGCTGAGGAATGACATAATTGCTCTGTACATGACGGAAGACAAAAACTAAAATTATTCGGAATACATGAACCTGATGTATTCCAGCCAGCCTATTGGGAAGATGATACTTTCTGTACGGAACTAGAGTTGTTGGCTGGCGATACTCCCATTCTGATTCGTTTACCCTCACATTCCAAAAATTCATTCGGCATAAACTTTATAGAGTCTTTACTCGACCATAGGAAAACTGTAAAGAAGCAAATGAAATATCAAAAAATCTGAAATGCAAAAAAAAAAAGAAGTCTCTGAAGAGAGGATTCAAGGCACTCGGTGTTGGATGCAAAGCAACATTCGCTAAAAATGATGGTCAACTGGACCTATGGGATATAATAATCAATAATAACAGGTGTACAAATGTGCTAATGCAAGGTATAAGGGATTTCGAGAATTCCTTGCATTTACCATCGAGTATAGAGAACATGATGTAGACAAAAATACCATTAGTAGACAGATAAAGTCTTTGCAGGATTCCTGCATAAGGTAGTGGAAGAATGTAAAATATGGAAAGAAGAATGATTGTGTTCGTAAACCAACACTGTGGTACTTTAATCTGATGAAATTCATTCAACCTAAAGAACGGGGAGAGGCACATTCATCTGCGATGGGGATGGAAGTTGTGGAGTGTGTGGTTGTGAACAACACATTCATTCAACATGGAATGATGAATAACAACACAGTCTATTTTCCCATGTCTGTCAATGATGAGGTAGTGGACAACGCCATCAACACATCGGTCAACAATGGGATTTGTGACACTACAGTCAATATATCAATCAATGGTGAGGTTGGTGACACTGCAGTCAAAATATTAATAAACGACGAGGTTGGTGACTCTACAGTCGATACATCAATCAATGACGAGGTTGGTGACAACACAATCAATTCGTTTCTGAACAACGAAGCGATGGACAATGTTGTCAATGCGTTTCAACAGTGAGGTTGGGAACATTGTAGTGAACACAACCAACACACCCATTATTCGCGCATCTGACACATCTATTAATGATACAATCAATATGCCCATCAAGGGTGAGATTTTCGACATATGTTTTTTGTTATGAAATTGAAAAAAAAAAACTCATACGAATGGAACTTTCACAGAGGCGTTATTCAAAATCAATAATCAACCATGTAGTAGATGTGGGTTTGTCTAATGAGTGGTCAAGTTGAGCCAGATGGAGTATCATACTTTAAAAAATAACCTCATATGTACTTTATCTTTATAAAATCAAATAAAACAAATTAAAAAGAATGGCTTTTGTTTGTAATTTTTTGCCATTTATTTTCACATCATCTATGAATCACTTGTCGTAAATTACACATTCACTAGATTCTTTTGGAAATCTCCCATTTGCAATATCCAAATACACTTTGTGTTCTGTTAGATAAAATTTATAACTTTCAAACCATTTTTAAACAATTCACTGACTAATTTTGTGAATGTTTTTTTTTATGGAAATCTGACGCATCGCTTCAATCAAAACTGTATGTATGACTTTTACATAATTGCGTAGAAATTTACATAATGAATCTGATACATTTCGAGCTGTGGCACATTGTTTATTTTTTATATTGGTGGTAATTTGGAATACTTTTCCAAAGTCAAGTATCGACCTGCCTGACAGTCTTTGGGATCGTACAAGAGCACCGTTTTCTTATGGCCAATTTAGGAAGAACTGAGACCACCAATGTACATTTGACATGCAGATGAGTTTTTGATCCTAACCAACTTCACATTTTTGTACAATTCTGCCTGGTCTATCAAATAGAGGTAGTTGTAAATGGCAAACAATTCATTTCCGAAATTGAGGAACTTTTCCAATTTATAACAGTTGGTTACTTTGGTGATATTCGCAAAGAAGAAGGCAAGTGCAGCAACATAGTTATAGATTCGTTTCACGAAACGCGATGCATTGTGCTCGTTACCTTAATGAACAATAGAAAACAGTTTCAATACATCTTGGTTTGTATTACTGCAAAATACACTGTAGTCAATCAGTTTTGTCAAACCTAAGTATTTTACTTCACTAGTCAAATAGATGCAAGTATCTCAGTGCCTTCGAGAACGATACCACTTCCATTAATTGTGTTTATTTCCTCGTTTATGAGTTCGATAAACCTGCTTCTGTCCCGTTTCAAAATATTTGTAAACTGATACCCATCAGTATCTGCTTCAAAGACCATTTTGCGATACTTCCGCGGAATTTTGCAAACATCTGCATGGAGTTTCATCTTGTCGTACACAATCAGTTTTTTATTTGTTTCGAGATTAGAGTAGGTATCATAGGCATCTTAACGAATGAAATATACCAACTGCATGAGATCCTCTTCTGTCAGGTTGTTTATTGTTCCTTTGTGATCGCGAATCGCGTGCAGTAGATACAGCACGGGTGTAATTTGACAAAAATGTATGAGAAGTTTGCGTGCAAACAATGTCGTGCCTATGGCTATGGGAATGCTGACAAACTTGAAAGATGGAGTGCCAAAAATCCCATAGGTCCAGTTGACCATCATTTTTAGCGAATGTTGCTTTGCATCCAACACCGAGTGCCTTGAATCCTCTCTTCAGAGACTTCTTTTTTTTTTTTGCATTTCAGATTTTTTGATATTTCATTTGCTTCTTTACAGTTTTCCTATGGTCGAGTAAAGACTCTATAAAGTTTATGCCGAATGAATTTTTGGAATGTGAGGGTAAACGAATCAGAATGGGAGTATCGCCAGCCAACAACTCTAGTTCCGTACAGAAAGTATCATCTTCCCAATAGGCTGGCTGGAATACATCAGGTTCATGTATTCCGAATAATTTTAGTTTTTGTCTTCCGTCATGTACAGAGCAATTATGTCATTCCTCAGCATTTCATCGGACGCGTCACGGGATATCGGGGCATTTTCAAACACTAAATTTAATGCTTTGGCGCAGCAACAACCGACATTCGATAGGGAAAGTCGATTGTTGATGATGATGATGATGATGGTGTTTGGGTAGACACTATTGAGGTCGTATTGAATAACGTTCAAAAAAAGACAGTGATTTGCAAACACCACGGCTCTGGGATATTCTTTTTTCGTGTAATTGAACTTTGGTTTGGAGTAAATTAATCTAACATCTATCGCGAGCGACAAACATTTCAGATCGGGTATGGCCAGTAAAACGGAATCATTTCTCTGGTATCCCAGTTACATACCAAAGGATAGCGCATGATACATGAATGCGTTCGCAATTAGGCAAGAAATGGCACTCATTGAACTGTCTTCGAGACCGCAGTTAAATAGATTGGCCGATTGGTTGATGAAAATAGCCAAATTAAATTTGTTATAAAGTCCTACCTCGGTCACGCAATCCCTCCCGTTGTAAATTAAAGCGTGCTCCATGCGGTAGAAAACTATAGAGTCTGTGTTTGTTTCACCTGTAAGTTTATGCCAAATGCTATCACTAATGTACTTGGTGTGGCGAACTTGCATTTTTGTGTATTTAGCATTCACTGCATCAAACTTTTCTTTGTTCTAGGACTCGATGTGAAATATATTTCTCATACACTCGTGACGAAAGTCATCATCTGTGGGTGTCATTTAGAATATAACAAATTGGCATAAGTTCAAATTGATTTTCCTGAACTTTTGGCTCAGATAGTTTTTAGATAAATTCCCCAACGACACATTCCCACTCGCCAATGTATTTTTTGTTCAAGATTGTAAACATATTGAATATAAGTACGTCCCAGTAAAAACGAATGAGCGGAGCTGTGGCTAATTTTCCGAGGGTTATAAATGTTTTTATTTCGTGTTGCATATTGAGAACCCGCAAGCGAGTCAATAGGACTTTAAAATCGTATTCGATAATGTTGTGGCCAACAAAAAAATGTGGGTAATTTTGGTATCCTGTTAGCATTTTCAGCAAGTATCCCTAACTATACCAAAAGAGAAAATTAGTAATGAGATCTTCTTCTTGTGAGAAACCTTCGATCCAAATGCATTTCGCGGACAGTCTTTCGTATTTCTTCCGCATTTCCATGTCAAAATCATCGGGTATGCCACGACATATTACGTACGAAATTATACTCACTTCGACATCCAGATACAATAGAGCACAAACATGAGCAGTTTTTCTGGAGCGACACCACCCAGGGGCGAGTCGTCCAAATTATCCACACCAGTCTTGATGTCGAAGCTCACGACAGGAATGTAGTTGCAGAGATGAGTGTAATCGTAAGACATGTCCAGGATCAGATGCTTAGACTCTGTGACTGATTACACACCATTTGCACAAAATATATTTCCCACCATGTGATTACTGACTCCATGTTTCAGTCTGCGAAAATTTAGTTTTGCAAGCTGATTTAGTTTGACGGATGAATTTTGCAATATCCCCTCTAAAGATACAGTATCGATGTACAACTCCATTTGCAACATGAAATGCACATCAGTCGACTGGATGGTAAAGTAGTATTTTTTTTTTTCACAATTATTTTCCACGAGAAATTTCTATACTGTGTTCAGGTTACTCATGGTGAGAAATTCAATTTTACCTAATTATATGAAATGTACAATGTGCTTGCCACATTTTGATTTAAAATTTCCAGCAACGAGTTTGAATTAGTTTCCAGAGAGATTGTCGTATCGACGATTGAATTAGTTTCCAGAGAGATCGTCGTATCGACGATTGAATCGATATATGGTTCATATAACTCAATCAGTAGTTGGCACGTTTTGAATTTCATGTTTTCAGCAAATAGAAAGTACATAGAGAGAGGGTAAGTCAAGATTTCTTGAAACCTCTTCATCATTTTGATATCAATGCACAAAACGTTTATCTGATTATTGTAGATGAAAACCTCAATACAAATATTTTACTTTGTAGATTTAAAGAACATGAAGGGTTAAATTCTTTGTTATATAAGAACCTTTAGTCATGGCTAACAAACTAAGTTTTACAATGACCATAGCATTGGAAATATTTCAAACTATCTACAACAAAGGATACTGCCAAAATATACGAACGTTCTTGTTATTTCGAACCTCATTTGATACGCGCTTTTTACAATGTGTGTGGATATTCCAACTAAATGCACACTTTATTTTTCTCGCAAAACATTTTCTTAAATTCATTTTGTGTAAATGAGTTTAAACTATTTTTTTCAACTTCAAAGAAACAGATGATTCCTGAAGGTAATAAAAAAAACACTTTTTAAATAAAAACAATTTATTTTTAAAATAATATAAATATAAAAATAATAAAAATATGTAAAATTATAAATATATAAAAAACATTAAATATATATAAAATTAATAAACTCCTGTCTTTCAAATTTCCGCTCATCAGGACCCTGGCCACCCACCCACCCTGCAAAATCAAAATCTTGTGTATGGCCTTGCTTTGAAAAAGTCATCAACACTTTGTGAGTAAATACAATGTAAACACTTACTTTCCCACACCACTTTACCCCCAGCACAACATCTACACAGTTCAAATTTGGTTAAGATCCATGGTTACGTTTGTGGTAGGGACGGGGGGTGTGGGGAGTGTGATGGGAACTGCCGCTGTTGAGTGGAAATTAGAGAAGAATGGATTCATTTGTCTGCCCATGTGATCGCCCTTATATTGCATATGATGTATTTTGGCATTTCAAATTGGAGTTACTGGGATTGGAACTCCTGCTGTGGGTGGAACTCCTGCTGGGGGCGGAACTCCGGCTGGGGTTGGATCTCCTGCTGGAGATGGATTTCCTGCTGGGGTTGGAGCTCCTGCTGCAGATGAAACTCCTACTGGGGATGGATCTCCTGCTGGAGATGGATTTCCTGCTGGGGTTGGAGCTCCTGCTGCAGATGAAACTCCTACTGGGGATGGAGAGGCTGTTGGAGGAACCGAAGTCTATACTCCAATGGCTGCTGCCAGAGCCACTGCCTCTGTGGGGGTTGGCATTTCAATCCCCTCACGTTCTTTCCCAGCATTGGCTGGTGGAAATGCTGTAAACAAAAAAAAAAAAAAACATGTTACAATCTGTTTTTCCCTAAAATCAAACAAAAGACACTCTGATAAAATAATAATTTTACCCTTAAGCCTTTCTTTCTTTTGCTTCTAAGGAAAGCAGACTTTAATTTTTTTTTACAAAATTTACACTTTTGTGTAATATTACACTGGTAATGTTTTCGTGAAGTTTTATATTTGTGCCATTCTTCCTGAAACTCATTATACTCCTTAACCAACTCCTTCCCTAATTTATTTTGAACCTCTACCATTTTTTCCAATTCTTCCTTTGCTTCTGTATATTTTTCTAATAGTGATCATATTTCCTTTTCTGTACTACGGTTCATCAAAAACCTATCATAAATATTTCTAAATTTATCCTCCATTCCTTCAAATAACCCATCTAACTCTATCTTTTTTGCACCAACCGTATCCATCTCTGCCAAACTTCACTAATGGTCACTACTACTATTAGTGTTAAATATCACACTGCTACTAAACAGTGTTATATGTGTTATTCCTAGCATACTGACACGAGACAAAGTGCATGTTGTTTATATACGGATCGAGTAAATTTTGTATATCGTATTTCAGGGTAATGGGGAAAGATTACTCTATAAGTGAGTTTTTTTCTTTTTTACATCAAGCACTCTTATGCTCATGTTTCTTTTATTTGTGATCAGTGTACCTGATGTGCACTAACACGCTCAAAGTCATGACTAGTTTTCATACATGGACCGGTGAGGCGACTGGCATACATAACTCAACTTGGCCTCATTATTATGCCAAAATTATCTCGGGGCAGAAATATTTTTTTACCATGCAAAAAGGAAGTTCCCCTCACATTTCCACCCCTCTACCTACTTACTTTTATTTTTTCTCCTATTGTCCTGGGTAGGAACCAGAGTATGTTTTTCTCCTAGTGTCCTGGTAAGAGTCAAGAGTTTTTTTTTCTCAAGTGTTGCAGTCGAAGCCAGAGTATATAAGCAGTGAACTTTGCGACAAACAACATCAACCATCAGTTGATCGCCAACCGACAGTGAATTGTGTGTAGTGGTTGCCAGTGGCTGAGATGCCAATCTTTGACACCAATGATGCCTCCGCCTATGTCGAGGAAGCAATGAACATCGGTGACGAACAGGCCATCAAGGGGGCGAACACCTTCGAGGCTGAAGAGGCAAACGCCTTCGACTTTGAAGAATTTGGCATCTTCAACTTCGAAGACCTCGTTGCCCTTAATGCCAAAGACGCCATCTTCAATGCCGAGGATGTCATGCTCATCGACGCCGAAGAGGCCATCTCCTTCGATGCCCAATAGGTCATCCACTTCCGACGCCGAAGAGGTCATCTCCTTCGACTCCGAAGTCATCCCCTTTGACAATAAACAGGTCATCCCCTTCAATGCCTATGATGTCAAGCTCTTTGACACCGAAGAGATCATCTTTCACGCCGAAGATCTCATCACCTTTAACATCAAGGATGCCGTCTCCTTCGATGTTAAGGATGTTATCTCCTTCAACATCAAGGATATCTTCTACTTCTCAGAGGAGGAGGACGAGGCCTGTTAAAAGAAGGAATCCACCGTCGGCACCTTCAGCACCACCACCCTCTGCTGGTGCAGATGTAATGGGAACGGCACCTCTTGTACCAACTATGATGCCTGGAGGATTTATGCAGATACCATTACAAGTACTTTTGCCCCCTCCAGGTATTTCATTCTATTTTACGACTCTTTAATAGGACTGTTAATAATGTAACAATTACTAATAAAAATAAATTATTTTTTTCAATAGTGTTCTATATTTCATAATAAGATGTATGTATTTCTTTTACAGCTAATATTATTTATTATTGTAGTCGTGTTGTTGGATTTAATAACTGAAAAGTTTTTAAATGCACCCAAACATGAACATTTTGTAAAAACTCTATAGAGATATCTAATCAGTCTCCACCATCATTGCCACCTCCATCACTTAAGTCGTCGCCGACAACCGAATATAATTCCAGACATAAAATATCTATTTATTTTGGTTTCAGAAATAACTTTGTAACTCATCACACTATCAATTTTTGTTTCGATTGTAATGAAAAGTCTGTTGACAAATTTAAATGGAAAGAGCTTTCGCGAAACTTGTACGTTAATTTTAATTTTACCAGTACGATACACGACATGTTGTCTTTTGCATTTGATGATATTTCGGTAAAGCTATTCAATTTATACAAAAATGACTATGTCATATATTTTGCTTAATAAACATCATTTCTCTTCAAGAGCGCTGTTTCTCGAAATGGAAAAAAAAAAGCAGTATGGATCCTTTGATGGAAATTTTACGAGTGAATAACATGTTTACACATTTCCACTATAAGAAATACGACAGTTTGGTGTGCCTACACGCGACTTTTGGCCACTTTAAAGATTCCGTCGGCGAGAACAGAGTGTTATTTCAGTTTTTTGCAGCGTCCGAGTCTTGCTGGAAACGGTATTCATAAAACCTCTGGCTCCCACTACGATGAAAGTGGCGATGTGTAGAATGGTACCCTTATTTTATTCGATAATGATTCCAAGATTGGCATACAAGACACTAACAAAAATGTAATTATTTCTAAGAAACAAAACCCTCTGAGAAAAATCTTTAGTTTACAACTAAGGTAAAAAACAATATATGGATAAAATAAAAATAGACAGTGTTGAAAAACTCGTAAAGATTTTAGGCCAAGGTCGAAAGACTGAAGTTCGTAAATTTCTTTGGAATTTGGATATTACAAACAGGTGATGAAAAGACTGGACGGTATGAACGAGTCTATAGATTTTGCCTTAAACAAATTGCACTCTCGCGAATTTACGAAAAAATATTTAATTAAAGATGAAATTACAGATTTGTAAATTGATACCTTTCTAAATCAAGTCCAGCAAAACAAACAAACTTTGCATGAACTCGTCAAACTAAAAACAAAAGTGGAAAACATATAATTTCAACTGGCATTTCTTCAGAAATTGTACGAATTGTCTCAAATAGATGCAAGCATTAATCCCGAAGAGTTTTACTCGAAATTACTCAACATTATACATGTAAACAATATACAGGTGGGTATTTCGTGAGAAGTCGTACTCTATAATATTTTTACGATCGTTACCTACATATCTCCGAAAATTCCCAATATACCAACTTATATGCTGTCAGACATTTTACAAATTATCAACGGCATTGCACTGAATGGTTTAAACAGTCCACTACCATGGGAAAAAAATTATGGTTATATAAGGTAATACCTAACAACAAAAACGTTGTATATGATGACAAATAATAATAGCGAAAATCGGTCAGAGTTATTGATAAATCATTTTGAAATTGAAGGCAATATTTTAATCACTTGTGATGTAATACGTACTGAAATCAAACCGGGTAAATTTGTGTTTTGGTTTCGAGCAAATGTAATGACCACAATGGCTACTAGGCTTCCGGACATTGCTCAAGACGTGGTGGTGAAACCTGATCAACTCTCTGGTCGTGTGCCTGTACCAATCAGACAGTGATGAAAAATCTAATACAAATGAAAGTAAACGAAAAATAACATTGACTTTTACACGTACTCAATACCGAACTCTCAATCGTATGGTCAAAAAACTATATAAAACAATTCAAAAATTCAGGAAATTATGCGCTCCAACTATGTACCAAACAGCATTAACATGGTCAATTGTCTTTAAAAAAAAATGCATTGAGACGATACAACATTGAATATGTACCCAACTACAATTTCTTCAAATTACTGAATTCTTATTACAAAGACTAAGTAATTGAAAAATTGAAAGATTTGGTAGAAAATTACAATAAACATATCATTAAGGGGAAACCTGAAGTTTCCCCTTAAAAATTCAGTTTATTTGGAATTTTTAAGGGGGAACTTCCAGTCCCCCTTAAAAAATTAGGTCTATTTAGAAGGTGATTCAGTCCCCCTTTCTATAAATTCACTTGGTTTCATGACATCATATATATGATACATTATGTAGTAAAGTGTTTAAATAAAATGTAGACTTATTTTTTCCTGCCTTCCATGATTTCAAAAAAAAATATTTTTTGTAACGATTCCTACGTATACACTTCCAGACATTATGCAAATCATCAACGGCATTGCACTGAATAATTGAAACAGACTAACTAAACTTGTCTTTACATGCCACTATATAGATATCGATCATAAATAAAAATAAAAAAAACCATCTATTTGTACTAAAATACATACATTGTTTATATCAAAAGGTGATTCAGCCACCCCTTCTTTATATAAACAATTTACATTGCAGTGAGGGGGGTGGGGGGGAATTTTTGGTGCCCCAAAAAATCGGTATATTTGGAAGGTGATTCAGTACACCTTTGATATAAACAATGTAGATGGGAGACTGGAAGTTCCCACTTTAAAAATTCCGTTTATTTGGAAGGTGATTCTGTTCCGGTCCCCTCAAAAATATTCAATTTGTTTGGAAGGTGATTTATCCCCCCCCCCCCCCCCCTTAAAAATAGAATATAGACTCCCCCCTTCCCTGCCACTATGGCTACAAAAAAAAATTTCACAATGATTCCTATATATTGAATGGCAGACATTATGCGAAACATAAGTAATACGGTAACCATGGCATTTATAATACGTTATTACGACGAAGCCCACAACTTGTTCAGTATTTCAACCAAACCCTTCGATCGAAACATTGTAATGTCTCAGAAACATCGAGAATTGGCTTCGGAACTACCTTGTGGGGTTCTGAACTATTATCGGTGTTTCATAAACTCGTACTATACTCACGAGTCGGAAAATCGTGTACAACACTGCAACGGATCTGAACACTTTTAAGTATTGTAAACGTCCTGTGATGATGCATTTTCAGAGTTTTAGCATTCCCTGCAACGCCAAATGCGAAACGTATTTGAGAACTGTCAAATGGGAAGAATTATATTATTATAATTTTTATTGGAAAATTATCGAAACCATGTACATTAAAATTGATTGAAAGAAAGAATTACCATGTCCTCGGGATTCGGAAAATCGCGCTGTAGCAATTGAAACAATGGAACGACATGAAAGAAAAGAGCACATTATATATTGTGATCAACTTAGGCACATTACGGTATGTAAGGATCCTGTACGGCCCACGAGATGTTTGTTGAGTGGACATGCAAATTGCCAACACGAATTCAAACAACAATGTAATTTATCGAGTAATAAACATGAGTTGAAAATTATAAAAGATCACCAATTTAAATAAAAACGTGTGTACTTTTTACCGAAATAGATTGCTACTTTTTTATGTGTGTTTTTCTTATTTATCCAATTCTCATTCAGTGTGTTTAATTTTGGCGACTATTTACCAGAGTGCTCCACGATCGATATGACATAATAAATAAAGTGGGTGGGCACTTTATTCAATAACCAATCAGAGTACACCATTTTATTCCCAAAATTTTTCTCAGCTGGTGAATATTGGTATCGATATTCGAACCCAAATTGCAGAAAAAATATCCAAAAGTTTGTCTCTTGTTAAAAAAAAATTTCAATTCTTATATACGTTTTGTTTTAAGTTGGCCTGTTATGGTACCAAGCAACTTACTTTCGAAATTATTCCCATAAACTTTTCTTTTCTGTTAATTGTTCTATGATTACCTCCACTATAGAGTAGTGCTCGCGAATTAACGTAGAAAGTCTTTCATAAACGAATAACTAGGTAAATTAACTTTGAGAATATGTTCAAACACCGATCTCATTAGATATATGCACTCTGATGTTTTAATTTTTTTGCACTCATCATTCAAAGACCAAAAGCGAGGAAAAAACCTTAGACGATCGCCAGCTTCTGGCACCGGTCGTTTTTCCCACAGAAAATGAATGGGAACATTCGTTGATTGAAATCATCAAATTGTAGTTTTTCGTTGACGACTTCTATTAGGAGCGGTAAATAATTTCTGTTTCTATCAAACAGATTTGTGCACAAGCCGTGTACTTGGTCTGTTGTAATTTACTCTTTGGCCCGAGGTCCGAATAGTTTCCAGTAAACACCATTGCAGCATCGGTAAATGAATTTGTGTACGTTTCGCATGGACATTTCACTGTCATTGTGTCCGAGCAGAGGTGAAATGTAACGCTCAAAGATGGTGTCGGGTTTGAAGACGTTTTTCAAAAACTTAGTTATTCATTCCTCGTCATACATAAACACGTTTCTCAAATCGACATTCTCAAATCGACGATATGGTGTGAAAAATGCGGGTAAGGCGAAGCGAAATTGTCGGAAAACAGTTTTACAGGTGCTGACAACGAATGGAGGGTGGTAACAAATGCAACTTTAAAGTGTCGGTGAGACAGAGCAGTTTCGTGGGAGATCCAAACTTGTCTCCAGGCAAGATAGTCCAGCTGTGTTTTACTATGGTGCCTGATAAAATACCCTCGACAGCAGACTATAGTGAACGAACTTTTGTGCTTGGAAAGACAGTCGTCGCCTGGTCGAGTTTCTGCCGCCAAGTGTGCATAGACTGGGTGTTGTACAGAAACGCATCTGCGGGCCGGGCAAAGTGGTCAACATAAATCATTCGTGAGTGGTTCGCTCCGTGCACGAAAGTAATTTCAGACTGCTGGCGCGGTTACAGCAACTTGGACATTCACAGCTACTGTCACATGCAGGTGAAAAGAGTGGATGGTAAACACTCGAAACACGCTAAAGATGAAGAGGGGCAAGACGTTGAGGGTGCACACTCAAAACATCGAGCGAAGTTGGTGTTCTGTGCGATACAGTATTCCCTGTTTTGGCAGACGGAAAAAATCTTGGGTCGGCTACCTGGCTGAGTACGTCTGGAAAAAGAATGATCCGTACTGATAACGACTGCACGCTCTGCTGATTCACGCCGCCGACATGCACCATCGTAATCGGCGAAGAGGAGATGGCGGCGAAGGATATCCCAATTTCGACAGGTATCTGTTTGTTATGGTTCTTTTTAATTTGCAGGCACTAGTAATATTGAGTTGCAGTTGCAGTTTTAAAAAATGTGAATTGAGTTACTTTTGCCATTGCAGTAAAAATTAAAGTGTGATTTACTTGCTGTTTGTTTCAGTTTAAAGTGTGATTGACTTGCTGTTTGTTTCAGTTTATATTAATGTTTAATTGACTTGTCGTTTGATTGAGTAGCTGTTGCAGTTTAAAATAATGTTTGAATGACATGTTATGTGTTTTATTTTACAGGGGCGAGTGAGACTGTGTAGCTGTTTGATTCAAGTTTAGATTAATGTTTAACTGAGTAGCTGTTTGATTCAAGTTTTAATTAATTATTAATTGAGTAGCTGTTTGATTCAAATTTAAATTAATGTTTAATTGAGTTGCTGTTTGATTCTAGTTAAAATTAACGTTTTATTGAGTTGCTGTTTGATTCAGTTAAAAAAAAACAATGTTTGATTGACATGCTGTTTGTTTTGGTTAAAAAAAATTTGTATGGCTTGCTGTTTGTTTCAATAAAAAATATGTTTGATTGATATGTTGTTCGTGTAAACATTCATTCGCGATCTGGAAAAAAAAAACCTAAAATATTCGAGTAGGTCATGATAGGTCCACCCAGCGACAGCGGATGTACTTGCATCTGTTGCATCCGCAAAACTTGGATCTGCGAGTTTCAATTATTGAGGTAAATCGATTTTTAAAAAATTACATTCATTCGCTATTGTGATAAGGCATAGCATGGTCATGTCTGTCATGACCGGTTCGGCCGGCGGCAGATGCTGTTGTTTTCACGGACTTTGGACCTGCCTGTTTCGAGTATTGAGGTAATTTATAAAAAGAAGTAATGACTTATATAAAAATTTAAAAACTATACGGTTAAATTTATAAGAAGTTGAATTTTTAAATGTACATTTTTTTACCATACCCTTTAAGTGATTGCGTACATGTAAATCTTTATATAATGAATGGTCAAGACTATAAAAAATTTTAATAACTATTAAATATACTTTATAAAATTTAAAAAAAAAAAGCATGTAACAGGGACAAGAAAAGGGCGAAAAAAAATAATTTTTTGGATGCGTGATAGGACACTTTTAGCAATAGTTACTTTTTGCACCTGGATACACTTCGGAAAACAAATGGGGTATCTTACCCTATACTCCTTTTTCGGTTAGGATACGCTATAGGAAATAATTGGGTGCAGGTCGAAATTTCCTCCGATTCGGCTGGATTCGCTCGAAACAAGTGAGGTGTGGTACCAATTTCCCCCTTCCCGCATGAATACGCAATGTCGTCATTTTCGGTCCTGCACGTTTTGTCACCTGGATACACAAAGGGAAAATTTTGGTAAAAACCAGCTTTTTTAAGGTGCGCTGGATACACAGGAGGAAACATTGTATTTTATTAGGGCTTTTTCCCAGTCGTGGTTGGATACGTAATTGGCGTTATTTTGTCTCAAATTTGTTTAGCATTGGATATATAATACAATGGTTTTTGAGTGATTTAGATATGCAATACTGAACAATCACCTATAATACTATTAAACATAAGTGTCCACAGATAACAGATTTAAAATTCTGAACTCGATCATTATTGTAATAAACATTATTGTTTTTAAAATAATTAATTAAATTATTAGGAATATTACCTCAAAATGAATCAAAATAATAAATATAATTTTCTTTCAAATAGCAAACCCAATGAGTGCTAGGATTTAATGAGATATCAAAATTAATCGCAGCACATTCATTTTTGTGCATATTTTTTGGTAGTTCATCAGTCATATAAATATTTCTGAATTTGTTTTTACATTTAATATTTTTACGTATTTTTAAATATTGATATTAGATAATGGTGATAAATTCAATTTTTTTCGTCTTCCTCATTTTAATCCACTTCTTGACTTATTTTCCATTGCCAAATTATGTCACTGTTCTTCTAATTGTTTTATATTTTTACTAATTTGTTCAACAGCACTATAAATTGCAGCAGCCGCTCCTAAAGCGGCGAGTACAATGGAAATAATTCCTCCATGATCTAAACCATTGCCAGTTTTTTCTTTAGCATTTTTAATTGTCGGTAATGATAAAGAAAATTTGAAATTTTTGCCCTCTTACACAAATTTTTTAATTCCTCATAAGGAATATCAAAGGTTATATTTGTTATCTTCATTTATAAGTTAAAAAAAAAATTAACAATTTAATAATTTTTTATTCCCATCCTAATATTCTTTTTGTAAACATAGTTGAGGAAACAGCAGCAGAAGCAATTTTTCCACCAATTGGAGTATCTTTATTAAACATTATTTCTTTTGCTTCTTTCTGTAAAATTTTATCTGCTTCATGTCTAGATTCGAAATATTTATGATCTCGATAAGCAATATCATGATATTTGCATGCTTCGTGTAATTTATTTACTCCTTAATAACCTCTTTCATTTACTTTTGCAAATGGACCACAATAATTATAACCGGGCAAATTTAAATTATTTAACATCCAGTTTATCACACCTTTTCCATGGTGTTCTGAATTCCAAAATGAGTGCAAAATAACATGTTAAACTCTTATAAGATATGATATACCTTTTGGATTATCAACAACAAATTCAGAAAATGTATTGCATAGCATATTCATTATGTTCACTTTTTCATTGGAAAAACTATTATTTCCAGCATTTTCTTCGTCCTGAATAACTAATAATCTATATATTAATTTTCTAAAATCATCCATTCAAATGTATTCTTTGGGCAAATTATTATATTTTTTATTCCTTCTCCAGATTTAAGAGTTCTTGTAGACACCATTCTTTCTGGTGTATTTAGTAATGATTTTGACTGAATTTTTTATATATTCTTTATAAATTGGAGTAATTATCTTAACATACTTCGTATTACTACTTGAACTTGGATTATTCCTTTTCTTATTAGGAATATATTTTTGAAATATAGCATTGGTTGCTAAAATAAAATCTTTGTAATTTTTAAGGTCAACAACAATATCGAAATTAACTTCGAGTTTTTGATAGATACTTATTATTAATAAATTAATAAGACCTTCTGTTAATTCATATCTTTTATCTTTGACAAATAAAAAATTACCATCTATTTTTACTTTTGTATCACCAATTTCAAAATCTTGACCAACTCCTCATAAACCAAATTTAATATTAATATGTTCAGAAATATGTTTTCAGAGTTTTATAGTAGAAACTTACTATAGGTGGTAAATTTTTCAATTGTACAATTCCCAATTGCTCTTCCAAATTAGGAGATTCTTGTTCTGAAATAATCATTTTTCAAATGATGTTTATTCTGGTGTTAATGTATAATCTAATTTTTTTGCAGCATCAGGTACTAGTGTGGTTTTAAATTATTATTTTCTTCACTTACTTGTTCTACTTTTTTGCCAATATTTTGTAACTCACGAATTAATGTTAGATTTTTTTTTTTTTTTACCTCATGGTTCTTTTTATAATTTTTATACTTTTCGATGAGCAATTTCACTCATTTATATACATATTTATGTATATTATTTTTACTTATAATTTAGTTTAAAATGTATTGAGAGATTTGAGAGACAAACTTTTCCCCCAACTGATCAAACTAGTAAAAATTTAAATATTTACAATAGTAGAATAGAATTTTATATTCCAATAGGGGATGACATTTTTTCCAAACGATGCTTATGTTTTGGAAGAATGCCGCCTATTAAAAAGAGATAAAGCTGGAGATGAGAGAATATTGCCTACTAAAAAGAGATAAAGTTGGAGATGAGGCAAAATACGAAAAATGAGATAATATTGATATTTGTTCTAATTTTTTTCCATTTCACTTTTCTTGAGTATAAATTTCAAAACATGCACAGATTACTGAGGCTGTCGGTAAACCAGGAATAACTTCAACAATGATAAACATTTTGCTAAGATAACCATGTGAACAAAATTATTTTGAGTCTACTGGTGGCGATAATAAATTTCGAGTAAAATCTGTTCATAGTGATAACATAAATGGAATAGTGTATCCATTAAGATATTTGTTTGGTTTTATTCGCGATAATAATGAAGTTCACTTGAAGGGTGGTTATAAAATCACTTTTTTTAAAATTAATCTGATAGCAATTGTTTATTTGTTTATGAAACTTAAAAAAGCAGATAGTTCGATTGATAAAGCATATGCTGATCGAGGTAAGATTTTTATTGGACAATTAGAAATTATATGGCCTATTGTTGAATACGAAGCTAACTCACAAATTTCAATTAAAGAAAAATATATATAAAATCCTAAAATTCATATTGGTTTTAAGTATTGGCAATTTTAAGAAAAATGAGTTTCTGTTGGAACAATGGTTTTTAACTTTGATATAAAAGATCAGTTTAATAACTTACAATTTGATATTCCTGATTTTGTAATTGTGGGTTTCCAAACTAATAGAAAAATCGGGCCGAGCAAAATGTGCATTCTTCAATGTTTGATAATTGTAATGTAAGAAATATTTTTGTTAAAAATGGTAGAAATGAAATTTTTCTAAAGGAAAATTGGAATCCAGATATTGAAAATGATCTTTGTCTTAAAATGTTTCTGGCTTTTAATGATTTTAGAAATTAAAGAACATAATTAGATACTTTATATAGAAATAATGAACTTTATTATAAGTGATATGGCGATATAAATTATTATTCATATTGGGGGCGAAGACCTTTATATGTTATTGACTGCCTATATAGAAAAAAAGCAGTAGTTAGAGATAAAACAAATATAAAAATTAGTGTAGATTTTAAAAAAGCTACTGAGGCTGGTACTATTTGTAATGTTGTTTTAATTAGCCAACGAAAATTTATTTAAGATTATTTGAAAGAAAATATCACTGGAGATATACAAATTTTTAATTTTATTAAATGGCTGATGTAAACGATTTTACAGAAATACATATTTGTGTCAATACTTTAATACAATTTTTTTAGACTCATAGTTGAGAGGTTGCATTTTTAAGAATTTTTAGAAATATAGATGTTTTATCGAATAAAAAATAATCGTTCTAATTAAAATTTTCTCATAGTATCACTTTTTATAAAACATATATACATTTTTAATATCATAAATGGATCAAATTATAGAATTTTTAAAGATTTGGGATATTAGATATGAAATTATAAAAACAGAAAATATTTTTGATAAAGGATTGGACATTGTTCATTTCAAAATCGTTTTAAAAATGATTTAAGATCAAATTAATTTTCTGTTTTTAAAGAAGATATTTATGGTTTGGATTGTTGTGATGGATGGGATTATGGAATTAGTAATGGTTATGCTTAAGGTTTATATTTATTTTTAGACTTTAAAAAATATTATTGGTGTTTTACATTTGTTGAATAAAATCTATAGATTCTGTCAATTATCTTTTTTAATATTTCATCTGATTTACTTGTTTTAGCCTTACGTTTGCTTAATCTTTGCATAAATTTGCTAAAAATTTTCTTTTATTTTTTTTTGCTTAAAATTGCCCATTTTTAAGAGCTACTTTTTAAAAAGCTTTTCGAGCTTAAATTTAGACCTCAAATACCTTGATTTTAGCTTTTTTTACATGATTTTTACAGTTTTTTCATCGAATTCAAAATTTTAGTTGTTTTTTTTCTTTTAACTTTTTCCTGTACTTTAAGATGAAATAACCCTATTTAGTGTACTTCATCTTTGTTGTAATTTTAGAACAAATAACCTCCAAAATGTGCTGCGCCAAGATCGGCATTATACATATACTCTCCTACAGTTAGTTTGGCAATACAGTGGATTTTTATGGCTATATTCTGTTTGGCCATTGTTTACCATTACAGTTTCTTATACCCAATAAACACATTCCATTGTGCATAAATCTATAGCGCCATACAACACAATCGATTTGTTTCACAAATAAAGCAAGTGTGTATTTTAATGCATTTTTGTAAACGAGCAAATAATTTTATGCATTTCGCTGTTGTCCCTTATCTACAACTTATTCGATATTGGTTAGTCATAGCAGTTGTATTCACAGGACTCGGATTTTATCCAAGTTTAATGATTGGTTCTCTACGAGACTGCGAACCACCTTGGAACTCCTGTTACAACCTACGACTATTTCTGTTACAACCTACAACTAATCCTGTTACAATCTACGCCCACTCCTGTTACAACCTACGACGACTCCTGTTATAACTTACGACGAATCGTGTTTCAATCTACGACTCATGTTACAACCTACGACAACGACTTGCCACTGCCATTGTATACCAGGCTTTACAGTGCTTCTTTTGAATAAAATTAGCATATGCCTATAGCAAATTATTTCCCTATGGTGTGTGTAATTTTAATAAATGGTTATTACTACAAAAAGGAGTTTTCATTACCAGTTATTACTTTCCGTTTTTATTGAAATGTTGCAGTAAATAAATAGTTTGTTAAAACAGATGTAACTGCTGTTACACAACCATATGCTACTTGAAAGTTTATTACCAAGCTAACTTGAAAGTGCCCGATCATAACCTAGGTAATTGCAATTACATTAAACAATACAAGTTTTCTGAAGTTGCATTTAATTGGACGAAAGGGTGATACTAATATAGATATGTATGTATATATATTTATCAGTTTTCATGTTCATTCAAGCTTTCACTTAAGTACTATTTCAGATTGTATAATTTTTTTTTTAGATTGTTTTCCCTTGGTGTCCTAGTGATGTACATTAAATTCCAGGATGTAATGATTGACCCTTGTTTTTGATGAAATATATACACAAGATTAACATTCAAGTCATTCTGTGGCTGCAAAGTACTTGGAGCACTAGTATCCCAAGAGTGGCAACATTGAACACATAGCACAAAATAAAGCCTTGAGTTTCCCATATTTCTGTTAGGTTGATTGTTGATGATTGGTACAAATGGTGAAGTGTTCGGGAAGGCTCTACTACTTAACATGGCGACGGGCGCCAATTCCAGCCGTAGTATTGCGTGATCAACAACATTCTAACACAAAATTTAAATGAGATGAGGAGAATAATCATGGCCCTAGATGGATATGATACACATAAAACAGAACACTATAAAGCACTATTGAATATTAGAAGAAAATAAAATATACATGTAAACAGAACATAAACTTACCGCATAAGGCACCCTAACCTCACTCTGGTACCTTGCTCTTTTCCCGTGTATGGTCCTGCTTGTGCCGGAATTACCTCGCATTCATGTATGCATCAATTTACTCCAGCTTTCCTCGGTATTGTGAAGTCACAGTAAGCAGCAATTGTCAGTCCACAGGGTGAAGTGCTGGTACTCCAAAAGTGGACGGTACTTTTTGAGGCTCCAGACCAATGCCAGACACTACCATTCGTTTACATCATATCGCCACTCTACTGGGCCAAACTTGGCTCTGCCAAAGTCCACAATGCGCCATTCGCCCTCGTCTGATTGTTGAAACAGCATGATGCCCAGCCCCTTTTCGGTGGCGTCCATCTGGATGTACAGGTGCCATAGCAGGTTGTACCTGGCAAGGGTGGAACACTCCCGGAACTGATGTTTGATTTCCTCGAAACTGGTTTGTTGTTCGGTTGACCACTTATACTGGGTAGTGGGTGACATGAGGTCCATGAGGGGCGCTCTTACAAGGGCGAACTCCGGGATGTATACTCGGAGCCAATTAATCAACCCGAAAAATTTTTTAAGTTGTTTTCAGGGTTGGGATGGCTGCCGTTGGCGTCCACGATATGGCCCAGGAACTGTAGGCTCGCCTTCCCGAGTGGCAATTCCAGTTGGGGCAGGTTGATGGCCAGCTGTTCCAAAACTAGTGAAAGATGTTTTTCGTGGTCCTCCCAGAATTCCAACCACACTGCTTGCTAGGCGATTTCACACTCTTCTACCTCGATGACGTGGTGAACTGGTCAGATTCCTGGAAAGAGCATGTAAACCACTTATCATTAGTATTCGAACGGCTCGAAATAAATGGATTGACGTGCACAATCAATAAGTGCCGCTTGGGCAAGAAAAACCTGGAATTCTTGGTACATGTAGTAAACCGAGGCTGGAAACAATCCTAATCCCAGACAACTAGGGTTAATTGAGAACTACACGCCCCATGCACACACAAGCAGCTGCACAGATTCTTCGGTCTAATCAACTGGCTGCATGAGCACATCCAAGACTTTGTAATAATAACTGCTACAGAAGAGGTGCGCTTGGGTTACCAGGCAGAGAAGTCGTTCCAGGAAATCAAAGCAAAGTTCAGAGAATGCCCCACATTAACAAGGTAGACCCAGCGCTTCACTTGTTTTTACAAACTGACGCTAGCCAAGAGGGATGGGTGCAGTTTTGTATCAGTGCACGAAAAATGGAGAATAGCGAATTACTGATTCTGCTAGCGCAAAATTAGGCCCTACAGAGAGACGATACAATGTAAACGAATGCAAGTGCTTGGCTGTAATCTGGGTGGTCAAAAAGTACCATGCCTATTTTGAATACTGTAGATTCACATTATGCACTGACAACAGGTGTGTCGTGTGGTTACACACGATGCTAGAGGCTTGCAATAAACACCCAGTGGCCGTTGCTTCTGCAGGTTTACAATTTTCTCGTAGAGCATGTCCTCGGGCGAGAAAATGAACTCGCCTATATGCTATCACGGGCTCCAAATATGAAATTATGCAGAATGGGATGCAGAATGGGAGGGATTTTGCCACCTGACATGCGAGATCCGGTCCACGAGGCCAATGTAAACAAAGTGACCGTAGTATATGAGGTCTTAATAGCTGACCTGTGTCGGAGGGAACCACTGCGCAAGCGGGCTGCGCATTTGCACAAACAATAAGCAAGGTGCTCAAAGCTAGAAAATGACATGTCTACCACGTTGTTTTATAGTTCTAGTATTAGCAGTTTCAGTAGGGTTTTGAAGAGCACACTGCCTGTCCCTCTCGTCTAATGTGGTCTCAAAATCTTTAGTGTTGAGAAAAACAGTTTTAAGGAATTGTGATACTTTAGATGCCTTTTTCTGACTTCTTGTTTCCATGAAATGTGTAACGTGGGTGGTGATAGCGTAATGCTAGTGTATTTGGTGCCGCACACTTTTATGTACTTAAAAGTAAACAAACTACTGGAAGGAAGAAAGTAACACACTCCAACAGAACACCACATTGGAGAGGTCCAAGCAATCAATTAAACAGTACGTTCTGCATGCATGAAAATCGTTACAATTAAAATACACTAACTACAGTAAAGAAGCATTCTAAGGGGGAATGGATGGGCAGGAACAGCGGCTTGGCAAGGCTGCTATGGAAGCGCTGACTCGTGGGCATGGTAACTGACCTATGCCATGCTATTAGACTGTGGGAGTGAAACAACGATAGTGTGGGTGGGGCTCTCCGTAAGAGATGGGGGAAGGTGGCGTACTTGCAATAGTATTGCACGGCTGATAATATTAATTAAAATGGTTAATGATATGATAGTGAAATGGCCTGGGAACAGGTGAAGCTTGGCAGCAGAAAGGCGGGAATAAAACCGCGGCTCCACCAGTGTAACACTGTCCTTCCTCCCGAATACTAATTACTCGTAATCTCTCTGGATTCCAAGTTCTCTATACTCAATCCAACGTTAACTCTGGTATACTGCAATAGGAGGCAAGGGGTGTTCATGGGGGTAGTCAATGGTAGCTCAGTAAGTAATATCATTTAAGAAAATATATATCTTTACTATAACAGCAATTCTGAATAAGGCACAATATATTTACATTACAGGACAACAATAGAATTACATATTACATTACTGACAATAAGGGCTTGCAGATACAATACAGCTCAATTATGAATTTACAATTACGTTATAAATTATACTCAATCAATGATTAACTGGATTCTCAATATCTGGAGCTATGCCCTAACCTTACCGCAATTACTTTACAAGGGGAACGGGAACGATGGCTCATAACAGGAATGGCTCCCTACCGCAAACACGTTTATGCTCACCCGATATATCTGAAGTTCTGGTAGGCCTCAGAGCTCACTGGGTCTAAGTCGTCTGCTTCCTCTTCAGGCTGTAGCTGGATCAAGTAGGGCAAGATTGCAACATCACAGCGCCTTGCCACAGCTATATCCTACATGACCTAAAGTGGTGTAGCACCGCCATATGATGCTACAGTATGAACAATACTTCCTACACAATTATAAAAATGTAACTACTTATCTTTGTATCTAGCATTAAATGAAGTTGATTACAGTCCTATTTATACTATGAATGATGTAAATCATATGGTGGATTACTTAACAATTCAAACCCAAGTTACTATCAACCAGTTTATTCCTAAAAGCAAAAGTAATAAAAGTGAATATCCTATCTGGTTTCCTCATGATTTGATAAAGTTATTAAAAAGGAACGTTCACTATTTTGGTCTATATAAAAAACCAAAGCTTACTATAATTATTCTCACTGTTCCGACCTCAGGAAAGCAGTGAAAGATAAAATAAAATTTGACGAAAGGAAGTGGCAATCCAAAATCAATGATGATTTGAAACATAACCCGAACAGATTGTGGAACATGTAAAGAGTATGAAAAATTGATACAGTGAAACCAAAACACTAATATCCAATATTAAAATGGTTCAAGATCCTAAAGCCGTAGCAAATATGTTTTATAAACATTTTGCTGAAGTTGGTGTACAATCATCCCAGAACTTCAATTTGCAAAGTAAATGTTTTGAAAATAGTTTACTTGTATCAACTCCTTCAATCATGCAAGGAATGGTTCAGTGGGCTATTAAAAAACTTAAAAGTATCAAGGCCACTGGAATTGATGAAATACCTAATTTCATAATAAAAGGCTGTTCTAATATTTTTACTCCTATATCGACTTTCATTTTTAACTCTAGTCTGTCTTGTGGCGACTATCCTAGTCTCTGGAAGCAGGCAATTGTTGTTCCTATTTTTAAGAAAGGCGACAAACGTGATGTGAACAATATTAGGCAAATTTCTCTCTTATGTAGTTTTTCTAAAATAGTTTAAAAAGTCATTCATAGACACTTACAATTTCACACTAAAAATATAATAACTGATAGCCAGCATGGATTTCAATTAGGCAAAACGACACCCACAAATCTATTCAATTTTGTAAATGATTTATATGGTGCTGTTACTTCTAGAAATAAAATTGATGCAATTTACTTCGACTTACAGAAAGCGTTTGATACCTGCCAACACCTAGTAATACTTAAAAAAAACTACAAAGTATTGGCCGTGACAACTTATATATTAAATGGATTGGTAATTATCTTTCTGATAGGAAATTTCTTGTTAAAATTGAAAACTCTCTTTCTTCCTTCTATCATGCATTATCTGGTGTTCCACAAGGTGGTACCTTATCACCATTACATTTTAACATCTTCATTAATGATATGGTCAATGTTGTAGGCAAATCACAAGCGCTACTTTATGCAGATGACCTTAAATAATACAAAACATCAAAGAAAGTACGGACTGTGTTCATCTACAAAATGACATTCTTGCAATTAAGAAATGGTATACTGATAATCTAATGTAATAAAATTTTATTAAATATATGTGTATTTCCTTTACCAGGAAGACAAATCCTATTATGTACAAATATTCTGTTAATAATATTCCAATAAATAGAGTAGAATATGTTCTAAATCTTGGAGTAACCCCAGATTCTAAATTGTATTTTCATTTCCATGTTGAGCGTTTGATATGTAATACTAATCGTATTTTAGGTTTAATTAAGTTCATTACTTTTTCTGCATGTTCACCTGAATCACTATTGTGTCTTTATTATTCTTTAGTTAGGTCTAGATTAGATTATTGTTGTCAATTGGAATTATATTACAATTTCTGACTTGTACAGATTAGAATATATACAAAAAAGATATTTAAATTTATTTTTGATAGATTCTCAAGTAATTTGAATTTCAGCTATAATAATGAGCTTCGTAGATTAAAATCACATTAACATTTAAAGAACGTCGTGATATAAATAATGCTTTGTTTCTAGCCAATGTGTTTGTCATATTTGTATTGTTCTGCTGATATTAATAATTTATGTCTAAAAATTTCAAACTATATATGTAGAGTTACGCATATTTTTTCCATGTTACACAACAGAAAAGATCTTGTTAATAGATGCATTATTAATTTTAATAAATCTTTCTATAGCTTTGATCCCTTCAAGAATAAGAAATTAACCTTTTTGGAGCTCTATAAACAATTAATTAGTAAGTAGAGTGTTTTATTTCCTAATCTAATGTCTATTATATTGTTGTTTATTTTTAAATATTTCTATAACGTTTGATCGCTCCAAGGATAAAGTTATCTGTTTGTAGCTTTATAAGCATCTATAATTAATCAGTAGCCTGTGTTATTCTTAGTCCAATGTCCATTATGTTTATGTTTGTATTTATGTTGTTTGTCCTGTATTTCTCTCTCTTGTTCTCCATGTTGTAATGTAGAGTTAGTATTTTTTATGTATCAGTGCCATCCTATTAGGGGATCATGCTGTTGGCTGGCAATTAAAACTGTAAAAGAAAAAAATTTTTAATAATTATTACTATCCAAGTGGGTGTCGGAAACAATATTAATATTAAAATAGTACCGAAAGTGGTTAAACCATAATGAAAGTGCTGTTTGTGTCCAGATTAGCTCCTGAAGTTCAGGAAAATGACATAGTAACTTATATAAATCAAGAACTGAAGGTATCCAACCTTAAAGTGACCAAGTTAAAAACTCGCTATGATTCGTATTCCTCATTTTATGTTTCTGTGGTGGTAGATACTGAATTTGACAAAATTTTCAATACTGTATTTTGACCCGCCGGCAGTTTGATCAGCCCTTTTTACGGCAGGCTTCAGAATAAGCAGCTACATCGTCACATAAATGCACCTACTACAGAAGAACAAACTTTGGATAAAACTAATGAGATGGCAGGAGGAGTTGTTGTAAATACATAAGTAAAATGAGGCAGACGGAGGTGTTATTAGTTGACTTTGTTAATGCCATCCAGAGATAATGACTTTAGTATTAATGCAAATTTTCCAGATACTTATTGTATATTCTGTAAAGACAGGGATGTTAAGATAACTAAACTCAGTGGAGGTGGAGGTGTCTTAGCTGCAATAAATGTTTTGAATTATTCGTATGTTACCCAAAAATTTGATCTTGATAAAGAAAATATTGAATCGGTTTGGATCAAAATTACTAGTATTAATTAAAATAAAATCCTTATCGGCAATTTGTAACTTCCTCCACAATTGCAAATTTCAGTAAGCAGTTAATGATTATTGTACATTTTTAGAGGCTAAATTGTCAAATTATTCAAATCAAATAATAATTGTCGGCAATTTTAATATACCGGGAATTAAGTGGAATTCTTTACATGTACAGAATATTACATATTATAATAAACTTAAAGGTCAATCTCTTTTACAGTTTACAAATTTAATTAATTTGGAGCAATTTAACTTTAGTGAACCTTCTGCAGAATTATTGGATTTAGTTTTTTCTAATTCTTATGTTACTGTTGATAAATCTGTTGACCCAATTGTGGAGAAGGCTACCTATAAGCCTGCTTTACTTTGCCATGGTACAACAGAATCTGGAAAATTTACTTTCAATAACAATCCCACTTATTTTAGGAATTATAAAATAGGTGATTACTTGTCTCTGTATTTATCAATTAACAATTTTGATTGGATCCCTATCTTTCAGATGACTGATGTCAATCAAATGGTAGAATATATCACCAGTACTTTACAATTCCTGATTGATCAGTATATTCCTAGGCAAAGGAGGAAAAAAAGACAAGATCCTATTTGGTCTTCGTATGATTTAATAAAACTATTAAGGAAACAACATCTTTTCAGGTTACATAAAAAAAAAACAACCAAATCTGTTTTAAATTATGAACGTCTCTCGGAATATCATTAATTGCTTAAGGATAAAATAAAATCAGATAAGCTAAATTGGTTAACAAAGATTAATAATAATTTAAAGCATCATCTGAGTGATTTTTGGAATTATGTTAAAACAATGAAGAAAGGTTTTAAAGAAAATGTAACTTTGTTTATGAATAACAAAACAATACAGGATGTAGTTGATCTTGTAAATATTTTTGGTATTATTTTTGCTAAAATGTATGTACAAAAAACTCAACTATTGCTCAAGTAAACCTCAAGGGAATAATTTAACTATTAATACTCCTACTATTACACAAGGTATGGTACTTTGGGCAATAGAAAAGCTCAAAAGTAGTAAAGCCACTGGTTGTGACGATATTCCAAACTTTATTCTGAAAGGCTGTGCTAGAATATTAACAGCATCACTTACACATATTTTTAACTGTAGTCTTACTAATGGTGTTTTTCCATCCATCTGGAAACAGTAATTGTAGTGCCAATATTAAAGAAAGGTAACAAGCAGGATATTAATAATTATAGGCCTATATCTTTATTATGTGGCTTCTCCAAGGTTTTTGAAAAGATAGACATCAAAATTTTCATGCAAAAAATTTAACAATGTAATCGCAACATGGCTGTTAATCTGGAAAAATGGCTACAACTAATTTGTTTAATTTTGTCAATGATTTATATAAAGAAGTTTTATTTAGAAATCAAATGGATGTTATTTTGTTTGATCTTCAAAAAGCTTTTGACACATGTCAACACGTGATCACATTGAACAAATTACAAGAAATAGGCCTCGATGATTTATATGTTGCTTAGTTTACTAACAATTTTTTTGACAGAAAATTTGTTGTTAGAATATATAATGTTTATTCTAATTCCGTTTCAGTAATGTCTGGGGTTCCCCATGGCGGTAAACTCTCCCCGCTACTCTTTAATGTTTTATAAATGATATTATCAGTGTAGTAAGGCATTCTCATGCACTCCTCTATGCAGATGATTTAAAGTTTTATAAGAGTGTTAAGGATGGGCGGGATTGTGTGATGCTACAGCAGGATATTACTACTATTAGGAATTGGTGTATAGTAAATGCCATGTCACTAAATGAATCTAAAACCATGTTCCACACTTTTACAAGGAAAACTAACTCAGTTGTACATACATATGTTGTCAATAATATTGTAATTAACATAGTAGTAGTATATACGTGATTTAGGAGTAGTTATTTTAGATTGTAAATGATTTTTTCATTGTCATGTAGATAGTCTGTTATGTAACATTAATCACACATTAGGTTTAATCAAATATATCACCTTTTCAGCTACATCACCTTGCTATTTTTTATTATTTGTTAATTAGGTCTAGGTTAGAACATTGTTCAAAGATCTGGAATAATATTACTAACACTGATTCAATTAGGATGGAAAATGTACAAAAAAATGTTTTTAAACTTTTATTCCTTAGATTCCCAAATAGTCAAGAACTTATATATATTAATGAAATTTTAAAATATAATACTCAAAATTTGAAACTATGTAGAGAGTTTATTGATGCATTATTTTTAGTAAATTCTTTTCAATCACATTTACATTGTTTACAAATTTTAAAGGTAGCATTAAAGGTCCCTACAATCTCTCATGTTATCACTTCTTTATATCTTAGAAAAGATCTAGTAAGTAGATGTGTAGATAACTGTAATAAAAATTTTTGTACGTATGGTCCATTTATAGGTAAAAAACTTACATTTAGTGATCTATCTGAACATTATAATCCTATTAATCATTTTTAGGGATTCACCATTGTATTGTATGTTGTTAGCATTTTTATGGTATTAGTACTTTTGCAAATTTTCTTCATTGTTTTCCATTTTAAATGTGTTTATGTTTTGTATTTGTTTGTTGTCTCTGCCGATTGTGTTTTGTGTTATTGTACTGTCTCTAGTCTTTTTGTCTGTAGCTAGTTTCCATGTTTTATGTAAATGTGCCCCCCTTTTAAAGGTTCCCAACTGTTGGGTGAAACAATTAAATATGAATAAATAAATAAATTATGGTTCATTATGGTTCCGGCGCTCATCAGGGAAGGATGTGTCAGGAACGTGCTCCAGTAAGATTCAGGTTTTAGTGAAGTTTAAAGTGCTAAACTGTCTGAAACACCAGTTCATTTAGACTTCAAGGGTTTTTACATGCCCCAAGTGCAGACTCATGTTCTATCTGTAATAAACCTTTTTTCGGCTAACAAGAGTTTGTTAGGTGCGCTGGTCCATGTGGTTCAAGGTTTCACTGCCTTTGTACAGGCACTGGCAATGACGAAAGTATTTATGTGCAACATGTCTGAAAGGTTATGATGCTATAAACATTTTTGGTTTTTCACCAAAAAAAAAAAAAGACTACTGATAGTAAATCCTCAATAGTAAATTCTAAAAATTCTGATATTTTTGTCACATTAGGCGTCGAGTCTACAACATCAACTAAACAAGATATGTCAGCTAAAATAGCAGATACCATGGACACCAGTGTAAAAGCTATGTTCGAAATCCTGTCTAATAAAATTGACGATCTCTCAAAAGAGGTCCAAGACCTCAAGGAAGATAATACTCTTTTGAGAGCTATGTTTGAAAGCTTGCAAGTGGTGAATGACAAAAAACAGTGTTCGACTTGTGCGGTATCTTATGAGATAACTGGGGTTTCAAACGCAAATCATAACATTTTGACTAAAAAGTCCTATAGTAAAGTGGTTCATAAAAAGGCAGAATTAAATTCTACATCTTCCAGTTGTTAACACGTACAACTGATAAAGCTGCCGATCGATCAGAAGTGCATGCACAGCCAGTTGCTGACGAGGGATTTACCCTAGTCAGCAGGCGTGGAACAAAGGTCTCTACGGCAAGCGGTACGTCAGTACCCAGGCTGGCGCCTCCCAGGAAGCAGATCCAGCTGGGTTTAAGAAATAATAACATAAAAACCATTCCGAAGACAGCCCGACCTCGCATGAAGGCTATTTTTGTATCCTGTTTTGCACCTGAGGTGCAAGAAAACGATATAGTCACGTACATAACCAAGAGACCAAAGTGTCATGTTTAAAGGTGGCAAAGCTTAAAGCTAGATATGATTCATATTCGTCATTCTATGTAAAAGTGGCCGATTTTGATTTTGAGCGCATTCATAATACAGTCTTCTGGCCCGTGGGCAGTTTAATTAGATCCTTTTACGGCAAACTACTAAATGAGCAACTGTTTAGCTCAAACAGCGAAAGAACCTAATGAAACGGCCGGAGGGTCTGAGATTAATTATACTTAAACTATGTATCGGCATTCGGAGGTGCTGTTACCTATGGCAGATGCCAGCCAGGGATTTTACTTTATTTTGCCAAAATGTTAGGGGTTTAAGAACTAAATCCCATATTTTCTCACAATATATTAATAGTACTAACTATTCAGTAATCTGCCTAACAGAGACGTGGTTTAATAACTTAAATGTAAATTCTCATTATTTTTCAGAGAATTTTTCGCAAAGATTGTGATCCTAATATAACTAACCTCAATAGAGGTGGAGGTGTATTAAAAACAATCAATAAATTACTTTTTTCCCATTTTGAACAGAAATTTGAACTTATGTACGAAAGTATAGAATCTGTATGGGTTGAAATCATCTTTAATAGCGTAAACAAATTGCTAATCAGATATATTTATCTTCCTCCGCAATTATCAGTGGATGAGATCAAAAATTACCTTAACTTTTTAGAATCTAAATTAATTAATTATTCGCACCAAATATTAATATATCTCATTATTATAATAAATTAAAAGGTACATTTTTGTTACAATCAATTAATCTTCTTAACCTGGAACAGTTTAACTTTACCAAACCATTTTCTGAACTACTAGATTTAGTTTTATCCAATTTTCATATCAAAGTTGATCGATCCATTGAGCCATTGACCGAGGATGATAAGTATCAACCTGCCTTATGTATTCAGGTTTTTGTTGATTTAGAAACACGCAACTCGAATAAGCAAGTCTATTACATAAATTATCAAAACGGAGACTATTTGGCGTTATACTCAGTAATAAAAAATTTTGATAAGAGTTCAATTTTCCAGATGGAAGACGTTAATTATTACATACATACACTCGCAATTAGGCTACCGCCCGGTGGCAAGCTCTCTCAACTCTCCTTTATCCAACCAACTCCTTTTCCACTCCCTTCCTGAATTTACCAACCCCTCTCACAGATACCAATTCCTCCCTCAACACATTCCACTCCCTCACAGACCTCACAAGCATGGACTGCCTATCCCACTCCATTCTCCTCCACACCCTCTGAAGCTTCTCACTGTTGTTTCCTCTTCCTCTAAACACCCCCTTACTTAGCTTGCAGTGTAGCCCTCCCCATCCTCCCTCTTCATTCACTACCCTGTACATCCTGACTAACCGTTCAACTTTCCTCCTGTCCTTCAATGAGCTCCACCCCATTGCTTTCATCATCACTGTTGGCCTATAGTTCCCTTCTTCCGCATCATCCTGTCCTTGCCTTCTCCACCTACCCTTCACCCATCTTGCTGCCTTTCTCTGCACCTTTTCCAGTTCTCGCACCTCCACCTCCATATATGGGTCCCATACTGCTGCAGCATATTCTAACATTGGCCGTACCATTGTGCCATATGCCTTTTCCTTCACCTCACAGCTGACTCCATTCAGCACCCTTCCCAGCATACCCAGAGCCCTTCTTCCCTTTGCTACCACCCTCTCTACCTGTTTTTTCCACCTGAGGTCTCCCTGCAGTACAATCCCTAGATACATATATTCTGCTGCTTCTTCTATCTCTTGTCCCTCCCATCTGTACATGTCCCTGCTTATCATCTTCTTCCTTGTGAACCTCACTACCTTAGTTTTTCTTACATTTATCTTCATTTTATTTTTCTGGTCCACAACCATATCTTATCAATGTCCGCCTGCAAATTTCCGCCCCCCCTCTCCCACCTCAGCATATACAACACAATCATCTGCAAACAATCTGATTTTTCCTCTAATCCCCAAACCCATGTCATTTACCATTATGGCAAATAACAATGGACCCAGCACGCTTCCCTGTGGTACCCCTGACGTAACCTCCTCTTCCTCCGATATTGCCTCCCCCACTTTCACCCTCTGCCTTCGCCCCCTGAGAAAGTCCTCTATCCATTCCACTACCCTCCTGTTTGCTATCAGCGCCTCCACTTTCCTCATCAATGTTCCATGGGGCACCTTATCAAATGCCTTCTCAAAATCTATGAAGCAGGCATCCACCTGCTTCCCCTCATCAACTACCTGCACCAGATCCTCTAATAACCCAGCCAGCTGAGTCTTACATGAGTATCCCCTCCTGAAACCATGCTGAGACTCCTCCAACCAATTCCTGTTGTTCATTACCCTCACCACAGGCTGCACCACCAGCCTCTCCATTACTTTTCCTGTACTTGATGTGAGACTCACCGGTCTGTAGCTGCCAGGCCTCCCCCTATCCTCTCCCTGCTTGTGTATAGGTACCACCATAGCATCCTTCCAATCATGTGGTAACTTACCCTCTCCTAAGGACTTTTTAAACAGCACATCTAAATATTTCGCCAACTCCTTGCCACTAAACTTTAGTGCTGTGTTTCCTATCCCATCTGGTCCCCCTGCCTTACTGCTCTCCAAACCCCTAATTACCTTTTCTATCCCCCACTCCCCCATCTTAAACTCACTATACACCCCCCGAACCCTGTTTGTCCCCCTATTCCAACCCTCCTTTGCCTCAAACACTGACAAGTACTGTCCTTGCAGCATCTCCGATTTTTCTTGGTCATTTGTTGCATGCCTACCATCCCTTCCTGTTAGCAGAGGGATCCCTTCCTCTCCTCCCCTTAACCACCTAACATACCTAAACAATTTCCCCCATTCCTTGCCTTTTCCTTCTTCCACAATGTTCCCCAGAAATACATTCTTTGCCTGTTTGATCTTCCTTTCAAGCTCCCTACCCATTTGTTTCATCATTTCTTTAGATCTTATCATCCCTTCATTTCTCCACTTGGCATGTAATTTTCTGCACTTCTTCATTTTCAAAATCTCCTGTCCATAATATGGGGGATCTCCCCCAGTCCATAACCTTTTCATTGGCACAAATTTCTCCAACATAACCTCCATTATTCTTCTAAACTCCCTCCACAACCCCTCTACACCCTCCTTCATAGACCATTTTTTAAACCTGTCTCTCAGGAAGATTTCTGCCCCCGTCTTGTCTCCTCTCCCATACTGCCACACCAACCTTTCTGCCATTTGCACTTCTCTCATCCTGCCAATCCCAATTTCTACAACCGGAATATGATGGTCGCTTATACCATCCAATACTATTGCACCAACTACAGCATCTCGTAGGTGTTTCTACTATCTGGACTAATCCTCTGTTGACCAACTGTGCTGCCATTCTCTGCATTATGCTACCCATTCCTTCTGCACCCTCTACCCATTTCACTCCTGGCATATTCAAATTCCCTGCTACAACAACCCACTGCCTGTCCTTTAGTCTATCGACCCTCTCCTTGATCATCTTAATTGCCTGCCATCCCTGTCCTGATGGTCTATACGCTGCCAGCAAAGTAATACTCCTATTACTACTACCACTCAATTTAATTTCCATTACCTCGACATCCTCACTAACCCATTCTATCGCCCCTTTTAGCCCTTTCCTTACACACACCATTATTCCTCTCCTCTCCCATCCCTGTCTCATCTGAAGATGGTGAACTCATCCTGCCTACACTCTATGTCCAGTACTTCCTCAGTCAACCAAGTCTCCACAGCTACCACTATAACCGCCCCATATCCTTCAACCTTTCCCCAGAAGCCCTCCAACTTGTTGTACACACTCCTACAGTTCATCACCATTATCTTTATTCTAGTACTCTGCTTTACCATCCTACATTGCTTACCTCCTATCTCCACCCCTACGGCCTCATCAATGCTATCCTCTCCATTTCTCTCCCATTGATGGTGGACTACTTAACTTGTAGTTTACAAAGTTAATTAGCGTGTCTGTACCGAATTCTAAAGTAACCAAGACCAAATACCCTGTTTGGTTCACTCAGGAACTAATTAGTTTAAAAAAAAGAAATAACATTTTCATAGACTTTTCAAGAAAACAAAATCTGTAGTAAATTACGCCCTTTTTCTGATTTATGTAAACTTATCAAAGAGAAAATTAAAAGTGCAAAGGTAAACTGGCAAGCCAAAGTTAATAACAATTTGAAATTAGATTTTAGTAAATTTTGGAACTTGGTAGACCTCTTGAAAAAAGGATATAAGGAACCTATTACATTATCTGTGAATAATAAGATGATTCAGGATTCAACCGTATTCTTGGTGTGAAAGAATGTAAAACATATTATCACTATCAATAATGTCTTTCTGAATGGGTGGTGCAGCTGGCAACTTTGCAAAAGATAGAAACTTGTATGTCCAGTTACTATCTATAGACTCCATAATTGAACTGAATTTTATTCCTGTTTCGAGCCCTAATTGCGCAACCTCAAAAGACTTTTCCTTCATCCAATGAATTGGAAGTAAAAGTAGGGGCTTGCGTGTCACACAAGTACGTTGCTTCAATAACAATGGTTTTATTGTACAGTAGGTGGCAACTGTATTTTACTACTGCCAATGCCGGTCGGTTTTATTACACTGTTAAGTGAAGTATTAGTGCAGACAATTATTAACTCAAATATAGCATTTACAACATACTTTTGATTAATAAACTATTATCAGAACTTTTTGTGTGCTATTTAATAAAATAGCTGCTTTAAAGCACTCATGTTCTTTAGTGGGGATGCAGACTTTAGGTATGCGAAAAATATTGTCAACAATTTCCGATTGTACAGTGATCTCTCTGACTTTCTTTGTATGAACCCCAAGCACAATTTTAATGTGTTCATTCACCATGCGACATGTTTGATTGTGATATTTGTAAGGTGTCGGAATAACATAAAGTTTCCATTATCTAGTACTCGTAATGAGTGGGATTTGCACCTTAATTAACATTTGTGATTTGGAAATTACACACTGAGTGATAGGGTTGGAATAATATTTATCAGTGTCAACTAATGGTATGGAGAGTGTAAGTCTCTGAGGACGTAATTGTTTTTCAATGTTACCGAGGTCTTGCAAATTCTCTTGTTTACTTATTATATGTAATGGCAAATTATTTGCCTTGCTATCATTAATATAAGTTAAAATTTCCTGTTCTCTTATCACAGTGTTAATTAGGTGTAAAATAACTGTCATAGACAATTGTTCTAACGTTGTAGCTATTTCAGCCTGGTTTATGGATGTTGTCTGCCTATTTAGGGTGTTCGTAATCAATCTTATTGCTACCCCTAAAGTTTTAGTTCTGTCTTCTGTCTTGAGTTTGCATATTGATAACGTTTGCAATAGTAGAATTTAATATCACATTAGAAACCTGTATTCTGTTCTGCAAAGCATTTATCTTCATAGCTAAATATTGGTCATTAGTCACAAGTTTGTCAAAGTGTCTGTCAGTAAGTACATTATAGCGCTACATGATATCATCGCCAAAGACTTGAATCCCACATTTTCTCCTTATAGGTATGTCAAATTCATTTTAAAACTCTGTGATTAAAATGTTTTGAATGTTCACTATGTATCTTTAAGTATTTGTGTATTCATTGTGACAGGTGATAGAAAGATTTAAACTGCAAGCCTTGTTAGTCCATATTTATAGAGAATCTGTTAACACGGGTGTGCTTAATGGTACCGTGTAGATGAGTGAGAGAGACGCTTTGTAGTGCAGTGCAGTTGTCAGCGGTGTCCAGTTAATTCCCGTGTGTGTGCAGAATTTTGACCCTGATGGTGACACCTGTACTGCACACACACTCAAGACAAGTACTGCTTGGCTGGTGATGTCATATACTTCATCACTGGAATATTTCAGTGCAAAGTCGTCTGGCCCAAACTGCGGAGAAGGCCATCCTGGTCCCCTCGTGGAGATTGTTTCTCTAGGAAGCTGGTTCTTGAAAACGGTCCTCTCCAATGCCCACGTCCCTGGTCCTCAAAGTTAGTCAGTGCGGCAGCGCCCTGCCCCAGTGGTGACCCAGTGGGGAAAATGGCAGGAACAGCAGTTATCCCCTGTCTTACATCCTGGCCTCCTTATATAATTCTGGGGGCCTGCCCCCTCTCTGCCTTTCCTGCCACGGTGTCCTTGCAATGCAGGCATGGTGCCCATACCACAATTTGGTCACATCATAATTTGCAGCAGAGCCCAGGGCTCTTTGCACTCAGGTAGGCGCGTGCAGCTATCCCCACTCCTAACCAAAAATCTAAAATTAGAAATTCCCGGGCTTAAATCCCTTCTCCTTATTTTTGAATATGGTGCCCTTTTGAAAACCTCCTCTCATTGGCCAAGCCCTAGTGCATCGTAGCTAACTTCCAAGACTTCCAGAACAAATACAGACTCAGTCAGAATTGAGAGAATTCAACAATTTATTTATACCTACTTATATATATCCTACGATTTAATTAAACAATGTCTTGATAATGTAAATAAATGTTCAGTAAATATGCATCCTTTTATTAACAACATTTCTATCAAACAAATATTACATCACAAACCTATTAATTAATTCTAATTGTTTATCTCATCTCTAATTCATAATTGTTATACAGTCAATTCCTGATTATCCATGGTAATTGTGGGGACGAATACCACGGATAATGCAAAATCGCGGATTATCAACATGCTCAATTAAACATACAATTTTGACATTATTTGGGTTAACTTCAAAACTTTGAATGCTGTTGTATAGCATTTAAAATGTATTTTGTGTGTGTGTCCATGCAGAAATGACCATTAGAGCTGGTAACTGTGCTCAATGTCAAGTGAACAAGGGCAGCCATCCCTTCCTACTAGAACCCTCATCAAGCTGTCAGCCTTTGTTTAGATGCTGCAACCTTCTCCCTCCCTCCCCATCACCTAGTGTCCCTTCCTGCTTACCCTTCTTTTTTTTTATCTGTGTTGCATCTGCCGTGACCTTCCTTCCTCCTCCAAGCCGGGTATTTGTGAATGACGCATGTTTTAAAATGTGACGAGAAAAGACGACAAGGAAAAGTGACACAAAACACAAAATAATCCCGGCTCCACATCTCCCGATATAAATAGTATATGAACACTATTACATTTCATAAATAACTCCGACATTTACCGTAGTAATTGTATTTAACTAAAAATATTAGAAAATAAATTTATGCAATATCGCTATTAAGATATTGGCCAAGTGGTGTAATTTACCAATAAATAATGTTGCGTTCACAAACTGTCATAATTTAACACTCTCAAAGTTAAAAAAAAAACTCCAAAACTACTAACAGTTTACTAGAAACAACACATCACTTTAAAAAATCTGTAATTGAGGTCAGTACCTTCATCAATGTGTTTCTGAAGAAGGCTGCCTCTGTACAGTCATTTCATTGTTGCAATGACATCTTGGTCCATGGGTTGTATTAAAGCCATCACATTACGTGGTAAATATTTGACCATCTTTGGATCTGAGAACACTTGTAGCTGGATGGGTGGGTGCATTATCAAGTAGTAGCACAGTCTTCTCTAGTAAACCTTTTGATTTCAAGAGTTCCCACACCTGTGGCACAAAATGATGGTTGAACCAGGGTTTAAATATTCTCGTATCCATCCAAGCCCCTTTCTGGTTAAAATACATGACTGGTAAATTTAATTTTTCTGTTCCTTTAAAAGATTGGGGTTTTTTTTGCTTTGGCAATAACACAGAGCTTAATTTTGTGAGACCCAGTGGCATTCGCACAGCACATTGCAGTGAGTCTTTCCTTCTTGATTTATGGCCAGGTGCTCTGTGCTCTCTTTCAAATGCCAGTGTTCTTGTTGGTAAACACTTCCAATACGACCCTGTTTCATCACCATTGAAAATTAGTTTCAGCTGTAGATTTTCTTCTGTTACAAATTGCTAGAAACTTCTACTTTCACTGGCAGCTTATTGATCACCACTCAGTTTTTCGCCTTGAATGGCTATCTCTCAAATGCCATGGCGCTGTTTGAAACGCGTCAACCAGCCTGATGGTGCATTGAACTCGCCTCCCATCCCAAGTTCTTAAAAAAAAATACCAAGCCTGTTTTGCACATACTATACCTGATATTTGTTCTCCTGCAGCACGTTTTTGGCTAAACGACTCTAACATTGCCCTGTCTAGTTCCTCGTGTGTTGACAGTTTCATTGTTTTTCTTTTGAACAATCCACTTGTAGGATCTGCATTGCTTGAAAACTCTAGGTTTTTCTTTTCATTTTCACGTATGTCCCGTACTGTAGTTTCACACACGCCATATGTAACCGAAAGTTGTTTTATGGAACTTCCATCTTTCAGTTCATTGATTATCTGTAATTTGTGCTGCAATGTCAAAACTACACACTTTCATTTCACAGACATTACTCGACTGAAAATGTGCGCAAACACACACAAAAATGTACTATAGAAGACTGCTGCAACAGGCTGATTGCTGTGGCGACGGACTGGCTAGCTACCGGCCACTACGTATGCGGCATTGCCACCGGAGTGTGCCGTCAGATACAAAAGCTGTATTGTAAGCTTTAATGGAAACTTAAAGATTATACTCTTCAGCCATAATTACTTATGAATAGGCCTACATAGTTGTGTATTCCACTAGTTAACATGGATGTCTGACACACTTAATTTTGTTCACCAGTATTTACAGAAAACTAAAAAAATTATTATATATATTCAATGTTTAAAATATACAGCGGTTAAGCCACAAAGCGGATAATCCACCTGCAAATAATCAGGAGTTTACTGGGTATGTTGATTTAGTAAATTTTAAATTTATGTTTATTCTCTTGTTTTATGTTTATGTTATGTCCTTGTAATGTGTATGTTTTGTGTTTATTTGGGAATTTTTGTTTGTTTTGTTATGTAGTAGTTGTGTTTTTTTTATGAATAAGTGCACCCCTACGAAGGCTTACAGCTGTTTGGGGAGACACTAAATGTGTGACAATAATTAAAATGAAATGAAATAATATACGATTAAAGAGTACTTGCTTATGTTGTCACTTTCTTTTTACATCTTTCCAAATTATGTTTTAATATACGAGTTAACAGTATAATCTTTGGTTTATTTTAATAGTTATTTACATAGAGAGGCATTTGTTTCTAGACAGTATTAAGTAGTAATGTTTGTTATTTTTTATTTTTTCCTAGAAGGTATAAATCAATTAAATGTTTATTAAACGTAAGACTATCCTGGTTGTCTCTCTCGCCATTGCTGATAAGCGGAGAAATGTGTCATGCTCAGACAACAGCCATTTAGATGACTTGAGACAACATAAGTAAGGCTGATGTAAAATAGAACAAAATTTTCCTCTAGAAACATTTCTTACCACAGCCAAAAATGGTCGTGTGGGACTAAGAACTGACGAGTATAATATGAATATTGAATGAAATTGGTGAAATATATTTTTTTATTGTTAATTAAGAAGAAATACCTTATGATTTAACTGTGTGGAGAAGAATGAGAAAAAATAATTTCTACAATGTTGTTTGAGAAGATGAATGAGGCAGTAAAAAGTTCAAAATCAAGAATTACAACTTACTAATTCTTATTGAAATGTTGTAAGGTTTATTTTAGTTGAAATGTACCTTGCCCTTTTATTTTGTTAAAATAATTTTTTGTTTTAAAAACTTAATATACAAAAACAAACAAAAGAATAACTGTTGTGCTTAATATTTCCAACATGGAGAATTTATAAGTTTTATACATATCCAACTCAGCATTACAAATTCAAATATGTGAATCTAAATCTAGGCCATGTATATCATTCATAAAAAATAAAAAATATATATGTAAGTCAAAATATACACCTTTCATACAAAAAATTAAACATGGAAGAACAATTATCAAAGTCGCTACAAAACCAGTGTTCCTCCACAGTATACAAAGAGTTTAAAATCAAATAATTTTATTTCTATCTTGATGAAATAAAATTTTGTATTGCTTGCTGGTTAAAGCACTAAAAAGTCTAATCATGGACAAATAAAACCCCATTTTGAAAGAGTGTTAATGAACTGGAGTGTACATTTATATTTGTATTCTTATACATTTTGTAAGTATGCACCTTGCCCAATTAGTGTTGCAGTACCTTCCTCCTTAAAAAACTTTCTGCTTGAATCTGTAAGACTGTTTTTTACAGATCGCTCTGATTGCTTTCTTTTGGAGGATAAACACATTGTTAGCATTGGTGGAGTCTCTCCAAAAAAATTATTTCAAATGTAGCCATCAAATTTAACTGTTCGTAATACACAGTTTTCAATGTTTCTTAAGATGATATTTGAGATCAATACCTAAGAGCAGAACAGGCAACACTGAATTTCTCTGTATTATAACTGATGTTTTTCTTCAAATTCAAGGTATAATCAATAATGAAACCTAAGAATTTCCTATAGATTTGTCATTACATCTAGTTTTTAGCTATGTATCGATTACTTTTCGTACCAAACTTCACTGAGTTTCTTTCATCATATTTTAATACTAATCTAATGAAAACCATTTATTTAAGTCATACAAAACTTCGTCAGCTTTAACTTCCAGTTCCTTTAAAAATTCAGTACTAAATAAATCATTAACTTGTATCGTATGAAAATAAAACTACTATCACCATGTTTCCCAGAGAAACTGGTATATCATTGATATAAATAAAAAACAATGAAGAACCAAACGATACCTGGGGTAATACCATTTGTATGACTTCAGTACTGGACATTACCTTTGTGTCAGTCTCCATATCCATAATTATTACATTTTGTTTACAATTCGTTAAACAGGATTCAAGAAATATTTTAAATTTAGCCTTTCTTCCCCAATAATATAACCTGTTAGAATTGAATGATTGGTGCAATCAGAAGTCTTAGCCATGTCAGAGTATTCTGAGAGCTTGTTGTTTATTATTTAAGCTATTCAGAATACTAATAGTAATATCAAAAGTAGCATTTTATGTTGACATACTATTACTATAACCCATCTAAAAGTGTGATATTATTTTGAACAAATGTAGGTGTTTCATTAATCTGATATATATATATATATATATATATATATATATATATATATATATATATATATATATATATATATATATATATATATATATATATATATATATATATATATATTCGAGAACCTTAGAAATAATAGAAAGAAATTGGTTCGTAATTTTTTATTCTGTTCATCACCTTTCTTAAAGATTAGTGTTATAACATCATTTTTTCATCTAGGTCTGTTATAAAATATAGCAGTCCCCAACGTGCTAATATTACTAAATAAGAGTTGATTATTATAATATGTAATTCAAGGTGTCCAGTGAAATTCCATTTTGGAATTTCCTGACTTTTACGTGTTTTCCAGGCAGAATCTTACCATTTTCTTTTATCTATTTTCAGGAATACTGAAACCTTCCAATATAATATCTTTTCATCACTGACAGAACAAATTTAATCATGTATTGGGAACATTGGAAGCTGACGTAATATAACTAATTTCCGATTTCTTATGCAAACTCGTATAGCTTTTTCCATTCACAGACTTAAAGAAATGTTTGATTCAAGTGTTTGAAGATTCTGAGGGAAGGAAAGTAAACAAATTACTCACAGAATTGAAACTAGGAGACAAAAATCATTCCAAGTTTCTGAGGGAAATGCATTATCTAGCTGGCACACAAGTACAAAATGGCTTTTTGAGAACTATTTTCATCTAGATATTGCCACTCACTTTGCATTCAGTTACTGCATGTCCCCGATTTACTTCGCATTGATTTACTTTGTTTCGGAATAATGTCGTTAATAGTTAAATACCTGTTTTCCAATTAAAGTTGTCACCAATTTCAATTTTCCTTTTCCATCTATTTTTATGATTTGAATAATTGGTCTTTATGTATACTGCATGCACTATTTCCCACATTGTTTTTGATGTTACAGAATGCAAAGCTCTTTATTTAACTGTCTGTATTGTTCATATTTATATTTTCTGTAGTTAGGCTCTACAGGCCGCATATATGACATGCTGCACCGCTGTCTATTAATGTGTCATTTCCTGCCAGCTGGTAGCTGCTTCCCTCCCTTCAGATATTTTGCTGCCAGAGATTGCTGAGAAGGGTTTTGGGAAAAAAAAAAAGGAGGGGGGGGGGGAGATGGAGAAGGCTTACAAAGCTATGATTAGGCAGATAATAAAATAAGCAGCTTTAGTTTGGGACCCATATGTGGAAGAGGAGGTATGGGAGCTAGAGAAGATGCAAAGTAGGGCAGGGAGATGGGTTAAGGATAAATGAGGAAGACAGATTCGAGAAGGTGAGGATGAAAGGAATTTTAGGCCCTCCTTAATAATTGAGTTAGGGTGGTGCTCCATAACAGACATGCGAAGGGTGTAAAGGCTGGTTAAGATGTGTAGGATGATGAATGGTGTATGAGGATGGGGAAGTTGAGTGGGGCTGTACAGGGGGAAAGGTACAAACAGTTATGGAGGTGGACAGAAAGGAGAAGGCAGCCTATGCTGGTGAGAACTGTGAGGGAGTGGAAAGTGTTGTGAGTGAAGTTTCTGATGGTGAAGGGTGTTGGGCGATTTAGAAAGGGACTGGATGATTGGAGAGTGAAACGGGACAACAATGATGAGGGCAGTAGCAGCGGCTGCGAATAGGCAATTATTGCCACAGACAGTCATACTGAACTGGCACCAATAATTTGTGCATTTGAAGAACCTGATTTATTTGATATTTTTACAGTATTATTTTTTATCATTCAATCTCTTATTCACAACTACTGTAATCCACTAAAACTAGCTTTACATGGCAAACAGCTGATCTGGGGCAGGGCGGAGGGACTGAGCAAGAAAAGATGTGTTAATAGCAGACAATCCCTTTAGGCTTCTAAGAGTTGACATTAAGTTGGGAGGTCGGTATCAGCATTTAATTAGGTTTTCCAGGATTCGTCTGGGTGCCAGTGTATCATTTTATCGTCGAGGTAGGCATGAGCTTTGTACTTTCAAGTTTGTGGTTAGACCCCTATGGCATTCATGTGAATTACGGAAGGTATGAGGTATTTGTGCTCCCCAATGGTTCTGCGAGTGTAACAAGAATGCATGTGAATGGAATATGTTAATTAATTACATACATTTTTACATTAAATGGGAAAGGTCCAAAAGCCCCAAGTATACATTGTCTAGTCACTGTGGTATGTCGGGATAAAAATATTAAATGAATTGGGTAGAGAAATAATAAAGGGGACTGAGGGGGTGTTGCACACAATACTTACCAGGCAGATACTGTGAAAAACTTCTAAAATACTTCCAAATGATTTTTATGCATTATATCTCCAGGGAGCAGGAATCTGGAGGAGAAGAGCCTACATCTTAGCAGACATTAAAACAAAACATTTTCGGTAGATTACGAACTGTTTACATTAAATGGAAGATTAATGCAAAGAAACTGTTGAAGATCCTCTGAGTTATGACGTGTGCAGCACCCTATGCCCACTGAGGCGTGAGATGTTGGTTGACCTACCAGTATCTTACACCAAAAAGGCAGGAGGGAAATTTTGTAAAATGTAATGCCTTTGAGCCGTAAAGACAATAAATTACATTACACGGTTGATTAAAGATGTTAATTTATGATTCCGTTTTGTATTCAGTAGTCTTTTAGTTGACAATGTTGTTATAGAAATGCAAGCAAAATTGAAATACGTATTGGCGCTTGGTAAAGTGAAAAATAATTTGAAGCAGCTGTGAATAGTAAATGCTATTGAACGTTGTTGAAAATTATGTCAAGTTGGCCAGTCTGGGGCTGGAAATTGAACGAGTTTTTGTGTATTAAACATTACAGTTACACAGTAGTAAAACTTTTCAAAAGGACACTGTTCTTTCACTGCCAGCTTTTATGTAAACAACTTGAAACTATGTAAAGCGAGCATTTTGACTTGTTACAGTTTATCTGACTCTTAATTTATTAATGAAGATTAATCAGACTTCACCTAATTATTAAGAGTTTATTAGTGTACTGTCTTGAGTTTTGAACATGGACCAAGTAGCCTAGTTCCTATATCAGCACCATACATTTAACAGTATAGTATAGCAATCGGTCGACGCTGAAACATGGGTACACTGTTGGCACTACACGAGTGGCCAGTATAACAAGTGGGAGTGTGGGACAATGTCTTCACATACCATCAAAAGATAATCACAACTAAAGTTACTTCTCTAGTGAGCATAAACATTGTTATTTATGTTATGTGTTTAGTGTGTTCATTATTTTACACATTCTTTATGCAGTAATGCCTCTGTTTATTGGTCTTGTAATCAGCGGACTTCACATTTACTGTACAAGATCCAAAGTCACAATTATTATTATTGCCATGTACACTTACTGTTTTTGTGGGGCATAAAATGTGTTGTTCAGCAGCGAGATATGTGCACATGTGAACAGCTCCGTTAGGCAGGGGGTGGAAGTTATTTTTAGAACCGTGCAGTGGCTTGGCTGCTGGCATATACTGTTTCTATGACCATAATTCGTGACACATGTAACATTTCCTTGTAGCCTGATGATGGTTTTCAGGGTTTGTATTGAAATTTTTATTTATGCATACGTAAACAGATGAAATTATGACTGTCCTTTAAATGTAAGGAATTGGCCTTCTTCAATATATAGAATCTGCCCTCTGAGTGTGTGCTTAACTTATTGTGAATGCTCCCTGCCCAAAATTTCAGTTTCTGTTTACTGCCGCAATCTTGTATGTTTGACAAAGTACTGTCGTAAATATTGTCACATTTCCATATAATTTTTAAAACTGAGATGTTGCCATTTGTGATGAATTTTGTTCCTTTTTATTTTAATTACTATGAAAAATTAATAATATGTAAAAAATTTGTGGAAGTGGTTCAGTCCATATTGTTTTAATACGTCTTTACATAACTTGGCTACTATACAGCGAGTGGGAAGTTCTGTCATAAGAAAATAATGTATAAAATATAAAGCAAACCATAGGTATCTCCAACAAAGAAATATCTAATAAAAACTTTTGTTCCAGTGCACAACTGTGTCGCATAGGCTACACGCCACATTGCAGCTCTTGAAATGATACAATTTTATTGAACAGTGGCAAAAGTGCTTAAAATTAATTTTAAAGAAATTTACTATACAGTATGTCTGCCTGTTGTCATGCATCATTTTTAGCCACCTTGCAGTTGTGGAGGTTTGAGAAAGACATAGCAGGTAGACAATAACACTACAAGAAACTCACAGTCGGTATATACAGTCGGAGCTTAGCATATGTGGTGAAGTATAGCACAGTCCAATTGACAGCTAATGGTACCGCTATTCATATCATGTTCATATATGCGTATTACCATATTCTTACTGTTAAAAGGCAGCCAGGATCTATATTTTTATAATTTCCGAGAAAAAATGTGTAGATGCTATATGGAGAAATACAGAATTTAACCCTCTCACACCCACAGTACGGAGTAGGGAAGGTATGCCACCAGTTCCCATTTCCAGATCATCGTCTTAACCCGAGGAAGTTACAAAAAATAGAAATAAAGGCATAGGGGTGGAAATGTTAAGTCAGTATGATGCCAAGAAAAAGAAACATCACGACGCAACTAAACTTGCTCGCCGTAAATACAACTCAGTCAAGACCCAGAAAATATGTCAACTACACAAGCTCACCCTGTTCCTTCCTTTATCTTGCAGAGCTAACGATTGGTCGTAAAATGCCAGAAATATTTTCAGTTTATCATCCCTCTTGGCTGTACAACCATCTTCTCCATGTTGTAAGAGGAGGTTTAGAATTTTGATTATGGTATGGCTTGTTGGAGTGGAACTACTTACTTGCAAAAGACCCCACAGTACCTATAATGGAGGCTAAATTAACCGAGCAAATCCGTAATTTGGAGGAAACTTTACAACATAAAATAGAACATCTGCGATCAGAAGTTAATCTTTCTTCACAAAACCTAACTTGCCAGTTAGCTGATACACAAATCACAGTGACGGAATTGCAAGAGAAAGTAGATGGAGTAGTCACTGGTCAGAAAAGCCAGGAAATTGAAAATAATGAACTTTGCAAAAGTTTTGAAAAATTGGAGTTGAGAGTGAACGAGAAAATATATAATTCACAGGAAGTTACGGAGGGAAGTATTGCTGTTATTACAGACAATGTACGAGAAGTACAGGCACAAGTTGACTCCATCGAAAATAAATTAACATGTAATTTAGAGCAAACTAGAGAATGTTTATGTGAGCAAATAACTAACCTTTAACCCTGTGTTTAACAGGGTTATGGAAGTAGAGAAAGGGTCCGACTTACACAAAATTCAGACACTAACATTTTAGCATAAGTTGATGTACAATTGACAAATTTTGAAAGACATCTAAATAATAAATTTTTACGCACAGAAACCGAATACATAACAGCCAAAAGGGATTTTGAAACAAAGAGCACTGAAATTTAGGGCAAAATAAATTAACTAAATGAACAGATAAAGTTAAAAACAATATAAAACAATATTTCTGTGTCTGAACAATCCGCACCTACTCACCCTATTTTACCAACCAGTAATACCCAACATTTCAATTCTGCTGGAAAATTCCCAAGTAATGCTGCTTTGATATATCCTACTTCCACCATTCTATAATCCTGCTAAACATTTGGCCAACAAAGTTCCTCACTTTTCAGGATGCAGTACCGAAAACCCGGTAATATATGTAAAGAAATTAAAGGAATATGGAAAGCTGTTTGGGTTGACAGACCAAAAAATGTTATTGTGCTTAAGTCTAAGCCTAAAGTCAACTGCCTTTTTCTGGTGGGAGCTAGAAAAAGAGTGAATTAACAGTTTCAAACAATTCAAACGTTCCTTTCTAGATCAGTATTGGACTTCCTTGGGTAACAGAAGATCTCTGTCTTTCAGTTCTATCTAACTTTAGCACTTGATGATGAAAGTAGTTAAAATTAGTGAACGAATGGTCTGCCCATCAGTCTTGGTATCTATTTGAAAGTTGCTTGTTCTAAAATCGGTTAGCTAATTCTCTCATTTGTTGTGCAAAATCATCATTCATGCTAGCAAAATTTGTATTTATTTCTTTAAATAGGAGATCATAGTTTGCATTATGTTATTCTCATTACTTAGTACATGGGTGTTTGATAGTGGGTCTAGGTTAGAAGAATGTATATTCACAATATTCTGCTTGGTTGGCGTATACTCTGTATTGTTTTCTACTTCATTCTCTTGCCTTTCATTACTAACATTTCCCATCAGTCCTACCTCAAGACTGTCAGTATCACTTAGTTGTGGCATCCCATCTAAACTGACTGTGTCCGACTAATTCTCTTCCATGCTAATAAGTGTCAAACTTTGTGACATACATAGAGAGCTATGTAGGAAATAAGATTCCTTCCCAGTACTTCACTCTCACTTGTTTTATGCACGAGCACACACAGTGTATAATCGGGCCCCATGTATTGGCGCCAAAATTCTGTATGAGGGAGTTTAGAATTTAGTTATGGTATGGCTTGTTGGAGTGGGAACTATGTATTTACAAATACTTGCAAAAGACACCACAGTGGTTCAAGCTAACTTCTGTCGAGGAGTGTAGGTTAAAAGAATCTCACTCTTACAATAACAGATAAAATAGATGTGTAAGGGCATGGATATAAGAGTAATTTATTAATTATACCATAAGCTTTGGATCCTTAGTAATGGCATGAGTCATTCCTCCAGAGCAAATTATATATAAATAAATAAAGAAAATACCTAACTAATGGTATTTTATGACTGAAGAAAAATTATACAAATGAGTTCCACTACCGGAATGATCTTCCCTATTTATCAGATGTCCCATGCCAGCTGGAAAAAAACACAATAACATACACATACAACTTTCCCCATTCAAATTGGATAGCTAATCAATTCAGATTCTTTCATGTAGAGAAACATAACTGTACTGAACAAACACAGCAATTAATAGAAAATGTGAAGTAATTTAAATCATTCCAAAATATCCTTACTAAATTTTATTACGATTGCATTAAAACTAATAATAAAGAAGCATACAATTACTTTCAATATAATTTCATGAATAATTAATTGAGAATCAAGTAATTTAATTTTTGAAAGACGATGGCTTAAGTATACTCAAATTTTCTGAGTTCGGACTGTTGATTATTTGAAGTTCGGAGGTGTCAAAACACAATGTAGATGTTAACTAGAGAACTTGAATTATATCATCAAAATGTAAGAGGGCTTAGGACGAAATCCTTTACATTTTCTGAAAATGTGATCAGCACTAATTACTCTATAATTTGTCTAATGGAAACGTAGTTTAACAATCAAAGCATAAATTCTCATTATTTTTCCAAACAATATACCATTTTTTGTCATGATAAGGATGCTATTTTAACTAACCTCAATAGAGGTGGTGGTGTATTGACTGATATTAACCAAACATGGTTTTCATATTTTGAACAAAAATTTGATCTTGTTTATAAAAATATTGAATCTATGTGGGGCAAAATCACCTGTAATAATATCAATATATTACTAATTGGAAATATGTATCTTCTCCATAGATATCAGTGGAGGATTTTTAAAATATTTTTCGTTTTTAGAATCAAACTTATCAAGCTATCCATATCAAATAATAATTGTAGGAGATTTTAATACTCCTAGGATTGATTGGAATACTTTACACATCCAAAATATTATGCATTATTATATCAAACTTAAAGGACAGTCATTATTACAATCTATTAACTCTCTTAATCTTGAGTAATTTTATAAAACCAAACCACGCCGAATTATTATATTTAACATTTGCAAATTTTTATACTAAAATTGAGAAATATACTGATCCACTGGTGGAGGAAGATAAATATCACCCGGCCTTATGCTGTCAGATTTTGTTTACTTCTGAAAAATGTAAATTTAAGAATCAAGAACACTATAAAAATTATCAGAAAGGTGATTACATGTCTTTGTATGTTGCTATTAATAGTTTTGACTGGGCTCCGATTTACTAGATGCAAGATGTTAATTCTACGGTGGAATTTTTAACTAACAATCTTCAATCAATAATTAATACTTTTATACCTATAACCAAAGCCAGAAAACCTAAATACTCATTGTCACAGACTTTACAAAAAAACTAAATCTGAAATCAACTATGCGCGTTTTTCTGAGTTATGAAAATTGTTAAAGAGCAAATAAAACAATCCAAAATAACCTGGCAAACCAAAATAAATAATAATTTAAAAACCAACCCAAATAGATTCTGGAACTATGTTAAAATGATGAAAAATGGCTATAAAGAACCTCTTACTACTACCGTTGATAATATGATTCAAGATCCTTCTCTACTAGCTAACGTCTTCACTTAAAATTTTGCTAAAAGTTATAAACAAACAACTATTAATTCCTTGGTACATAATAAATTTTTATACCATCTAAATATTGACACACCTACAATCTCTCAAGGTCTAAAAAGTAGCAAGGCAACTGATTTAGATGATATCCCCAATTATATAATTAAGAGCTGTCCAAACACCCTTACTCCAATACTTTCTCATATTCTTAACTACAGTCTAATAAGTGGCAAGTATCCCAATGCCTGGAAACGTGGGGTGGTAGTCCCTATATCAAAAAATGGGAATAAGATCAATATAAATAACTATACACCCATTACTTTACTAAGTAGCTTATCTAAGGTCTTTGAAAAAAATTATATTAATGCACTTATTGTTTGTAACAAAAACCTCATTTTCGGATTTTCAACATGGTTTTCTGTTTAATTTTGTCGACGAACTTTATACTGAAAACACAATAAGAAAACAAGTATATTTTGTAGTATATTTTGAACTTAAAAAAAGTTTTTTACACCTGTCAACATGAAATTATTATTCAGAAATTACAGAAGTTTGGTTTAAACAACTCATATACTAATAGGTTTACAAATTATTTTCTTGGTCGGTCCTTCGTAGTAAAAATTGAAAACTCTCTATCAAGTTTTTATGCAGTGTCCTCTGGTGTTCTGCAAGGACGTATGCTGGCACCGCTACTTTTTAATCTATTTATAAACAATATGGTTGGCGTAATAAGCCATAGTGCACTTCTTTATGCCAACGATCTAAAGATTTATAAGTGTATTAAGGATAGTGATGACTGCGTAATGCTACAAAAATATATCTTAGCTATACATATGTGGTGTAAAGAAAATGCTATGCAACTTAATATCAATAAGACTCTTTGTATTTTGTTTTCAAGGAAAACTAATTCCGTATGTTACAAATACCACATGGATAAGGAGTCAATCAAAAGAATCAACTATGTAAGAGACCAAGGGATATTATTAGATGCAAAAGTTTATTTTCACACACACACATTCACTCACACACAACTTAATAAGTAAAATTAGTCGTACTCTAGGCCTTACAAAATTCATCATATTTTCAGCCACCTCTCCTGATTCTCTATTATGTCTTTATAATGCTTTAATTAGATATACATTAGAATATTGTACTATGATCTGGAATTATGTAACAGAAATGGATTAGATTAGAAAACATACAAAGGAATGTATTAAAATTAATATTTAATAGATTCTCATTAGCGGTAGATTTTGATTATAATATAGAACTAGTTAGATCCAAAACTTTGTCCTTAAAAACTAGACATGAAATTCTAGATGCTTTATTTTTTATTAATTCATTTCTAAATTATACATCTTGTATTATAGTTAATTTAAAAAGTAGGTTTAAAAGTACCTTCTTACATGCATAGAACACTTCATACTTTTTCAGTATTAAAATGACAGAAAAATTTAGTCATTTGATGTGTTAATAATTACAATTAATTTTTTTCTAACTTTGAACCTTTTATAGGGAAAAAGATTTTATTTAGTGACTTGTTCAAACATTACAGTAGTTTATAATATTAAATATATCTTTGCAATAGTAAAAAAAAAAAATTTTTTTAAGATTGGTAAATTCAATTTTGTTTTTGTAGTAGTTAGTAATTTTCATGTTGTATGCCCTGTATGCCTTTTTTTTCTTTTAATCATTTCTGTGTATGTATATTATTTTTATTTATGTTATGTGTCATGTGCCTCCCTGTTATTGGTCTTGTACTGTTGGGTGGCACGTTAGTCTTTGCAATAAATAAAAAAAAATAAAATAAAAATTATTATTATTATTTTGACAAATGAAAAGTTTTGTGTGTGTGTTTTGTTTTTCACGGCAAATCAGAAGACTAGGGAATACTGTGATCACATATAAAACATGAAGTGTAGATTAACTATACCATCAATCTCATTAATTTTCTGTGCTAAATATGCATATTTTGATTTTTCATTATTTTTATTTTAACAATTTGTAAAGTGTTTTTATTTGTTTTAGTTCATGTGTGTTATGCTGACATTTTTCTTCTGTGATTTTACTATTTTCGCTATTCAGCCCCCTGCAGGCACTTCATGTTTTGTGTTACCAATTGTGTCAGTTTTGCAATAGATGTAATATAATGGAAATTTTACTTGTTTTATCTCTCAGAGTGTCTGCTCCCATTCATTTTGTAGGCAGTGTATCCAGTGTAGGCTATCAGGAGGCCTCGGTGTCAGGTCCATGTAATTTTGTGTGGATATGTAAATGTAGTTTCACACAACATAAATGTGTGTGCTGAAATTCTACCAGTGTGTAACTGTGTTCTTGCATTACGGTCACTTCACAACTGCATTCTGATGTTGGGGCCCCCTCCCCACAAGCATCTTCATATAAGTTAGAGTACTGTACTGTTATGGCAAGTAGAGAGGCCCAAACAACTCCATCAGAGAGGCTTACACCTCCATTTTTGTGTCTGCTAACAACATACTTGACTTCAAAACAGTGTTGCAGAGGGCAGCCATAAGAAGTTGGCCCCACAAACTTACCAATCTTATGCTCCAGAAGAGCTGGCACCTGCAATTTATTATCTCTTACTTTACATTGTTTATCTTGGCATCAATACCTCAGACTACCTCTAACCCTCTGAAAATGCAGAGCACGTCATCAAAAAAGGAGGGAGAGGGGAACTAATAATAACTAAGTATTCTGAAACAAATATGAATTAAATAATATTTAAACATTAATGGGCATGCACAGGATTTTTTTTGCAATATTTACCACCATCTTTAAACTTGTCATTTTGTACACACCTAAGGTTATGTGATAAAATAAGCAGCATGTGCTGTATTCTTGTGTTTTCACTATTTTCAATGGACTAGATGCTCTTTACTTTAATATTTATTCTGGTTAAGGCCAGCTTTAGGCAAAGTAACTTAATATCAAAGAGAGATTAAATACGTTCTATATAGTACTTCCCCTCATAGTTAAACACGCATGTAAAATATTAACCTATAATATGTACAATGTGCTACAATCAAGAATAACTTAAATATTTTAATAATATGTCAGGTAATCACCAACCGAACAATCATTGATATAGATATTGGTTTAAAGTTGATGCTGTCGGGTGAGACACAAAATGAAAGAAGACACAAATTACTTACTGATGACGGATGCCAGCGGTGCTTCCCAGTCACCGCATTGTTGAGACTAAGGGTCCTCAGGAATGCTGTGGGTTCTGTGTGTACATCTCACCTGAGCGTACTAATGAAACACTTTGCAATACTAAACATCAATACTAAACTTTTTACTACTGAAAATTAGGTGTGGCGAGGATACTGTCACTACAAAGAAGAATCTTGAAACACTGTGAGACTTACTTTTTATTTTACTGCTCATACAAAAATTGTGCCAGGAATAAACCTGTGATAAAACTCGGACATATCTAGCTAACTTCGTTTGGGTGCTACCAACCCCGCAGTTACTCTAGCACATGCCTAGATGAATGACTTCTACCGTGGTGTTTGATAACACAGCCTTCATACAGTCGCTAGGGTGGACTGTAGGTGTTTCCTGAAGACAGGGCAAGGAGAATTAAAAATATGAATCTGAACATGAACACGTGTGATTGTCATCACTAGCGTGGACTCGTCGGAGCTTACCCTCCACCACGTGGAGGCTATACACATAGCCAGCTAGGACGGAAATAATATAACCGTACAAAATTACACAACAAATATGGATGAAACAAGATGGGGCATGATATGAGTAGTCACAATAAACAGGCAATTGTGTGAAAGCAAGCTTAGATGGCGCAGATGCCGCTGGATAAAATTCGTAGCTGACCACGTGGTGCAGGTGAAGTAGTAATATTTCTCCGTAAAAATGGCAAATTATGATCAGACAAAATATTATTGCGGTTGGGAAAAAAATTCCCCTGACGATTTAAGCATTTGTAGGCTTGTAACGTGCCTGATGGTGGAAAAATCAGACATGAAAGTGACAGCGTGGTCATACATACAAAGCATCAATTTACGTGAAATTACGCGGAACCCTGAATGAAAAATACATAGAAGCCTGACATTTAATAAAGCACATATGAAATTACACAAATATACCCTGAAAGTGCATGGATGGCGTAGATACAGACTTAGCGATATCTGACTGCGTGGTCATGGGCGATGTGGCCTCAACACAATAAAAAATGAAAAAATACTCAAATAAATACATAGAAATATAGCTCTTAATATTTCACTTAGCAATTATACAGAAATTACACTGAAACGCCTTTAACATAGGTGGATGGTGCTTGATTCAAAGTTACGCTAGTCGCATGGCCTCTCCGACACCTTTCTTCTCTTCTCCTCTATTAAAATTCAAAATCTGCAAGGGTGCAAATAATTAGGTTAAGCGGAAGCATAATGCTGGGGAAATATCTGGCTAACATACGCAAAGCAAAGGTTGACCAGTATACTAAAATGAGCTATCGAAATCTACATCAGTGTTCAAAGGTTATAGTGCGTACACAGCGTCTTACCTCGCTAGCTCTCCTCGACGGACTGTCCAGAGGCAGGGGTTGTGTGGACCTACCATGGCTGCCTACGTGGTTTACACAACTGGAAGTGCTATGCACAAAGAGTAAAACTTTTTATATTAAAATTGAAATGGCACAAAAATAATTCAGATAATAATTTACATTTCATATTCAGGTTGTTAATTTTCTGTATTTTCTCAATGTCTTTTATGACTGTGTTCATGCCGGAAAAATACTGTTCATGTTCTTTGCGCAGCGCACACATCAAATTCATAACCAAACATTGTGCAATATTATCAAACATACAAATATTAAACATTTTATAACACTGAGCCCTGAAATAAAGAACTTAAACACTTAAAACATAATATTTCCCGTTATGGGAAACTCCAATTTAAGGCCTCTTTGTGCACATGTTTCCCACGTGCCACATGGGTGGTGAGCGCCATCATGGTCTTAACACGGCTGGCTGTTAGCCGGCATCAAAGTCATAAAGCTGACCTAAATATGGTCAAAAATTGTGAACATTTATATGTTATGCATTTTAAACATGTCAGCATTGTTTGGATGGCTGAAAAATCTAAGCAAAGTGTTTGGCAGTTGAAATAAAGATAATGCATGGCAATGTTTTTGTTTAGATATATCATAATACACATAATTGTTACTAGAAAATACCACTTCAGGACATCAGAAAAATTTGAATTTAAAAGGAATGGATTATAATGACTTACGCTGCAAATTTTTCACAAAACAAAGTATCACAAGAAAACATATGAGGACCATAGTAACTGAATTACATGTAAAAATAAATCTTTCTTTTAATTGGATTTTTTAAAGATTTGTTAATAAATAGAATGGATATATGTGATGCGTTCTCAGTAAGGTACCTCAGAATGAAAACCATTTTAGGGTTTTGGGCTGTTTATGTGTAGATAATTCTACGAGGAATTCAATGAAACAAGTTGCACCCTTGTAGCTTTCATACTCTCAGCATGTTCCGTTCATATCTTGAAAATGATAATTTTTGCATTTTCAAACTTTTTTTTGGGCCTCCTAAGGTACCTTTTCTGAAAACGCATCACACATGTAAAAATATGCTGCCAGTATTGCCTAATAAGCAAACAGCATATTTTCATACCTATATAACAAAGTAACACTTATTAAAAAACTAAAAAATGCTGTAATAATTTAAGCTGATTAACATTAATAGTAAAAACTTACTGCATTGGTAAATGTTGCACCCCTATTTCCAACCAGTAGCAAAGTTTTTTCCATTGACATCTGAAAAAATGATCGAGAACAATTAGTGGCGTATATCATGCATATAAGTGCGATAATCAAATATTGTGTTTCAAATTACATTATTTAAGTACCTTACAAGCTATATGCCATACACCCTCCATTCGGACATTAGCTTTTTTCTAAACAACAAACATTCTTAGTATCTTAGCTTAGGTAGATTGTGTCGGCTGATAGTATTACTTTTCTTTAAAAGTAATAAAATACACTAAAGCCTCCGTCAACCAGAAAGTGTGGTAAATGGCTAAAGTGTACAGTTATAAATACTTAGCATAAATGTTTTCAATGCTGTGAAGATATGCTATCACAGATCTATTCTGAAAATTTGTTTTGTTAACATTTTTCTCTGTTTGTTTATATTGTAATGTTAATATTTTGTGATGATAATTTTGTTTTATTTTTCATACACAACAGCCTATAGGTAATTTAATTAGCTTTGTAAATTAAATCCATATCCTCTTACTAGCAATACCTTTATTTTCATTATTTTCTGATTTTATGAACTGTATAAATTTTGGAACTAAACTTAATAGTATATTCTTTCATTAAAATAAGGTGACTAGGGCATGACCTCCTAGCACAAATAAAGTTTACATGTTTAAAAGAAACAGAAAAGAGCAGAATGTTAACTTCTGTAAAAAAAATTTCTGGGTGTGTTTGACAAGAAAAAGACGATCTGAACGGAATGATTTTATTAATATTTTTTGCTTTTGTACTCTGTAAATGAATTCTAAAAAGAACCATTACTGAGTGCAGATCATGGAAGTTTTACTACACAAATTTACAGGATTTTTGCTGATTTGCTGTGCCAAGTTGTGGTATTTATTATCTGGGAGAGTTCCTTTAGTTATAATATACTGCTAGTGCTTTAAAAAGAGGCTGGAAGGAATATAAATTTAATTTATTCGACTGCATATGTGGTGAAGGAGTACCTTAATCTTAAGTCAACAAATGAAAGGTAGATGTGTTCCACAACGATGTAAGCAGGATTCTTCAGTTTTGTAATTATTTACAACTGATCTAAAAATCTTAAAAATATTTAATAGTAGTTGAAATTTTGTTATTTAAGAAAATGAAGAACATCAAAGTTTCTGTGTTCTAACTTTCTAAACATTATATTAAAGGACAGATGACAAAATCCAGTGGCCTATAAGAGAGCTAATGCTCTACCGAAACTACAAACTAGTCGAACATGCATTTTATTTTTTTATGTTAAAGTTGAGAAACCAGTTCTTAATTAATTTTCTTGAATTTTAACTACATGAGCTTTATATGGCGGCATTGTGCAGTGATTAATAGTAGATTTTGTCTTCTTGGATATAACAGAATATTTGAATAATCAGGCCATCTTCGGGACTGTTTTGAAATTAGCGTTGTTACAGACACCTAACTGTACTTACTTTCTTTCTTGAAACGGACGGCTTCGTAGCAGAAGAGCCACTTGCTGTGGATGTTTTTGTTCCTCTTCTGCTTACCAGCATAAAATCACCTTCTGTGTCTGAGGTTCATGTCAATCTTTTTCCTTATTCATCACTCGTGCTGCCAACTGAACTATGCTACGCAGGAACTTGCTGTTATACCCTGGAGCCACAGGATCTATCATCTTGCTCATAACTTCACTGAAAAGTTTTTTTCTGTGAATCATCTTGAGCTGATTTGTCTCATCTGTTTCGGTGGAAATACCACATGATGTGCACATATTCCTGTCTACTAACAATGTAGTAATAGATTTCAAAATGACAAAGTTCCGAAGGCTTCACATGTTAACGAAAAAGATGTAGCTCAGCACGAGTTGCACAAACAGCCCGTCGCTGACGACGAAGGTTTTATGCTCGCCAGTAGGCGTGGGACAAAGGACAACAGGTTGATGGCCGTCAGACAGACAGCTACTTGTAAACCAGTTCAAGTGGGGGAATGAAACAACGTGAACATAAAAACTATTCCAAAATCAGTCAAACCTCGTACAAAAGCCATCTTTGTGTCACGCTTCGCACCAGAAGTTCAAGAAGATGGTATAGTTAAAAGTTTCCACTCTTAAAGTAGCAAACTGAAAACTAAATATGACTCGTGTTCTTCTTTTCATGTAGCAGTAGACGAATCAGATTTTGAGCAAATATTTAACACTGTTTTGGCCAGTAGGGTGTTTAATTAGCCCGTTCTATGGCCAACTTCAACCGGAACAATTATTTAACTCAGCTAGTGCACCTGAACCTACTAATGATGAAGCGGCCGGAAGAGCTGTTACTAAAACCCCTTAATTTATGATGAGGCAATCGGATGTGTGGTTACTAAAATACAATGCCAGATAAAAATTTTGTATTGTATTATCAAAATGTTAAAGAGGCCTTAGAACTAAATCTATTAACTGTTTTAACAATATAATTAGTTCCGAGTATTCAGTTACCTGTTTAACAGAAACCTAGTTCAATAATCATAGCCAATCATGCCAATATATCTAAGCTTTATAGAGGAAGTGGAGTATGAATAGCTATTAATAGCCATAGTTATTCTCATTTTGACAAAAAGTTTGATCTTTACAAAGAAAATATTGAATCCATTTGGGTGGAAATGATTAGTAATAAAAAAATTTTAATCGGAAATATTTATTTTCCTCATTTATCAGTTGAAGAAATTAAAGAATTGTAGGTATTACAATAAACTTAACGGTCAAATTTTATTAGAATTCATTAGTTCACTTAAACTAGAACAGTTTAATTATTCCAAACCATACTCAGAATTATTAGATTTATTTTGTGCGAATTTTTACATTAATGTTGAAAAATTCATTGATCCAGTTGTTGAGGAAGATAGTTATCATCCAGCACTATGTTGTCAGGGTCTAGTAGCTGCTCATAAACACCAATCTAATGATTTTAATTCTAAAAGAAAATATCAAAAAGGAGATTACATGTCTTTATACTTATTAATTCAACAATTTGATTGGTCGCTCATCTATCAAATGGAAAATGTTAATGTTATAGTTGATTTCTTAACAAATAACTTACAAGTATAAATTAATCAATTCATACCAAAATCTAAACATGTAAAAAATAAATATCCAGTTTGGTTCTCTCAAGATTTGATCAAAGAGCACTTCTTCTGGCTTTTTAAAAAAAAAAACTAAATCTGAGCTGACACCGGCCAACAGCCAGCGGCGCTAGAGCCCATGACAGATCTCACGTGTCATGTGTTCTGCACGTGCGCAAAGAGGCCGATAATTTGAACTTTCGCATAAATGTTAATTTCACGGAAAAAATGTGTTATATTGTCTTTACAGTGTTTAACATGTTTTAAAATGCTTGTACTGATTTTAATTGTTTAGTTATGAATATTCAAAGTGCCTGCGTCGCCGAGATTAAAAACACTTAATATTCTGGCATGAATGCCATCACAAAGAGACTTTAGAATAATATTGAAATTCATAACAAAATTATAGAAATGTAAAACAACATCTAATATAATTTGTGCCATTTTATTTTCAATATAAAATATTTTACTTGGCGTGCAAAGCACTTCCGCTTATGTGAACCCCATATGCGGCCATGGTAGGTCCGTGAGATGCTTGTATCTGGACAGTCTGTCGAGGAGAGCTGGCGAGGAAAGACACTGTCACGTACGCACTACAACTTTTGTTCACTGATTTAGGTTTCCATAGTCAATGTAGTTTACCAGTTAATCTTTGCTTGCGTATGTCTTTGTCAGACATTTTCCCCAGCATTATGCTTCCGCTTTATGATTCTTACACCCTTGTGGCATTTTTAACTTAATCAAGGAGAAGGAGGAGATAGATGTGGGAGAGGTCACGCGACCCGCGCATTTTGATGCCATGTGCCTATGTTTATGACATTTCATTGTAATTTCTGAATAATTGCAACACGCAGTTTTAAGAGCTTTATTTCTATGTATGTATTTAAGGGTAATTTTTGTGTTTGAATAATTTATGGCAACATCACGTATAACCACGTGGCCTGCTGAAGCCAAGCCATTGTTTACGCCATCATTGCATTTTAAGAGCTTATTTGTATAACATCGTATGTGCAATAATTTATTTCAGGGTTCTATGTATTTTTCATTCAGGGTTTAATGTATTTTTCACGTAAATTGATGCTTTTATACTTGACCATGCGGTTACGTTAATGTTTGATTTCACCACCATCAGGCAGGTTACAAGCCTGTAACAACGTTAACTGTAAAGAAAATTACTTGCTCAACACGAATAATATTTGATCTGAATTTAGTTTGCCGTTTCCACGCATAAATATTGGACTTTCACCTGCACCACGTGGTCTGGTACGAATTTCATCCAGCTGCATTCGCGCCACCTAAGCTTGTTTTCACACGTGTATATGTTTATTATGAATATTGTGTAATTATTCCCGTCCAAGTCGGCTCTGTGTAAAGGCCGTCACAACCCTAACCACGTGCTGGAAGGTGAGCCCCAACGAGTTTGCGTTAGTTCTGCAGAGTAATCACGCGTGTTAATATGTATTAAGGGTTTTCATTTGTAATTCACCGTGTACTGTTTTCAGAGAAAAACTGTCAGTCCACCATAGCGGCTTTCGGCCCTCTCCCCTTTTGAAGGTTGTGCTTTCACGCACCTCTGAGAGATCATCCATTTAGGTGTGCACTGGGTTAATTAGGGGCTTGGGAGCTCCCAAGCGGAATTGGGTAGTCATGAACGAGATGATCATTTCATTGGCAAGTTGATGTGTATGAACAATATCAATTAAAACAAGTCTTCAGTGAACTCAATTTTTTTATTCAGTAGTGATAGTGTCCTAGCCACATATGTATTTGCGCCTGGTGTTCGACAATTTGTTCAGGTGGTCTGGTTGGGTTTTCGCGGGGTGCTCTGGGGGCACGGAGTTCGCTACCTTGTACCATCTTGGTGGGTGTTTTCCCATTTGCCGCGTTCACTCTATTCCGTAAGCAAAACATTACCTCCAGGATCAATTCGTCTCACTTAGTGTGATCTTTGCCCAACCGGACATGTAATTGGATTATTACGTCTTGATTATGTCTCTCGGTTGCTTTAGTCCTGGGATGGTATGCTGGGGTGGTACAGTACTATCTCCACTTTTGTCCTACAAATTGTGTACCATTGTCTGTCAACAATTACTTGGGGTGTCCCCACCTCGGAAAAAATTCGTTACGCATGACTTGTGCGACGGTGTGTGCACAGACGTTACTAACTGGGAATGCCTCTGTCCAGCGGGTAAACAAATCCGTGGCACCAAGAAATCTTTTACCAGTTTTCGTAAGTGGGTAAGGTCCCACGATGTTAATGGCTAGTTTTTTGAATGGCTCGTTTGGCAGCCTTGGTTGTTGTGGAGCGTCACTGTCTGCTCTCTGCGCCTTCTGGATGTTACATGTTTCTGGACATCTCCTGGACATGTTCCTTTGTGTTTTCTTGGATCCCGGGTGTCAATTCTCCAAATAGTCGTGTGCATACTTCAGTAAGAGTTCCCGTTTCTCTTTTGGTACATACGTCCGCCATCGTGCACAATTACCAGGTGATTCGATTTGTATTTCTCTGTCCACTACCCTCCAGTGTTCTGTGTAATGTGTGGCACAGTGTTGTTTAGGTGTTGCACAGCATCTGAGGAATTTTCTTGTGCAGTGTGTACCTCTCTTAACACGTAACGTAAATTCAATGAAACAAGTTTGTCAGGTGTTGTGGCAACAATGTTCTGTACAATGAGAGTTTATGTTTCTGCGGTTGGTATTGCCTGGCAAGGCGGTAGCGCTTCTTACCACTCTGCATCGCCAGTTACCGTTATATTCGGACAAGGCTTCCGTGAGCTCGTTGGTTTAACCCACCACGTGTTCTATCTTGAAATAGTATTGCTGCAGTAACAACACCCAGCGGGCAAGTTTGCTTTTCCCGTTATACATTCCCTCTATTCATACAAGGCATCGGTTTTCATTTTTAAGTGTAAACTGCCTTCCTAGCAAGTACGACAGGTACTTCCACAATGCATGTACAAAGGCTAAACATTCTTGTTCGTTTATGTAATATTTACGTTCTGTTTCTCCGAACTTTGCACTGTGGTAGCTGATGATGTGTTTTCCCACATGTGTTCCCTCCTGATACAACACAGCCCCAATGCCTTCTTGACTGCCATCTGTTTGTACGACAATAGGTAATTCTGGATTGAATCTTGACAGCGGATTACAGTTCTGAAATGCGATTTTAATGTCTTGAAATGCTAGATCGGCTTGCGGTGTCCAGACAAATTTACGTTTCTCACGCAACAAAGCAGTTAAAGGTGCAGTGATTACGGAAAAGTTTGGGACAAATTCCCTTAACCAGTTAATTAAGCCAAAAAACTTCCTGACTTGTTTACGTGATCTGGGTGTGGGTTAGTATCAAATCTTCCCAACAACCTATCGCAAAACTCATCCCAAGTCACATGATAGTCTCTTAGAAGTTTCCAACATGTGGCTGCTTTCCCTCTCAGTCAGTTTGTAGTGACTACAGTCCAGTCATCCCGGTGTACACGGTGTCGGTTCTACTTATCCTCGCACATAGCTAAAAATGTGCCCGGATCTTCGGAATCTTGTCCCCCAAAAGTTGGCTACAACACATTACTATCCGGCCTGGCGTGGGTTTCACCTTGGGTGTTATTGGTGGCGCAATCTCAGCACAGTTAGTGTTACGGCACTCGTCACAGTTTATAACACAGTCGCGATAAGTGGTAAACTCCACAGATTCTATGCATCGTAAATGTGAGTCTTTACTACACTGTTGGCACTGCGCCCACTTGGTTCCCGCCCCGTCACATACGGTGTGCACCCACAGGCATGGATACGGGGTCGGACGTGCATTGACATAAAAGCTGATCCTATAGATTTTCACTGAACAAGTTGACTTCACGCTCCCTTCCACAATGTACACATTGATCGATCGGCATGTCCAAATAGTTCGCGCTCACATTCGCGGGTGTCGCGGTTGCTGACGCGGATGTCTTGAGGGCTTATTGTGGTTGATCAGGCATGGTGTCCACCATATGCAGATGAACTTGTTTGGCCCCACTTGGGAACGCCAGTTGACGCCATCGGGCGAGACACGAGACAAACGATGACACAAATACTTACTCGTAATATTGGCACTCTTGAATGAGACATGAAATAAGATAGGACACGAAATGAATATTCACAATAAACACATACATGTGTGAAAACAAGTTTTGGTGGCGCGGATGCTGCTGGATGAAGTTCGTAGCAGACCACGTGGTAAAGGTGAAATTGCAATATTTCTGCGTGGAAACGTGAAAAAAATTCAGATAAAATATTATTCGTGTTTAGCAAATGGTTCTGTTTACGATTAGCGTTGTTACAGGCTTGTAACATGCCTGATGGCGGTAAAATCAAACATTACTGTGACCAAATACTTGGAACCCTGAAATAAATTATTGCACGTACAATGTTATATAAATAAGCTCTTAAAACCCACTGATGACATATATAAAAGACTTGCTTCAGTCGGCCATGTGGTTATACGTGATGTTGCCGTAAAATATTCAAACACAAAAATTACCCTTAAATACATACAGAAAAATAAAAATTTAAAATCGTGTGTAGCAATTACGCAGAAGTTACATTGAAATGTCCTAAACATAGGCAGATGGCGTCTGATTCAAATGCGCGGGTCGCGTGACCTCTCCCACATGTTTCTCCTCCTTCTCCTCGATTAAGGTAAAAATGCCACAAGGGTGTAAGAAATTAGTCAAGTGGAGCATAAAGCTGGGGAAAATGTCTGGCAAAAACATATGCAAGCAAAGATTAACCGGTAAACTACATGGACTATGGAAACCTACATCAGTGAACAAAAGTTGTAGTGTGCATGTGACAGTGTCTTACCTCGCCAGCTCTCCTCGACAGATTGTCCAGATGCAAGTGTCGCACAGACCTATCATGGCCGCCTACGGTGTTCACATAAGCGGAAGTGCTATGCACGCCGAGTGAGATATTTTATAGTGATAATAAAATGGCACAAATTAAATTAGACATTGTTTTACATTGTATAATTTTGTTATGAATTTCAATATTATTTTAATGTTTCTTTGTGATGGCGTTCATGCCAGATTATCAAGTGTTCTTAATCTCGGCACCACAGGCTTTTTGAATATTCATAACCAAACAATTAAAGTTAGTACATGCACTTTAAAACATTTTAAGGCATATTAAACACTGTAAAGACAATATTACAAATGTTACCCTGAAAGTAACATATATAGGAAAGTTAAAAAGTGTCGGCCTCTTTGTACACGTGCAGTACACGTGACACGTGAGCTCTGTCATGGGCTCTAGCGCCGCTGGCTGTTAGCCGACGTTAAAACGACCTATCCCTCGAAGGCCAAGATGGTGCGAACAACACGTCATTGTTCTGGCGAGCTCTGCCCGGCTGGTTGCCGATTTAGGGCAAAGAAAACATGGCCTCGGAGGTCGTTGGTTTCTTCGGCGTTTGCAGGGGGTGGGGGTGTAGGCAGGAACAACAATGTGGGCATGTGGTGGTGACTCGCTCGCCTCTTGCGAGTGCTTTGTTGCAACTTGTTGACACTTTACATCACACTCACTGCCCTACTAGTTTCCCCAAACCGTTTCAAACTCTCTTGCCCTACTAGGCTCTCCTCTGCGGGAACTGGAAATCTCTAAATGGCATATCACCTTCACATGTGGTATGAAGGTTTACATTTACACTTTAGTTACACCCAAATTCAGCTATGCCCTGGGGAAACCCTTTAAAACTCACCTCACTTGCACTGGTTGTGTTGAAATTTAAGTGTGCACTGGTGTTACCACTTTCTTCGTGTACACTTGGAAACCCCTTCAACTCGTTCTGATTCATTGTGTTTTTACCTGTATTAATAGAAAAACCCAGAAACGGTGTTGCAGTACTACTTGTTTCCACCTCCTCACAACTAGGTGTTGACTGTTCAGTCGGTGTAAAAACCTTAAATATCAGTTCACTACTTTGGCTGGGTGTTCCTGTGTTAGTACTGTTCTCAGTGTGAGTGTTGTTCTCCTGTGAACTCCGTGATGAAATTCTCCGAACTCGCTGCAGTACTGGACATAACTTCGTCTCCTTGCTTCTCTTCCCTACAGGCGGTCGGGCTAAGCGCAGGTTGTCACGGTGCCGTTTCGTGACACGTCTGGGTCCCAACTTCACTAGATACGTGGAATTTCCCATCTTTTCCACTACTCTCACTGGCCCTGCCCATCGAGGTGCCAGTCCAGCACAGTATTTCTTCGCTACAGCAGATAACTGGTTTTTTCGTACATACATGTATATCCCGGATACAAGTTCGGGTGGCGGCCTCTTGCTATTCGGTACCTACACATTACAACAGCCCAGCTGGTTCGCCGTGGCTTCTTCGTGTACCTGCGCCTGGTGTTCGGTGATTTGTTCAGGTGATCTGAGCGGTTTTTTGCGGGGTGCTCCGGGGGCACGGAGTTAGCAACCTTGTACCATCTCGGTGGTTGTTTTGCCGTTTGCTGCGTTCACTCTATTCCGTAGGCAAAACATCATCTCCGGGATCAATTCGGCCCACCTTGTATGATCCTCGCCTAACCGAACATGTAATGTGATTTTTACGTCCTGGTTTCGTCTCGGTTGGGTTAGCCCTGGGATGGTAGGTTGAGGTAGTAAGGTGTTCTGTTCCCCATATGGTACAGTACTCCCTCTATTTTCGCCCTTCAAACTGTGTTCCATTGTCCATCAACAAATAATTGGGGTGTCATTTCGGGAAAAACTTGTTCTGCATTATTTGTGCCACGGTGTGCCCACGAACATTGCTGACAGGAATTGCTTTGGCCAACGGGTAAATAAATCTGTGGCAACAACAAGAAATCTTTTCCAAGTTTTCGTACGCGGGTAGGGGCCCATGATACCTATAGTTACGGTCTTGAATGACTCGGTTGGCAGCCTTGGCTGTTGTGGAGTGTCGCTGTCTGCTCTCCGCAGCTTACAAGTGTTACACGTGACACAGCTCTGTACATATTTCCTGACATATCTCTGAATCCCTGGCCAGTGAAAACATTTCTGCACATTCCTTCATGTCAGCTGGGATCCTGGATGTCTGTGTTCCAAACTGCAGTGCGCGCATTTTTTAACACAAGTTCCCGTTTCTCTCTCGGTACATATGTCCGCCATCGCGCACAATTACCAGGTGGTGTTTGTATCTCCCTGTCCACTACCCTCCAATGTTCTGTGTAGTGTGTGGCACCATGTTGTCTGCATTGTGCGGAATCTGAGGAATTCCCTTGTGCGGTGTGTACCTCTTTTAACACGTCACGTACATTCAATGAAACATGTTCTCCAAGTGGTGTGGCAGCAATGTTTTGTACAACGAGGGTTTGTGTTTCTGCAGTTGGTATTGCACGGCACGGTGGTAGCGCCTCTTCCAACTCTGCATCATCAGTTACCGTTAGATTCGGGCAAGGTTTCCTGGACAAGGCGTCCGTGAGCTCGTTGGTTTTTCCCGCCAGGTGTTCTACCTTGAAATCGTACTCTTGCAGTAACAGCGCCCAGCAGGCAAGTTTGCTTTTCCCGTTATACATTCCCTCTATTCATACAAGGCATCGGTTGTCAGTTTTAAGTGTAAACTTCCTTCCTAGCAAGTACGACAGGTACTTCCACAATGCATGTACAATGGCCAAACATTCTTGTTCGTTTATGTAATATTTACGTTCTGTTTCTCTGAACTTTGCACTGTGATAAATGATGATATGTTTTTCTCTGTTTGTTCTCTCCTGATACAGCATGGCCCCAATGCCTTCCTGACTGGCATCTGTTTGTACGACAGTACATAATTCTGGGTTGAATCTAGACAGCGGATTACAGTACTGAAATGCAATTTTAATATCTTGGAATTCTCGTTCGGCTTGAGGTGTCCAGATAAATTTACGTTTCTCACGCAACAAAGCAGTTAAAGGTGCAGTGATTACGGAAAAGTTTGGGACAAATTCCCTTAACCAGTTAATTAAGCCAAAAAACTTCCCGACTTGTTTACGTGATCTGGGTGTGGGTTTGTTTTTAATGTCACGTAAGTGTTGTTGTTATGGTTCGTGTCCGTTTTCTGTTACATAATGCCCTAGAAACTCTATTTTACTCATACTCAACTTACACTTTTCCTCTTTGCACGTAAGTTTGTTACGTTCGAGCCATTCAAACACAAGGCTCAAATGGTGCAATTGCTGTTCCCAGCTGTTAGAACAAACAAATATATCATCCAAATATGCCTTCGCAATATCTCCAATAAATCCATAAAATACATTAACCATTACGTTCTGAAATGTTGCAGGGGCACACTTTAAACCAAATGGTATGGCTACAAACTGGAATCTACGTCCATCTGAGATAGTAAAGGCTGTTTTCTTTCTATCCTGCGGGCGGATAGGTACTTGCCAATTTCCAGACTTTAAATCAAGTGATGTGAATATTGAAGCTGGTCCTAATGTTGACAAAGTGTCTTTCGTGTTTATGACTGGTGGCGGCATGTTTACGGTAATCTTATTTAAGGGTCTGAAGTCGACACAGAATCACCATTTGCCATCTTTCTTTGGAGCAAGGGTAATAACTGAATTATAGACACTCTGTGTAGGTTCAATAACATTATCATTGAGCATCTTACATACCTGTTGGTTGATGACATAGCGAATGAAAATACCTGGGTCTCATGGCTTGGAGTACACTGGGTCCTCGTGTGTGGTGACGATCGCGTGCTCCATGACGTCAGTGTGCTGCAGCTTCCCCTCAGTGTGGAACCTACTGGCGTGCTGGTCCAGCAGATGTTGCAGACGTTGCTGATGTGTGGGGACATCTCATGCTCGAAGTCAGCAAGCAGCATAGCAGTTGTTGTTGGTGGTGTTGCTCCCACGATGTAAACAGTCCATCGGTCGTGTGTCCCTATGTGCAGACGATTCAGGTGCGGTTCTATCACGGCGTGATTGTCAACGAGCCATGGCAGTGCCAAAATCACTTCTTCTCACAAGTCCGGCACAATGCACTTGGTACGCAGCTCTCTAATTCCTACCGTTACGTGCATCACACTTTTCGCTTCTCCCTGGTGGTGGGTGGTAGCGAATTGCAGACGTCTTGGTGGTACCCTAGTCATTATTGCTCGTACTGAACCCTCACGCACAAAGCTGTGACTAGCGGCAGCGTCAATAATAGCTGTGATATTTCCCCTTCAAGTTCCACATATACTCACAGTGCTTTGACGGTACTGTCTGTTACCTGGAATACTTTTGCCCCTTCATTAGGTGGACTGATACGACATAGTGGCGAGATTGGTGAGGTGCAGTTTCGCCAAACTCCCGACTTAGTTTTCCGACCTGTTGGTCTGGTAACCATTTCCCCTGTTGTGGTGGAAGTTCCTGTGTCCACAGTTCTGCCTCACAGGTGTAACCACTGGTGGTGGTTGCGTAAAATTTGGTAGCACTATAGGTGTTCACATGTGTAAGCTCGATCTTGGGGATTGGTATGCGTGTCCCGCTCGCACGTCCTGTTCATACAAACACGCTTCGCGCGTAAAATGTTCTACACTTTCCCTTGTTGCCTGTCTCAGATACGGAGTACTGTTTGGTGTTGATACAATGATTTCTAAAACACATAGCGTGTCGGCTGACCTGGGTTCAAACGCTTGAACATGCCTAGTTTACGTTGTATAAATTCCTCAATGTCTTCACGTTCACGTTGCTGTTCATGGTACAGTTGCGCTTGTAACTGTATAGCATCTCCGTTGGTGTCAAATCGACCTAGCACTCTCTCACAGAACTCCTCCCACGTGACTCGATAGTCCCTTACCAAGTTCCCCCATGTGGCAATGGTTCCCCTTAACATGTTGGCAGTTACCTCAGTCCAGTCATCCTTATGTACGCGATGCCAATGCAGTTTCTCTTCGCATACTGCAAGGAACGTACCCGGATCCTCTGAGTCATGTCCTGTGAAAGTTGGCAGTAATACATTGCGATCTGGCCTGGTTAAGCCCTATGGCATGTAAGTAACAGCTACTAGCGGCGTGGGTTTCACTTCTGGTGTTGGTGGTGGCGCGATCTCAGCACAGTTCATCCTATGGCACTCGTCACAGTTTATAACACCATCATGGTAGGTGGTAAACTCTGCAGGCCCTACGCAACGTAAATGCGAGTCTTTCCTACACTGTTGGCACTGCGCCCACTTGGTTTCCGCCCCGTCACATTCGGTGCGGAAGCACAGGAATTTATCTGATGGCGTAGAGACGTTATCGTACGTACATTGACGCATTGGTTGTTCCCACATACTTCCCTCAAACAAGTTAATTTCACTCAATCTCCCACAATGCACACATCGATCAATCAGCATGTCGAAGTAACTCGCGCTTGCGTTCCCGGGTGTCGCAGTTGTCGACGCGGATGTCTTGAGGGCTTTTCGCAGTTGTATAGATGTGGCATCCGCCATCTTCTCGCGGTTGGCATAAATGACGCGATGCGGATGAACACACTTGGCCCCACTTGGGAACGCCAATTGACGCCATTGGGTGAGACACGAGACGAACAATGAGACAAATACTTACTGGTAATTTGGGCGCCAGCTGTGCTTTCCAATCACCGCACTATTGAGACACAGAGTTCTGAATGATGCTGTGGACTGTGTGTGTCCATTTCACCCATGCATATTTAAAAAACACATATGCAATACTAAACTTTTACTGAACATTACTTGATATAAACATTTAATAAAATACTTGTGGCTAGGACACTGTCACTACTGAATAAAAAATTGAGTTCACCGTAGATTTGTTTTTATTAATATTGTTTCTACATATCAACTTGCCAATTAAATGGTTATCTCGGTCATGACTACCCAATTCCGCTTGGGTGCTCCCTAAC